>CM029272.1:32318203-32706683 GCA_016920895.1 Vaccinium myrtillus
TCATTGCTTTTGATTATGAAAAAAAAAACAACCATTTTTGATATTGTTTATGCTTTGTTTTACTTTTGAAGGTAGAAATTTTTGCATCCAATTTCATTATGCTTTGTTTTACCAAAAGGAAAAAGAAAAAGACAACCATTCGCAAAATACAAAAGGAAAAAGAAAAAGACAACCATTCGCCTCCATTCTTCTTCTTCTTCTTCTTCTTCTTCTTCTTCAGACATTCTCTTTCCAATACTTTTCTCTTCCCAATTTGCCCTCATCTTCTCTCCACGAGAGATCTCTCGACCCCTCCGATCTTATACGATCTCTTACAGCCGTCTCTGTCCCAAATCCGAAAAATTTCAATTTTCTTCTGCCAATCCAGGCTCAAAATCCCGCAAAGCATGGGGGCATGAATTTGATGCTTCGATTGTGGAAAAAGTATGAGATCTTCGTCGTGGGCAGATGATTTAAACGCTCCATCAACCTCAATTACGCATCAGGGTTCTTTAGGTCACCTTAATTCCAAGAACAGGTTTGAATTCGAACCCCAACTCGTGATCTTTTCCCTTGTATTTCGTGTAATTTTGAACAATTGGGCTTTTCGGAGGTATATGTTGGGTGGCGAGCCGGGATTTTGTTTGTTTTGGTGATTTAATTTTGATTTTGAGGAATTTATCGGAGGATTCAATATTTGAGATGAATATTTGTAAGCCTACTGGGAATGAGAAACCCAATTTGTGTGATTTTTGTGCGATTTGGGTTTTATTGAAATTATAGATTGGGTGATGAGCTGGGATTTTGTTTGTTTTTGTGCTGTAGTTTTGGTTTTGAGCGAATTATTCAGTGATAGATGCATTTGTTTAATTTCACTGGAATTAAGGTTTGATCTGGTGTTTGGAACGTAGGGTGAATTGTAGAGGCATTGATGTGCTCTCAGATTGAAAATGATCTTGTTCTTTGCTCAATTTGTTAGTTAGTGGTTTAGGTCCTATGTGTGGATTTGATTGTAAAATTGATGTTTTTGACGAAGGTAGAAGTTCTAAATTGTAAGATATCGGAGAAAGTGCTGGATGTTGTTTTCTTTTTGTTGATATTACATAGTAACATATGAATTGGTGCCATGTAGTAGTCGAGGAGCGCTTCAGCTGACGCAGACACTTGAGTTGTCAAATTTTTTTATCGTGCATAGTAAATCCAAGTTGTTCTAGAAGTGTTGTCGGCATTAGAATTTGGATTCGTTTAGGGGTTTGCTCTTTTTGGGTTCTTAGAGATAATCTGGATCCTGGTCATTATTGGTTTCTTTTAACAAAACGACATCCAAACATGAAATTATGTGTAAGTAATACACATCCATATATATATATATATATATATATATTCAATTTAGCGACCATAATTTCACATTTACATTTCTTGGTGTCTTGGTGTTTTAAAGTCTAAATGGAATTACTATTTAAAGTCTAAATGGAATTACTATCTCATGCACTCACTTAGCTCGGTTTTACTCCAGTGGTAGCAATGTCTTCCAACTATTGGCACAAAGAGAGGTATCTCCTCGAGCAAAACGTTATTCTAAGAAGTTTCGCGGAGCAGCTTCCAAGTTTCATGTTGGTCCTAAATGTGAAGCAGCAAGAGATGCAAGACATGGTCTTGTTTCATGGTGATTAGTTAACTTGGGTCTTCATGATATTTTCTCCATTTTTGTGAAGCCATCTGTGATTTTAAGCTATTTCATTTTGGTGTTTTGAAAAGAGTATTGCCTATTTGAAGTATAAAAGCTCTGAACTATGAATCTTCTTGATTCTTTGCCTGTTACATTAGGGTGGAGGCTAAGTCATTGCGGCATTTGTCAGCCATGTATTGTCCACTGCTGCCTCCTCCTAGGTCAACTATTGCAGCAGCCTTTAGTCCTGATGGAAGAACACTTGCTTCAACGCAGTATGTTCTGTTCTTTTATCTTATTTTCGAGATAGGGATTATTTGACTAGATGGAATTTTATTTCTACCAAAAGGGGCTAGTTTCTGAACCAATCTTTTGTTTCTGTACCTGCAGTGGAGACCATACAGTGAAAGTAATCAATTGCCAGACAGGGAAATGCTTAAAGGTGTTGAGTGGCCACCGGAGGACACCTTGGGTGGTAAGCTTGGGATCGTGGAACTGTGAACATTTTTCCCTTTCAGATTTTTTTTTCCATTCTGAATCAGTTCTCTTTATAATCAGTACCCTTGTTTTTCGCTTACTTATAACTGACTGCAAAATTCCAACTTTCGTGTTTGATAAGTCAGAAAAGTTTTATTCTTTGACTCTATCTTGTTGACAAAGAGTTAATGAATGGCTTGTTGATCCTAAGGTTGTTTCTTATGAATAAGATGTCCCTGAACTTTTAAAAGTATGTTGCCATATATGTGCAACTCTTTTCGTTTTTCTTGTATGTATGCACATTTCCTTGGGTCGGAAAAAAATGGATTATGCCTTGGCAGTGAAAGAAACAGGAGAAACGTCATGGAAGTGAAAATTTGTCATTGGTCACTACAATGGGTGGTCATAAGGCTTCTTAATATCTGATTGATTTGCTTTTGTCTTTTGAAACAAATAGAGCACGAGTTGTAGAATGAAAACAAAAAATGTGTCATAATGTTGTAGATATGATAATGCGCTACCATTTTGAAGGATGAGATCTTGTTGTCGTAGTGGTTAAGATGCTTTCCATCTTCATTTAGTATCCTCTTTTGTTCTTTTCTGCAACTTGCATAATTTCAATCTTTTCTCCCCACCTTCTTCTGTAGCAGAAGAGAGTTGATGCAGCAGAATAAACACAAAGGCTGGATAGCGTTCTAGCAGACGAGATAGAGCATCCACGAGCACACCTTGAATCCACAAGGAAAAGAATAGAGAAACTCTGAAATATTATTGATTTAATGATTAATTTCATATGCCCATAGGCTACATCCTTATTTATACTAGTAGGAAACCTAATAACAAGGCAACTTGGTAGAGTGGAGACCAAGGAAATCATTAATTAGAAACCAGGATTATAAGAAAAAGGGAAATAAAAATCAAATCTTACCAAAACTGAATTAGGAACGTGCAAAACATGCCACTTATTAAGATCAAATAATATTAATCCTAAATAAAAGTTGTTACCAAAATAAAATTTCCATGAATGATAGCACTTAATATCTTGTCCTACATCAGTCTCCTTTTCTTCAAAAGAACTCGACCTCATTAGAAATCTGCCATCTTCCATGGCAAATAAATAGATACTTACAATACTTCAACCCCTTAATTTCCTTCCAAAACATCACAAAAAACAACTTGCAATGATATATTCTCTCCATGCTTTGGATTTTGAGAATCCAAGAAAATCAACAAAGCCAATTTGACATTGTGGGTGCTTTTGATCTTCTTTCATTTTAGCGTCGGTTGACACATCAATGATTGGCTTATTTAGATGGGTTGGGTTAACCTTAGTGTCAAGGTGGCAGCATCAATTTCTTCCATTGAAAAATTATTAGAGTCCTCAACAACTTGACCACCAACATCAATACCAATTTTCTGGTTCTCACCAACATCCATATATACCATATATGTATATATGGATGTTTATTGGCAACAAAGTTTTATTAGTGAAATCTTGACAAAGGTTTTTTTTGGTTCTCACCAACATCCATATTGATTTGCTTATCATCAATTTCAATCACAACCTCTTTAAAAGCTTCTTTAATAACATTATTGGCAGAGGTGTTGATTGTATTTTGCTGTTTTGGCCCACATTTATCTTCCAAAAGTTGCTCATAATTTTACGGCAAAAATCTTTCCATCGTACAAGCGCAAATATGACGCTTGCCCAGTCGATCTCTTAAAGATTACGTATCTAACCACAATTGTGGCGCTTGACCTGTAAGTTTTAACAAGTATCTCCACCTTGCTTCAGACAGAATTCCCACATATTCGAAGAAATCTTCAATGTTTAGAAACCAATCTAAAATATCTTCAAAATACTCATAACAACTGAATTTAGATAAATTGTCATGATACCGGAAATTGGAATAAACATATTTATGCACTTGTACCCATCGTACTTTGGATGTCGCTTTACCGACTTATATTAAGAACAATCTTTGTAGATCACGCCTCCACATCCATTCTCACTATCATTAACAAGAATTTTCTACAAATACAGGCTGACTAATAGGTTGGTTGCGGGCAAATCCCTCAACGCCATTCCTATTAATTTTGGGATTCATAGGCTATGGGCAAATTCCTTTAGTGCGAATCCTATTTAATCCAGGCCTACAACCATCATCACTAGGTCGAGCCAGGCCTACAACCATCCATTCTCACAACCACTTGACCCAGCGGAATAAAGATGAAGGCTAGATAGTGTCCAAGTAGACGAGATAAAGCACTCGTATTCACGAGCACACCTTGAATCCACACGGAAAAGAATAGAGAAACTCTGAAATATTATTGGTTGAATGATTAATTTCATATGCCCATAGGTTACACCTTTATTTCGTAGGAAACCTAATAATAAGGCAACGACGTAGAGTGGAGACTAAGCAAATCATTACTTGGAAACTAGGATTATAAGAAAAGGAAGTAGAAATCAAATCTTACCAAAACTAAATTAGGAACGTGCAAAACAGACTACACTAATTAAGGTCGTATAATACTAATCCTAAATAAAAGGTGTTATCAAAATAACATTTCCCTAAATGATAGCCCTTAATATCTTGTACTTGACATAGCGAAATAAACACAAAGGCTAGAAAGTGTTTGAACAAACGAGATAGAGCACTCGAATCCACGAGCACACCTAGAATCCACAAGGAAAAGAATAGAGAAACTCTAAAATCTTATAGATTGAATTATTAATTTCATATGCCCAGAGGCTATATACCATAGTTGTCAGAATCGCGCGATTCACGATTTGATTATAAACGATACGAATCTAGAGGTGAATCAAAGTTTATCTAGAATCGGTAGTGAATCATGCGATTCCCTGTTCGTTTCGCGGTTAGATTCATGATTCATGCAAAAAACGATAGGAATCTATAAGTGAATCAAGGTTTCTCACAATTATTACATTCGACTAATGTGAAATCACTTTAGTGTTTTACCTTAATTTTGCCATATAAACTAGTTTTGTACCTATTAGGCTACAAACTTTAATTGTTATTTGTTGCAAGGCTAAGCTTTCATCTTTATAATGAATATTCATATCAATATGTACATATCCTTTTTATTACAGTATTTAGTTTCATGTACAAATATCTACTCTTTCCTATTAGACCATGTAATCATCAGTTTATGATAGAAAAAAACTTAAATACCGATTTAAGCTTAAATTTGACAATTTTACAATGTATTTTTATTATGCAAGTGCATAGACACATTTTTCAAGTATTTTTGAAACTTAGACCGAATCGTTACGATTCACAATTCGATTCGATTAAGAAAAGAGTCAATTTGATTCTCGATTCGATTCGCGATTTGACAACTTTGATTTATGCTAGTAGGAAACCACCATTGTAGTGCTGAACCTCTAAGTTTTAACAAGAAGTATCTACTCCTTTCTTCGGACGGAATTCCCACACTCGAAGAAATCTTCAATGTCTAGAATCTAATCTTAAATATCTTCAAAATACTTATAACCACTAAATTTAGATAAATTATCATAATACCTAAAATCAGGATAAGCATATTTCATGCACTTGTACCCACCTTCAGATGTCGCTTCACCGACTGATATTCATAACAATCTTCGTAGATCACGCCTCCACATTCATTGTCACTATCGTGTTTATAACAAGAATTTTGTGGGAAGACATGTTGATTAATAGGTTGGCTGCAGGCAAATTCTCAATGCAATTCCTACTAATTTTGGGATTAGTAGGTTGGCTGCGGGCAAATCCCTTAGCGCGAATTCTATTTAATCTATCCCTAAGCCCATCGTTAATAGGGTTTGCGTTTCCTCTGACGACGAATGTCATCGAGCTAGGAAAATCCTTGCTCTGATAACGCTTGATGAATCATACTAAATGCGAAGGGTAGATAGCGTTCTAACAGACGTGATAGAGCACTCGAATCCATGAGCACACCTTGAATCCACAAGGAAAAGAAGGGAGAAACTTTGAAATATTATTGAGTGAGTGATTAATTTCATATGGCCATAGACTACACCCTTATTTATACAAGTAGGAAACCTAATAATAAGGCAACTACCTAGAGTGGAGACCAAGAAAATCATTACTTGGAAACCAGGATTCTAAGAAAAGGAAATAGAAATCAAATCTTACCAAAACTAAATTAGGAACGTGCAAAACAGGTAGGACTAATTAAGATTAAATAATACTAGTCCTAAGCCCTTAATATCTTGTCCTACATCAAAGAGTGAACCCCTTTCCATATTAGCGAAGGCGTTAAAAATTGTGCAGAGCATTAGTATGTAATAAACTTGTATTCAAAGCATGACGGTGGGCGAATTTATTTTAAGTTGCAGGTTTTTTAAGAGTAGTTTGGCTGTTAAATACCAGTTCGCTCCATTCCTCTGCTCTATAGCTTTACGAATCAAGGACACTTGAGAGTTGAGAAAAGGAAAGGAAAAGAAAAACCTAATTCTTCTCATGAAAGTTCGTAAAAGAGGTTTGATATCTAAGAGCTCCTGAAATGATTGTTATTTTGTTAGCTTGAATGTTGCATTGAAAGCATGGATATTGCCTGAAAGACCATTTTTCCCTTTCATGTTGTTTAAACTTTAAACTGGTTTGGTGTCCAATTATGAGTTCCTCTAATGGGGCTTTGATTCTAGCACTTTGTTAGCTTAAATTGAGTTGCGAGTTATTAAAAAGAAAGGAATATTACACCTCTATTTCCTTGTTAGCTTGCTTATTCCGTCTCCAATATTGCTTGCCTATTCTTTTGATTTATCTGCTTGCCTATTCTTGCAGCATTTAGCAATACCATCTGAACCTTAATGTTTATTTGTAGCACTATTAATTTGTTTGAACTTAAAGTGAAGTTTTTGAGCTGCTCATTGCCAATCTTTAGCTGATGGAACTTTTGCAGGTTAGATTCCACCCTTTGTGTCCTGAAATTCTGGCAAGTGGAAGTTTGGACCATGAAGTTCGGTTATGGGATGCAAATACTGCGGAATGCATAGGATCGCGTGACTTTTGTAACTACTTCTCTGCATTATGTCTATTTTTTTTATACAAACTTGTTTTCTTCCCAATTAAATCCAGGACATCTGAGTTACCAATTATGTTCCTCCCTGCTGATAAAATAAAATTATGTTCCTCCCTGCAGATCGTCCTATTGCATCTATTGCTTTCCATGCCCAGGGGGACCTTCTGGCTGTAGCTTCAGGCCACAAGGTGAAGAATTTCCACTCTAGCATATTGTGTAGATTTATATTTGATGTGTTATGATGGGTTATGGCTTACATTGGGATCTGTATTAGCTATACATATGGCACTACAACAGGAGAGGGGACACATCCTCACCAACCATTGTTTTGAAGACAAGGCGTTCGCTTCGGGCAGTGCATTTTCATCCACATGGTGCCCCTTTTCTATTGACTGCTGAGGTAACTTTTGCATTGTTAAAGTAATATTCTTCCTCTCCAGCCCCGTTTTTACCATTATTCTCCTGATTTGCAGGTCAACGAGATGGACTCAGAGTCCTCAATGACACTCGCAACTTCTCTGGGTTATTTGCACTATCCTCCCCCTACTGTGTATTTGGCTGATGCTCATTCTGGTAATCATTCTGATTTTGCAAATGAACTGCGTCTTGTGTCTCTAACCTATGGGGTATTTGTCTGCTTGATGAATCTTTCTTCTCCATTCTGCTCTGTCGATGTCGTATAAACCATTAAAATTACTAAATTCAGATTCATTTTTACAACTAGCATCCTATCCTAATTTAAATCCTTCCCCTCCCCCTAAGTTTGGCATTACCTGTAATACTAATGGTTGTCTTGACTGTTGCATTTACTAGTGTACCAACCCACCTTAGCCTGTGAATCCACAAATGAATAATGGGAGAATCTATTAAAAATACTGACCCAAATGTTGGTTCGACTAGTGCAGCTCATAGAGTGGGTCCTTCTACTTCAGTTAGGCTTCTCACATATTCAGCTCCGTCGGGGCAGGGGCAGTATGAACTTTTGTTATCTCCTATGGAACCTAGTACCTCCACTGTGCCAGAAGAACTACAATCTACTACTACTTTTAGGGAAATGGAAAATGCTATTCCTCAGCCTGCAATTGATGATCCTATGGAAACTGCTGAAGTGGAGCCTGAGGAGAGAAGTAATCAATTATTTTCATTCAGTGACCCAAGATATTGGGAACTACCATTCTTGCAGGGTTGGTTGATTGGCCAAAGCCATGCTGGCCAAAGAATGAGACGTCCTCCTGATAGTGGTACCTATGAAAATTCATCTGCATTTAGTGAGATCGAAAATGCTGCTGTGATGGTTCCCTCAGTTGTGCCATCTAGGGTTGGCCAATCGAGAGTTACCAGTGGATCAGATTCACGGCACCATTCTTCACATGCTCGCATGATACCAGTGACTGGATCTAGTGAAGGTGTTTCTTCTAATAACGCCACTAGGATCCAGACAGAAATCGCCACATCATTGACTACAGTAGCTGCAGCTGAGTTACCTTGCACTGTGAGGCTCAGAGTTTGGACACATGAACTTGAAGACCCTTGCCACCCTCTTGATGCTGATAGATGTCGGTTGACCATTCCACATGCTGTACTTTGTAGGTATGGATTCTTTACTTTCTAAATTTTTGCCTGTGTGTGCATCTGCTCGATTTTTTAATTCCAAAAAACTCATCATTAGTTTTCATGTGCTATGAGAAACCTGTATTTGAGTAAATATGTTTGGTACTTCAAGTTTCCGGAATGCTAGTCACGCGAATTATGTTCCAGCTTTATCATATTTATATCTATTGAGCTTCTCTTGCAATGACACCACCTTCAGGTTACAGGATAGTTTGCACAGTGTGTAAGCCAACCTCTTCCAAGTTCCAATGCTTATATGTGAGCTTTTTTTTTTTTTGCAGCGAAATGGGTGCCCATTTTTCACCTTGTGGCAGATTTCTTGCAGCTTGTGTTGCATGTGTATTGCCACATCTGGAAGGTGATCCTGGTTTTCTAAGCCAAGTCAACCATGATGTCATTGGAGCTTCAACATCTCCTACACGTCACCCTATCTCAGCCCACCAAATCATTTATGAGCTTCGAATATATTCCCTCGAGGAAGCAACGTACGCTTAGACTTCTTACCTCGCTGGATCTTGATTATGGATATTTGTAGCTCTCATTACAGTTATGCTTCCTTATAATTGACTTTAATTTTCATGTATTTAGTTTTGGTCTGGTGCTTTCATCAAGGCCAATCAGGGCTGCTCATTGTTTAACTTCTATTCAGGTCAGTTTCTTTACGGAGTTTTTTTTTTGGTAATCATTGCTTTAGAGTAGAATTCGGAATTCTAATTACCTAAGATAAATTATTGTAGCTCCCAGTGAGGATAAAAGTTTGAACTCCAATTATGTCAACATTTGTTGTCAACAAAAGTTTACTTACGATTGATTAGATGCAGCATTCTTCACCTAAGAGAGGTTTGGTAGGAACACCCTAGTTCAATACTGAGCATTTCCCACAAAGAGAGGTGTGCTCTACAGTATATAAAGAAATGGGTATTGATCCTACTGAATTTGTTGAACTGTGTATGTTCATTTTGTTTGTGCAGTTCTCTCCCACATCAGAGCACTTGTTACTAGCCTATGGCCGTCGCCATAGTTCACTTCTTAAGAGCGTTGTGATTGATGGAGATACAACAGTACCGATTTATACTATTCTGGAGGTAAGAATCCTTCTATCTTTTTAATATTTGGGGTCCTGTGGCCTAGTGGTTCTTAAAACTTTTGTGTGGAAAGTAGATTTTAAATTGTCTGAAATGAATTAAGTTTTAAAATGCTTCTTTCCAATTATCTCTGCTCATTCAGATTCTAAATTTGACACATTTGACTTGAATTGAGTGTTACTGCATTGATTATGTTGGGACTCTTTGTTTCTTAATGTTAAATGAATCACTTGTAGAAGAGGTTATCAGAACACATTAAAATGATTAAGCGACAGGCACTCTCTATTTCTAACTTGCAGTGATGACTTCTGGTCTACAGTTAATGCTGAATTTGAGTTAGGAATTCAGGACAATTTTCTCAAAGCAGAACCTAGGGCAAATATGTTGGCATGTTATGGATGTCTTTCCCGGGGGCATACTTAATTCAGTTCCCTATTCCTCCCATTAGTTTTGAAATTGTAATGGGCTTTTGACAAATTTAGACTGCAATAAAAGGTTAGATAATGATATTATGAAAACGTTGTTTGTAAGACAAAATCAAACGGACGCACTCTTGCTGCACCTGATCCATTTTAGTTGTTACTAATGATTGTGCTCTATGGGATGCAGCAAAGAGTAGAAAGGTAGCAGCAAAATGATATTCATTTTCGAAAATTTTAGCAGTCATTATCTTTTAATTCACAAACTCGATCTTTTTCTGTCATTCAGATATACAGAGTTTCTGATATGGAACTTGTGAGAGTGCTTCCTAGCGCGGAGGATGAGGTTAATGTAGCTTGTTTTCATCCTTCAGTTGGTAGTGGCCTTGTCTATGGAACCAAGGTGATCACACAACTATTTCTTTTCTTTATAAATTCAAGTTGGGCTTGTAGAAATATTTTGGGCTAAAAAAATTGACTTCTTGTAAAATGCAGGAAGGGAAGCTCCGGGTGCTCCAATTCGAGAATTCCGAGAGCGTGAATTGCCTAATATCTGGTTTTCTTGATGAGAACATGCTTGAGGTATAGCAAAGCCTGGGGGATCCAAACTTCATCAGTTTTTTACTCTCTATTTCGTATATAATTGTTTGGTTGTTGTCATAATTTTTATGCGTAGCTATGCAGTTAAATGACAGACTATTTTAAAGTGTTATTGCATATTATAATGGAATATTAGTAGCAGAAAGTGCAACATTGGAGGATGAGAAACTGTTGAGAGACTAAAAGGCATAGGCAGTTCAATGGAGGAAGTGTGTCCAGTGTCCTTTGCGCAGCGATACTCGTACACTCCTAAAAGTGTATGGAACACTTTTGTAATAGGTCTTGATTTAAAGAATAAAATATTAGTCAATTTCTGGACACTTCATGACACTCCTTGAACCGTTCGAACGGGACCTCTGTGAAGAATCTCTTTGTAGTAACATTGTTTTGCCTTATTTGAAATGCAACTTACTCTTAACATCTTTTGAAACATGTGTAAGATGAACGCATTATGTATATAACAATTTTCATCAAGGGTTATCATTCTTAAGGATACACCTTTTTGTGTATAATATCTTAATGTTCAAGTGATAGACTTCCTGGTTTTAATTAGTGTCATGTTGCTAATTTTTTTAGTACCTTTGAATAAACTGCTCTCTGCGCATATCATATGTTAGCAAAAATAGAAAATTTTGAAGTGTCTCAAGCCCATCATGACCAGCATCGTCCCTGTGTTGGCTTGCTTGTATTGTGTAGCATGTACTGTCTGTGCTACTAGAGCTACAAGAGCCCAATAACAAAGCCAACTGCGAAGGTTGTGAGGCTTATGAAATGGGACAAGTATTCAGGAAAAAACAAACATCAGCTAGAAACTCACAAAACGTTTAGAAGGAAAAACTACTCCGTCCTTCTGGATTTGTCTCTACACAAGATGCCTTATTGATTATAATGGAATTTATGAAATAATGCTTGTTGCTTTTTCTGTTTCCTGGTTGGGTTGGAGGGTGGTGTTCGTGGTTGTGAAGTCTAGCACTATGTAAACGATAATGATCTGTATCAGCTTGAAGGCACCCTTGCCTTAACAAGCTAATGGGGTTGGGTTATATCCAAAACATATTCTGAATATCAGAAACATAGTGTCCAGGAATGGGTAGGGTGTGTGTTCCTGGCCCGCATGCAGTAGTTGCCGCTGCGCGATGTAAACAAAGAGACATTGCATATTATCTTCGATGGCATGCTTTCAGTTTCTAATCTGACCGGGTTGCTTAGAAGACAGTGCTAAACTTAAACTTTCCTAGCACTGTGGGTCTTTAAATGAATATTTAGTAAGCATACAAGGGAGCCGGCAGAATATTCGTGTGCAGTGCGCGCACATATCTTTGGTGGATGGGGAACATGAGTATTTTTGTTTCGGCTGTTTTGTTGGCGACTTGCCAGCATTTTTGCGTTTTGTTTAATTTTGTTGTTTTGGTTTCTCTTTAAAAAAAAATCGAGTGGCTTGGAGGTAGGTTTTCTAGTTGCGAGTAGCAGTAGTGGAAGAGTATTTGGACTCTTCAAGGCTCTCTCAGTGCATTTCTTCTCCTTCTGTCAGAAACCAAAGGGGAGAAAAACAAACCAAGGCATTATTACTAAAATACTGAATGTATATTTCTAAATATATAAACCTACATTATTACAAGTGATTAAATAGGAGATGACAAATACGGAAATAACAAAACAAGGAAACCCTAAGATTCTGCTAAATCATTCTTTATTCCTAAGATTCTGCTAAATCATTCTTTATTCCTAAGATTCTGCCAAATCATTCTTTATTCCTCAGATTCTGCTAATCATTCCTTATTCTTTACACCCCCCCCCCTCTCAAACTCATAATGCGAGCCCGGAGAGCATCGTGAGTTTGCCAAGGATGTAAGCCAATTCCAACCAAAGTGCTTCCATTGATGTTGAAAATGCCAAACGTTGAACCGATGCAAATAAGAACCCGAACAGAACCGATGCAAATAAGAACCCGAACAGAACAGATGCAAATAAGAACCAATGCCAAATGGCTGCAGATGGGAGGAGAAACTGATGTTGAAAGATTTCGGCTACAGATAGGAGGAAGGAACAGATGCCGAGCAGAAATTGGTTTCAGATTTCAAAAAAAAAACTACTGACTGGGTGGGGAGGGAGAGAACATACCCATTGTTCAGAGAAGAGAGAACAACTACAGACTGAGTGGGGAGGGAGTGAACAAACCCAGTGTTTAGAGAAGAAATATTCCGATTTTTTTTTTTTTTTTTTTCAGAGGGAGACCGAAGAACAGATTTCAGAGGTTGTCGGAGGCAGCTAGATCTCCGGCAAGGCTGCCGGAGTGCTGGCGGAGCTCCGGCGAGGTTGCCGGAGTCAGAGGGGTGCCAAAAAGAAAACAAAAGAGGTTCAAAGTCGGAATTTGGGCAATAACTGCTCAAAATAGAATCATCGGAAGCTGCCAGAGCTCAGGCGAGGGTCGCCGGAGTCAGACGAACCTCCGGCGAGGGTCGCCTGAGTCAGGCGAAGGTCTGTCAGCAGTTGGGGTGGTCGGAACATTGTCGGGGACATGAGTTGCTGCTACTAATGCTGAAGTTGTTGGCTACTGGATGCTACTGCTGATGTCTTACTGCTGCTTGCTGCTATTGGAGAGGGAGAGAGACGACTGAGGGTTTGCCAGAGATGCAAAGAGAGAGGCTGATGCCGAAAATAGAGGAGGGAGAAGAATTGATACAGGATCGAAACCCGCTCTGATACCATGATAGAAACCAAAGGGGAGAGAAACAAACCAAGGCATTATTACTGAAATACTGAATGTATATTTCTGAATATATAAACCTACATTATTACAAGTGTTTAAATAGGAGATGACAAATACGGAAATAACAAAACAAGGAAACCCTGAGATTCTACTAAATCATAAAACAAGGAAACCCTAAGATTCTGCTAAATCATTCTTTATTCCTAAGATTCTGCTGTATCATTCTTTATTCCTAAGATTCTGCCAAATCATTCTTTATTCCTCAGATTCTGCTAATCATTCCTTATTCTTTACAGTTTCATCTTTTGATCCTTTGTGATTAATGAATTTTTTCTTCACTATTAAGTTGAAAAAAAAAAAAATACAAGAAGAGTTCACATCTGTTTTATTTCCCAAATTGAGTGAAGGGGCAAGAAAGGGCCATGAGAGGTTCAGGGAGGGAGGAAAGGGTTTTTACTAGTCGTCAGGCTTTGGTGGAGAACTTCATACTTGCTCTAGTTTCTCCTCTCATTTTATTCTTGTCTAAATTTGTTGTGATACTTACATATTCTTGATACTACAATTTTTTTTGGCGGCAAAAAAATATTCTTCGTGCTAAAGGCTAACGAGGTTACTTTTTAGCTTTAAAGTTTTAGCACTGATTAATGAGGGCCTAGGCATGTGCTGGAATTGCTGAGAGATTGGCTAACCGTGTGTTATTACCTTAGTGGTTGTGTAGCTGTCCTTCTGCGGGTTCAAACAGCGTGGTATTATCCTTGGTTAGCATATTACTGTAAGGGTGAGGTACCGACAAGGTCTAATGATCATACATTCATTTCATCTAATTATTCTTTTCTTCTTTTTTCCCCTGTAGGTCCCAACATATGCTTTAGAATGCTAATAAGGACCAATTGCTGCCAATGTAAAGGATGTGTTAACTCTGTCAAAATGGTATCTTCTCTTTCCAATAATCCTTCACCTTGATTGTTCCTTTATTTTTTCTTGTATACTTGCATGAATAAATCACTATAAGAAGACGTAGCAATACATGAGTTTTGGCCCGTTTGGAGATGCATAGAAATCCAGCTGCTCTTGAACAATTTGGTTTGGAGAACCCGAACTCTACTGTCAAGCTTGCTTCTTTACCAACAAAGCATGATTTTGTACCTCTATGAATTGAAAAGGTGGTTAATGAGAGTTCATTTTGGTTTGATTCCGTAAGGCTTTTGTGACTGAATTATAAGGAAGCGGATAAAAGAAGATGATTTGGAGTATCTAGAGAGTAATTTTCTTGAACTTTCAAAGCCTCTTCATCCTTAGAGAGGATGTTAGCTCTTGCATTTGCGCCTGCGGGTGTGTTTCTAATACCGCAGTCCTCAGAGAATCAGTGGGGAGTTGAATGTTGATATGAGATTCTAGTCTTAGGAGTCCTGTGTGTTGTCTAGGGGGTTGTTTTTGTTTCCTTATGTTTTGTCGAGGATGGTTGGAGTACTGTAGTCTGGTGTAGTCGGCTACCTCCTTGCCCGTCAATTGGGTTTTTCTTTCAATGAAAAATAACTTGCCAAAAAAAGTTGGATGACCCTCTCTGCAGAGGGGGCATATTTCTATATCCGTAACATCTCATTATGTTCGTTGATTTTCACATATATCTGTTTTCCCGCCGTTTTATTCGTTGTATTTCGTCTATCCCGCTTCTAACATTAAGAATATATATTTGTCCCAGGGGATGATAATAAGGGCATGCTGAATACTGGTTGAGGACTTGTTACGGCCAAGTGCTGTAATTCTAATCGGTGGATGTATATGATAGTTACCCCGAAGCCATCCCCCGTTGTTTGGCCTCTTTTAAAGCCTTTTAGGTTCTTGATTGGTACTCAAATAAGACTTTGTATGTATTGAGGTGTTCTCAGGTTTGTTTGTTGTACACATTTCCTGTTGAATCTGAAGCAAACTTGCAAGGAGATCGACCTGAAGCAATGCGAAAACACAAAAACTGACTTCCAAAATCGTGAGAAATGAGCTGCTGAACTAGCGCGGTGGTTGGGCATCTCTACTCCCAGTGTATTAGTAGGGCTTCAATCCATGCCTGCATCTCCCAACATTGTATTTAGTTGCCCTTGTTATGATTAGAAAAGATGCGAGAAATGGATTGAAAGTTTTAATTTCACCGGTTTTAGCAGAAAAGACTGGTATCTGCTTCTTGTAGCTAGAGTAATCTGTACTTCATTGTGAGGATTGCGGATTTGTATATCAGGACTTGCGTCGGGAAAAATACAGAAAAGGAGGAAAATATGAAAAGAATGTTTGTGTATCTCCCTTTCGGCTTTGTTCATTTTGCATCGATACCTTACAACTGGAAAAGTGAATGCAATGCTTATCGGATGTACCGTACCCATGGATTTGAGATGGGAAAACTAACCAAATTAGAAGTGTAATTCGGGGCACTTCCAATGATTATTCTACTGCAATATTAACATATACGCTATCCACAATATGGAAAAGAATGATTGCTGTGCTGAGAATATGTTGGTGATGATTCCACTTCAAATTCTACATTTTCCCGCAATGCAATGTGTTGGGTCTTTTCCCTGATTGATGTAACAAATACACCTAAAGGCTATGTTTGGACGACCGAAATCTTAGGAGGAATAGAAATATGATTAATGATTCCTGGAGTAATTTCATTCTGGTGTTTGAATTAGTTTAATAATCTTATGCGATAAACAATTAATTTGAAAATTTATTGAAGTCAAAATTAGTTTACCTACCCACCCCACATAGATAACTCGAAAGTTGAGGTCTATCTTACCTAACCGAGGGCTCTGGATAGTGGTCTATAGCCCTTGGGGCGTTTTCCTAGTTAAACGGTTTTAACCTTATAGATTGATAGTAGGACTGTGATTTATAAGGTCATTGTTAGAAATCTAATGAACTTGTTTAATGTGAACGCAGTTATTACATGTTTGCTTAAAAAGTAAGAATTTTAAAAAATGACCAGCAATTTGGAATGGGGGAGTATAAAATTTATAATTGTTGATTACACCAAGGGCTTACAAAAAGAACATTCAGACAATAGAGCGGTATTTTGTAAGAGGGTAATTGAATCACCACCCCATTGCACACACAGATACAACAATTATTTCTATTCTTCTTCCATTCTTTATCTCTGCCTCGTGGTGGTGGTGGTGGTGGTGGTTTGTGGTGCTGGAAAAAGGAAACAAGAACAAGTAAATTGAATGGATCAGTAATGATTTTTGGAGTCTGTAAGAAAGTCTATAAATCTAATGCATTTGAAAAAAAAACATTACTAGCTTTCTCTAGTGATTTTTTAATGGAATTTAACCATGTACTTGACGTTATTTCATTAAATTATTCAGTGCTCTTGTGGCAGTGCCCACGTGGTGCCCCAACACTATTCTCCACTGCACATTTCTGTGGGGCCAGTACTAAGTATACGGATCCCACATGAATGTGTGGTGGCCGGATAAGGCACGTGGGTGCCCCAAGACCGCTGAATTATTACTCCGTTATTTCCCTTAGAGCTAGAGTAAAAACGATTGTCAATTACTCAGGAAATGGACTCTTACTTCTCCCTTGGTATATTTTGAGTCCAAACATTCCAAGGCAAGGACGCAGTTAGGATTCCGATTTGGAGGTGGCAACTTGTGCGGAATCAAAGAGTGGAACCCATGACCTCCCCCGAGGAAGTGGATATGGTGGCCAACTGAGCAACAACAACACAAAACCTTCGAGTCTTCGACCATGCGTGCAAGAATAAGACTTTGTATGTATTGAGGTGTGTTCTCAGTGCAAATCCAATGCAAGAGCTATACTTGGTTCTATACTCAAAATTTGACACCAAACTCAAAAAACCCAAATCCAGTGCAGTGCTATATTTGGTTCTAAAATGGCACAAAGCTATACTTGGTTCTAAATAGCCATCCTTGCCACCTCACTATTCCAACTGAAATATGCCGGAATTGCACTTTGGTCCCTCTACAAAGTTGATTATTACCCCCATGTTCAACCCCCATGTTCTCTGATTGTTTACCCAATTTACAGTGCAGAAATTGCACTTTGGTCCCTCTACAAAGTTGATTATTACTCAATCTCATGATATGTTATGAATCAATGCATTATGGCCCCTACAACAACCAATAACTAAATTTAAAATAAACTTTAAATATTTTTATAGAAATAACTAAATTTATAATAAATTGATTACATGACAATGGGGGTTCAAAATGACGTAGATAGTTAAATTGAGGTTCAAAAAGTAGTAAAAAGTGAGGTGGAGAGAAAATTAGTTAAATTTGGAACTGTTTGGTTCTAAAATAGAACTAACCACTGGAGGTAGGGTTCTATTTTGGCACCAAAAACCACTTTTTGGTGCCAAAATATGGCAATGGCTATAGCCATTTTGCATCTAGCATTGGATTTGCTCTCAGGTTTGTTTGTTGTACACAATCAGTAGGAAGCATTTCCTGTTGAATCTGAAGCAAACTTGCAAGGAGATCGGCCTGAAGCAATGCGAAAACACAAAAACTGACTTCCAAAATCTGAGAAATGAGCTACTGAACTAGCGCGGGCGTTGGGCATCTCTACTCCCAGTGTATTAGTAGGGCTTCAATCCATGCCTGCATCTCCCAACATTGTAAAAGATGCGAGAAATGGATTGAGAGTTTTAATTTCACCGATTTTAGCAGAAGAGACTGGTATCTGCTTCTTGTGTCTAGAGTAATCTGTACTTCATTTTGAGGATTGTGGATTTGTATATCAGGACTTGCGTCGGAAAAAAATACAGAAAAGAAGGAAAATATGAGAACAATGTTTGTGCATCTCCCTTTCGGCTTCAATGATTTTGCATCGATACCTTACAACTGGAAAACTGAATGCAATGCTTATCGGTTGTACCGTACGGTACCTATGGATTTGACATGGGAAAACCAACCAAATTAGAAGTGTAATTCGGGGCACTTCCAATGATTATTCTACTGCAATATTAACATATACGCTATTGAATCACCACCCCATAGAGTGGTATTTTGAACATCCATAGTCATTTCGTAAGAGGGTAGTTGAATCACCACCCCATTGCACACACAGATACAATAATTATTCCTTTTCTTCTTCCATTCTTTATCTCTACCTCGTGGTGGTGGTTTGTGGTGCTGGAAAAAGGAAACAAGAACAAGTAAAATTGAATGGATCAGTAATGATTTTTGGTGTCTGTTAGAATGTCTAAATAAATCTAATGCATTTGAAAAACCATTGGCTCCCTCTTGTGAATTTTTAGTGGAATGTAACCATGTACTCGAAGTTATTTCGAAAATTATTCAGTGGTCTTGGGGCACCGCCCATGTGGTGCACCAACTCTTCTTAACTACACATTTTTGTGGGGTTAGTACTAAGTATATGGACCCCAAATGAATGTGCGGTGGATAAGAGTATTAAAGCACGTGGGAGCCTCAAGACGACTGAATAATTACTCTGTTATTTCCCTTGGAGCTAGAGTAAAAACGATTGTCAATTACTCAGTAAACAGGCTCTTACTTTTCCCTTGGTATATCTCGAGTGCCAACATTCCAAAGCAGGGACGCAGCTAGAATTTCAATTCAGAGGTGGCAACTTGTGCAGAATCAAAGAATGGAACCCATGACCTCTGCCGAGGAAGTGGATATGGTGGCCAACTGAGCAACACCACACAAAACCTTCAACGACCATGCGTGCAATAATAAGCAAGTCCTCTTCGAGCCAAAACACCAACATTACAAAACGCTGTATGAATAACCAATCCTAGAGTGCCAAACCTTCCCTAAAGATGTAGGTACCAAAAGGCTCCAAAACAACACCTGCAGAGTACACCAGGGCCATACTGTTCTACAAATCCAAGTTGGCACTGTTAAAAGCTGTATAAACAAGAGGACTTGATCAGGGCACTGTGAACTAAAGGTTGAATGACCAGACAAATTGTGCACACAAGACAGTACTGGACTGGATAAAATTCTCTGTTTTTTGAAAATACAAAGAACAATAACACAAAGTTTGCATACGCGTAGCATGCAAGCCTTATATGTCAAGAATTCACCAAGTTCAACCATTAGATGGAAGTGCCATTTCAGGCCATCAATATTGGGGAAACGAATAATGCTTAAAATGTTAGATTGTTAACTTGCACATCACATTTGTAAAAACTCGGTTAATCAACAGCAACAATGGAAAACCCAAGAAGCAAGAACCGGATAATCGAAAATCATACCAGTGGTTTCCTGCCTTTGCTTTTCTGAGATAATTCAACCCTCCCCGAACAGAATTGTAAATCACTAATGAAATACCACAGAAGAGACGAATCCTTCCACAATTATTCACAACAAAATCAGTAAACCGTATCCAATACCCAACAAAATGGTGCAAGATGCTAAGCACCACCAATAGTATCCAAAATCATGCTCAACAACAGGTGCCGAATTGGGCAAGTAATTTCCTCAAATCAAATGATAGTACAAGAACAACCAATCCTCTCAGCATGGGGAAAAAAAAAACCAAGAAAACATTAATGTTCTGATCTTCATCTAATCAACATTATATGTACATACATACAAGTAACCATACTAATTGCTGTTTATTCGATAGAAACCCCACACACTGGTGAAAATTTTGCATTATGGGTAAGTTTCAATGACAGAGATAATAGTGAATGAATATATAGTCGCACGGGATGTTCAACCCGACTGGATTAGTAATATAACGCCGGTCGTATTGTCTGACATTTTTTGAGATTGTATATCGGAAACATATTTAATCCGACACTGGTACCGAGTCAAACAAACAGGGCCAAAATCATATGTTTGAGCTAACACTACGATATATATGTACATGATAACCATGTATCCGCGCCAGCTTGGGCGCACATCGACTAATTTCGAAGAACCCGATACCTTAGGTGGGAGCAAAGGCCTAAAATTCCAGCGTTGACCACGAAGCCTTATGGTTATTCAACAGTACAATATAAAGAACTGAACAGATACACGAATTGCGCAATGAAAAAAAACCGCAATAGCTAATTGAATCATAACTATGCAAAAAAATTTAGGAGAGATATTTTGTATCTGATTATGGATTTCTCAATTGTTCCATCAAAACAAGCATATTTAAACCCCAAACAAATTGTAGAACGAAAAAAAGAAGGAAAAAAAAACCCCTCACAATCTGAAAACCGGTCTAGAAATAGGAGTATTATTAGAGGGAGAGTATCAGTTGATATCAGTTTCATCGAAATCGTCTTCGAAGGAGTTGAAGAAGTCGGCGTCGGCGATCCTGTTTCCGGCTTGAATTGGGCCTTCTCCGAACATCTCTAGGGCTTCGAAGTCGTCCACGTCCATCGTCATAGTCATTCCAGGGTCTTCTACTTCTCCGACGTATTCATCTGGCGACCACGGAAGGACTGGCGACGGCTTCATCTCCTTCTCTCTCTTCGCGCCCTCTCTCTTGAAGTTTTGCGTCAAAAACTCAAAACGGAGAGCAGAAATACAACGAGCCGAATTTTCATACGGCGTCGGGTATTTAATGGTCTTTTTTTTTTTGGGGGTATTTAAGGGACTTTAGCCGACTTACTCATTGGCCACACCCGACCCGAAATTTTGTTTGGGTGAGGAGTGAACGTCACTTGGCGTTGACCGAGAGTGCATTCTAGCCGTTCAAAATATTCTTAGATGTCGAGATTTCGCTCCTCTCTCTCTCCTCTTTTCTCTTTAGAATACGAACAATCCAAAAATGTTTTAAACGACTTAAATGCATGATTAGGTATCCGCTCGGTGCTGAAAATTTTCTCGTCAGTTCCGACCGGATCGGGGTTGGTTCCCGACAAATTGTTGGGTATAGGATTGGATTCAGTGGAAAATGGAAAATCGTTATCGGACTGGGTTCAGAATAATTTTACTATGCCCCAAGTCCAATGTCCTCTCCAAACTTGTCCAATATTAGCGTTTAAAATTATCCGTGTACTCTTGTTTTTTTCAAGCTTATCAATTTTTTTTTACACGGAAATAAGAAAATTATATTGATGAAAGTCTAATGACACTTACAAAACGGAATTTATTACAAAAATCTTAGATAAAGACAAACTAATTATCTAAATAGGGAATAAGAAATGCATAAGGCAATTGATGTATTTCATCCCAAACAAGACATGACCTGACGCAAACAAAGACACTTACTAGATTCATACCTAGAATCAGCATCTTTGAAGAGACTTAGTGCTAGTTGAAGATAAAAGATAGCGAACATCCAGACGATCGAATGGACTCTAACCGTATGGTCGCACCAATGAACTCCAAAAACTAAAAAATTTCAAAGCTACCACGAGCTGCCCTGCCAACGAAATTATGTAGGGTAAGAACACTGTTGGCACAAATATCATTGTAAAGCAACCATGCCTAAAAGTACCCAATCTGTAGACAAAAATTCGTCGGAAGACGAAACTAATACTAACTCTCACAAAGCGAGAGACACAACCCTCTCACATCAATGACAAGTCATGTGATCAATTTCTAAGTTAACCAATTTCTATCTTTTTTTTTTCTTTCTCATTTTTATATGGCGGGGCAGCAATGGGGTACACGTATATTACCGGTCAGGGTTCGGGGGACCAAAATCAATTTTTCTTGCCACCTTAGAGCATCCTCATCAGGCTCAACAAAAATTGGGCCTAATTTAACTTCAAAAACACATTTTATAAATTAACAAGTCACTTTTTTAAAAACTAACAAAAGACCATAATATCCCAGAGAGAATTCTTTTCTCACATTAATAGGACCCTTTTGGTTTACTAAAATCAACTAAAACTTATAACTTTGAATTTGCAAAAATTTTTGACATTTTGGGGATTTTTTTTTCAAACAAAAATGTATGGATTTGCTGCCCCTGATGAGGATGCTCTTAGTCAACAAAAATTCACTTCGATTTATATACTTTCACAACAATCTTAATTTAAGAATTTTCACACTAACGAAAAGACGATAATATCCCAGCTTTTATTCTTGTTCTCACATTAATTGGACCCTTTTGGTTAACTAAAATCAACTAAAACTTCAATTTGAATTTGCAATTTCTTTTACATGTAAATTTTTTTTTTTAAACAAATGGTGTATGGATATTGCTGCAATATACTGTTACTATAAAAAAAAAGTTCCGTGGAGCAAACTACCTTTTTTTTTCATCTGTAAATCAACGGTGCATAGTTATTGTGTAGATATTGTTACTATAAAAAAATAATATATATATTTTTTTTTGGTCATTCCTTAATCCTAATCGTACTCTATCCTTATTTGGGGAGGGATATCTAAATTTGAAATCAAAAAAAACAGAAGAAAATTAGAGATAAGGGCGAGGCACCAACTGCACTCCACTCCACTTGCTAAAAAAATAATATTTGAAATAGTAAATTATTTGCGCATCATATTTTTTTTTTTTTTCTTATCGATGAATAGATAAAAATCTATTGCTAAGAACTAGTATATAACAAATAAAAAACAAAATGAGTAATGACAATAAAAAAGTACTTAATTATTGAAATATCTAAATTTAAAAAAAAAAAAACAGAAGAAAATTAGAGAGGGGGCGAATTTGACATTATTACTATACATAACTCCAATCCGTTGCCTTAGTTCGGAGCAAATCAAATAAGTTATTACCGATCTGTTATCCTAGTCCGAAGCAAATAAAAAAGAGGGGTTATATATTTTTTCAATATTAATACATCTTCACTCCCAAACTCTGTCTCAATCCCCCGTACTACGAATCCCCCGAAAACCAAAACCTTTATCAAGAGAAATTTTCCAGTGCTGGTTGGGTATTGCACACGTGGTACTCGCTCGGTAATCTTAGCCGTCCATAGCGCGATCCAACAATCCAGATTTTAGAGGGAGAAAAAGAAGAGAGAGAGTGGTTCGGTGAGAAGAGAGAGAGAGAGAGAGTCAATCTAGACCGTCCAAAATACATTTGGACAGCTCAGATCATGCTTGGGTACTAGGTGGCAATACCCACTCGACACCCAAAAAATTTTCCTTCATCAAACATGGGCTAGGGATATTTCATTGGGAATATTTTCATTGCAGAATATTTTCATTTGTAGTGGTGGGAATATATTAGAGGGAAGGTTACAAACCAATTGAGAGGATAATAAGAGCTCCCCAAAATGAGGAGTCCTACTGCATCATCTCTCCCTCTCCTCACCCCCTCCTTCTCTATCCCCACATTCACTCAACAATCTCAACTATGTCCCTTCACAATTCCCGCCCCTACTCTCTCTCCTAAAACCCTAGTCTCTCTCATCAACTTCGCCGGCCCATTATACCCACGAGGTACCGCCGTCGGGACCCAAATGCCGGTGACAGGTACGACGAGGAGGAGGACGATGGTGAGGATGACGATTTTGGTCGGAAGCGGAGGCGGTGGTGGTCGGATTACTCGCCGCCGGAGATGGACCAAGGGCCTGGGAGTCTCGAGGAATTCATTGAGAGTATTTGGATTATTAAGGTAATTTTCATATGATGATTTACTTCAAGCTCAAATTTTGCTTATCTCATGATTTGGATTTGCTTTGATGTTGAAAGATACAGACTTGAGGTTATACGACTAATTAATAAATAAAGTCTCGAATTTTATCTGTTGTTAGTAGTTTTTTCAGCGTAATATCGGTATAGCGAAGGTTCTAAATAACGGTATTAGGAGGTAATGGTCGCGGTCTCATGGAAATCAGTTGTACTGGTAGTGAAGTAGTAAAAAATCATTTCTTTGTTAAGAGAAAAATTTAAAGTGTCAGAAATAACCCGCGACGGTTGTGAATTAGTCTGTAAATCAGAAATGGACCAATATGTAATGGGATCCGGCATGAGATTTTTATCTTACTGATATAACGGAAGGCTTAAAAACCATTACGTAACGGTCGTTATGCCGATATTTAAGTAAAGCAACAATTTCGTTCTTCTTCTTTTTGTTTGATAATTTGCTACTTGAAACTTTATATCCAACTTGGGGATCTTTGGGGGTTTTTTTTCCGGAATTGCTGACCCTCTACATGTTAACTGGCTATGATTTGGTTATTTTTCCGTATTACAACTGCTGACGCTCTTGGACGTACACAAGGTATGATTGAGTGGGTAATGTAGAGAAATCACCGGTGGCGTTTGAATTTTTGAAGGTGTAAATGTTGATGTTCTAGCAGTAAGGGTCTCGAGCTGAAAAAAGTATGCATATGTTTGCAGGAAGATTTTGAAAAGTGATGTATTGGAGGAGGAGGGAGTTGAGGGGAGAGATTATGTAGAGAGAATAGGCAACTTTGATAATTTGCTACTTGAAACTTTATATCCAACTGGGGGATCTTTGGGGTTTTTTTTTTTGGAATTGCTGACCCTCTACATGTTAACTGGCTATGATTTGGTTCTTTTTCCGTATTACAACTGCTGACGCTCTTGGACGTACATCAGCTATGATTGAGTGGGTAATGTAGAGAAATCACTGGTGGCGTTTGAATTTTTGAAGGTGTAAATGTTGATGTTCTAGCAGTAAGAGTCTCGAGCTGAAAAAGGTATGCATATGTTTGCAGGAAGATTCTGAAAAGTGATGTAGTGGAGGAGGAGAGGGAGTTGAGGGGAGAGATTATGTAGAGAATAGGCAACTACGTGTCTGTGGAACCTGTGGTGAGAGAATTTGTAGTGGGCCAAACCAACTAGATCATCTAAGGCCCAATGCGACACTGGCCATAACTGGCTTGGTGTCGCATTGGGCAATTAAGCATAGCTTCGTCAGAACCCAATTCCCCGCCCAAACTGTCCGGGTATCATTAGGGTCAGTGAGCCCCCGATCCGGGTCCTACCGGCATGGCATGCATAATTTCCAAAAGGCAGTTCGAGCACGTGAACATTACTGCCGAGTTCAGTACGTCTCATGTGACATCATCCGAAGCTGTTATCGTGCGTGCCGTGCATGGGATACTTGGAGGGCAAGTCATGTGACTCTATATAAAATACAATCCTATACCCTAAAGAGGTACACCGTTCCTAGCAAGCCTAATTGTTCTGTAGTTACTTACCTCCTCCAAACGCTCCCTTAGCCGTCGAAAGCTGTAACCTAGCCCAGATTCGAGTCTGAAGTCTGATCGAGTCCCCACCAGTTCGTTTACCACCCCATAGAATCCATTAGTGGGATGAGATAAGTGATGACTCTAATCTGTTAGAGATTAAGTAACCAGACAGTCTCTCTTATTTTTAGAGATAGAAGATGTTTAGGGAGATCATCTGGTAGAAATAGGATAGTAGATCAGAAAGTGGTTAGTGATTCTGGAGGGTGTCTTCTCTACATGGTCTTTTTTCCTCTTCTGCTTATTGAGCAAGAAAAGGAGGGTAGTCTTTGTGGAAATAGTCACTTGTTGAATGTGGTGGAAATAGTCACTTGTGAGGCTTCTCCAGATGTAGAGACACAGCCATGAAGGAGAGGTGTGAATATGTGGTCACCATGGGACTGGACAAGTGTCCCGTCCTTTTTCCAATACTCTCATAAGGATGATTCCATACTTAGCTAAGATATAATGGCCATGGGCGATACTGAGCTAGTGTCTACCCATGTGCTACCCAAGTTGGGGGTTGGGGTGCATGAAGGAAATGTTAATGCCGTTTCCTACTTATTCAGGTTACCTGTCTTCAAAATTGAGCTCTCATTCTTTGTTTTCTTTTGGCACTTTTCCATCTCTAGATTTCTGCTTGATTGGACGATTTTGTAAATCGTGAGGAGTTAAGAGGTTTAAGCTTCATGCTGCATCTCATAGAAAATGATACCAGAGGGTGACAATTTAAAACTGGATTATGTTATGCATGGGTTTGATACCCTTTCTGTAGATGTCGGGTAGAATTTTAGTATGTAGACTATATAGGGGGCCTACTTCTGTTGAACTTCTATCTAGACCATAGAAATGAAGCTGCATTTTTTACTGGAAGAAGTCTTGACTTTGCGCAATAGCATGTGTCATCAGCCATGGTGATGTGGTGCGGATTTGAGTCACTGGGATCATATGCTCCACACCTAAGAATTTGCGGAACTGACCTATCCACTATTCTCTTAGACGACTAATTATTGGGTACTCCTAGAGACGGAGTACCATATGCCATTTTTTAAGTGGTCTTCCCTGCCAATGAACTATCAGTCTATCACAATACATAGTATGTGGGTCAATGCCTGGTCTCCCAACAACCCAACAGAAGGGTGTGCTGATGCCCCAACCATAAAGTTTGTTGTTGGGAGTATCACGCGGAAATGCCACATGATACTCCGGGAGTGTTGAATGATTACTTCTCTTAGACCATGCTGTAAGTGGAAGCCTTGTGAGTTGGGTATATCAATTTGTTTCTGTGGATCCTAGCCCTTAAATTTGGAAAAAGTGAGGGGGTCCTTCTTGCGGACTTGATTCAGTTGCCAATGGCTATCATGATGTTTCTGGTTCCTGATGTTTCGTTCGCTAGAATGTTGTATGATTTGCTTTTACAACTTGCGCGTGTTCTACATACTCATCTTTTTCAGCATGTAGTGAAGTAGGCTTTTTTGTTGTCAGGGGGCCTGTAAACATCTAGGAAACATTTTTAACCGTTGGAAAAACCTTTCCTCTCACCTTCACTACATGTTTTTGTCATGCTTAAAGAACTCACTGTTGGTCATTGTTTAAGTTTCATAATGACAACCAATTTCTCACTTTTTAGATCAGATTAAACAACAATAATATGCAGCTAGTTTTGCATTCGTACTGCTGCTTTTTTCTTACTTCTCCTTTTTCCATCTTTATTTCTTCTGTTTCATCCTTTCTAAGTGCCTTTTTGGACTATGATTGTTCTGCTGATAAAATTAGGAACATAGAGTACAATTTGATGTCCTGTGATGTAACTAACGTTTAAAGTTTCTGTTTCTGTGATGTAACTAACGTTTAGAGTACAATTTTGATGTCCTGTGTTGTTGGTGTTGTTTATCAATTGTTGCTCTGTAGAATTGAGCAACAATAATGTCTGAAAAATTATGCGCTTTAGTATTGTTTTTCTTTCTTCCCGACCTTCTTTTTCGTTTTTTTAGTGTTTTAGAGAAAATGCTAATCACAGCCCACTAGGTGGTGGACTAGCCAAAAGTTGAGTTCCATTTGACAATGTACCTGATGCTGAGGGCATCTGTAACTATAAGCAAATATACGCCATTTTGCTAAATCCAGGAGAAGCCGTCAGGCATTCGGACCTCCATACCGAATTGCGGCGCTAACTTGATTCTCCCAATATGGGGTGTCAATCAAAATATGGAGAATAACTGATAACTGATTTTTTTTTGATGTTTCGAATGGGACAGTGCAGATATTCGGAGGATCTTATTACCCATTACTTCCAGCCTTCCTCTTATCGATGCTCCTAGCAACGGGTCCAAAAGCTTTCCTCATGTCATTAGCACTTCTCATTTGGCAGTCAGCTTTTACTTTTGCATTAAAGAAGTTGCGGGACGAGAAACAAAATAACCCCAAACGAAAAACCAAATCCAAGAAAAGGGCACGTGTCAACACTGCCAGCAATGTTGAATATGAGGAAGAAGAAATCAAATGGACGCAAAAGGGTAAAACAGGGTATCGATCGTGGGTTGGTAGAGACGATACTTCAGTTGACAATGATAACCAAAATCCCTCCACTTTTGGGGGGTGGGACGATTTGGATACAACAAAGGAGTTTGATACAAAATATACGAGAAGGAGAGCTGAGAAGGGCAGGTTTAGTAGAAGAGAGAGAAAAAGTGAAATGCCCTTGTTGTTGAGGTTGCTGATCGCTGTTTTCCCATTCTTGAGTTCGTGGACTGAGATGCTATAGTTTTGAGCTCGATTTGCCTCCACTTCAATTGCAACTTTTTGCAAGTTCTCGCTTCGAAGATTGCAGGTATTTATGGGTTTCTTCTTCGTTACTTCTCGCTTCATGCTAATCATAAAATTTGAGCGTCGGAATCAAGAAAAATCATCATTCTTCCACGAGAGCTGATTTACACGCCTATTGCCTTTAATGTTTCTTTTGATCGCTGCTGCTTCAGCTAACTGAAGATTGAATGTGGTAGAACCTTTTAAGTGGTATGTTTTTGTACCTTATGGGTCACCTCGTTGTATATGCTCGAACATAAATCCTTGTTGTATATGCTGACAAAAAAAGTAAAAAATCATCGTAGTCTATACGATGACAGAGTAAAATTACGCATTTTTGTGATGAGTTACGAACTACTTAGAGTTCATGTTTTACGCGTTCATGAGGTTTCTGACATACTTTTGGGTATCTGTAAAGCGGTTTTTTTTTTCCCTGTACATGTACCCGCTGACTAGGGGTGATTTCTGTATTCTGCATTCTCGAATTCGTTTTGATTATGCATTTTCACAGAATTGACTCTCAGACACTCGAAATTAATGAAATGCACATTCTACCAATGCAATAGTGACCGAGTATCATACATGGTCAAATGTTGGTCAAATATGTCCCATTTGTCAAATATTATTGGGAGTGTGACATATGGCATATGCCATACTCCGAGCAATAATAAGGAAATTCTTTTTTTGATTTAAAATCATTTCCTAAAGAAGAGTCTATTATCTTCTTGTATAGGAATTAAAGTCAAAAAAATTAGTCAAAGAATTTCCTTATTATTTGACTCCTTATTTTAGGGTTACATTGGGGGGATCGCATTTTTGGGCTAGCACAATTTTCTAACCCATTTGGCTAATTAAGTTAACCCATCTTATTTTGGTCTTCACCGTATCCGAAAGTGTCCAACAAAGGGGAATGAATCTAAGTCATTCATTCGCCTTTTCTGGATACTTTTGGAGATACTTTTTATATATCCTACTAACCTGGTAGGTGAAAACAGCAAGTTACGCAGATAACTGTTTATCGTTCTAAATATGATTCGTCCACTACATCAAACATAAAAGTTATTCCCAACCAGATATAAAACGATACCTCTCGCCGCTATTGCTAAAATAGAAACCCTTAGAAGTCACAAACCAAAAGCAGCTATATCGGCCAATGTACATGCAATAAGGATCTAACTCTGCATCGTAAACGTCCAAACTTTTGACCTTCGAACGCGAGCTGAGAATGCACGTATAGGTAGGGATTGTTGAATTGTTGGGATAAATATCCCACCATTATTCTTCATCGGGGACGACTGCGCGGTTTCCGCGATCATCATTTTTGGAGAAGCAACGAGTTTTTAAGATCGAACCTTTTGGTAGAGCGCAAACAATGAAACAATGCTTGCATGCGAACGAAGAGAAATGCAACGATGGCTAAGGGAAGGAAGCGAGTCATCGTTAAAGAAGGGAAGTGAGTGCAAACACATACTTTAACCCAGACCGAAATAAAAGTGTGTCAAAGAAAAAATTATAAGCTTCTCAGGATTGTTTGGATTCAAATCAAATATGAGATATTATTAATTCATATTTCATATTTTTCCGATCGCAAAAACATATACATTTATAGATGTATGTTTGTGACTTTTCATATATAAGAGCTAATGGGTTATGCCCAACGAGCCTTTTTACGATAATGTACGCGGTCATTGCTTAAGTAGAAACCGTCAATTCGCACCAACCAAAAGCAGTTATATATGCCATTGTATTGACAAAAAGGGTTTAATTTTGGACGGTAAACGATCAAAGTTCTGTTATTCGAACCCCAGTTGAAACGGCAGAAGTAGATAGGGCTTGTTGAATTGTAGAGATTAAATTCCCAATGGAATTCTTGGCCATTGTTGAGCGTGTGCGTTCCGAGATCTTCGTATTTGGAGAGGCAACGGATGTTTAAGGGCGAAGGTTTTGGAACGCCGCTAATAATGGTTACCGCCTGTGGAGGGTAAATTTGGATCAAAGCTTGTTGCTGATCACACAATGTTTGCATGCAAATTAAGTGAAATGCAACAATGGCAAATGGAAGGAAGCGAGTCATCGTACTGTCTGGTGGGAAGACATATGTGTATAAGAAGGGGTTTATATAGATATGTCTTTTTTAATTTGATCATGGTAATCAAGTAAAAAAATACAAAAATGGATAGTTGAATTAATTAAAAAAATCCGCGCAGAATATTGTGGAAAAAGATCATGGTAATCTTGTGCTACTAATATTGATTTTTAGCTTCTATTTTGATAACAATCAAGTTTTCGGGGGGCCTGTAGTGAGTAAGCTCACTACACCCCTGTTAACGGTCCGGATTATCATACATAAAAGATAAGTTTCATACATGTAGTATAATTGCATTTAATCGGGACTGTTGATTGCCGAGCGGACGACCATGATTGCTCTGGGTGTGGTGAGTTTTACTCACTACAGCTCCCCGATTCCATGAAGAATTTCCGTGAAGATTGTCTTGATTTTCTTTTTTGTTTTGGCTAGAGCATTTTTGGCAGGAAGTATGAAAACAAAATTTACGCTGACTTGATTATAAAAAATAAAAATAAAAATCTTTACACTGACTTTGAAAAAGCGTGCCACAGTAGAGCACTCCATCTTGCCGTTCACTAGTCATCAATTGCCTAATTGATTGGTCAAGTGGAATGACCCTCTTATCTTCCCCTAAAAAAAAATAGAGCACTCCAGAAAAAGAAAAAAACTATTGTGGTTAATTCTAGTGAGAGAGAGAGAGAGAGAGAGAGAGAGAGAGTACGCAAGGGTTAATTCTAGTAATAAGTATTTTTATTTCCTGATGTACTAGCAAAGGCTTGGCCAGCCAAGTTGGTATGCGAAGTGATTTCTCCTTCACTTTTTGAGTAAGAGGAGTAGTATTATATATATATTTTTATATATAATATATAAAACAGTTTTGGTTCGGTTCGAACCGGGTCTAAAATCTCAAAAACCGAGAACCGAATCGGTTCTTAAATTTTATAAGACTTCAGAATCGAACCGAACCGGCTAAGTAAAAAAACCGAAAAAAATAACCGGTTCGGTCCGGTTCTTTAATTTTTTTGTTCAGCCCTATGGGAAAGGATGGGGAAATCAATTTTTCCATAACTTTTGAAATGTTCAATTACGAGGAAAATAATGGGACCCACAAAAATATTTTTTCCACTAGGACTCACTTTCCCTCAAAATGCATCCTGCAAAAAGGACGGAATTATGTGTCGTGGGAAAATTTGCTCCTGCGAATTACACTTTCCTGGAAAAATCCTTCATAAAGTGAACACTAACTGGAAAGTAAATTTTCTTTTCCTTTACTTCACTTTTTTCAGGATTAACTTTCTCGCGTAATATTTTTGACAAATGAACGGAGCCAAAAAAGCATTCAAACCCCCTAACACACACGGAGAAAGCCTACCACTACAATTGTTAAAATTGAAAAATCAGCCTACCAAACACGCCCGAAACTTCTTTGGCTAAAAAGCATCCAAAGTTCCAAACCCCCTCACGCACACATGCACCAAACTTCCAGCCTAACACTAAACCATTGTGTTGGCAATGACCTTCAGACCGTCTCTGTGTTTGCGACGAGACATGAAATTTTCCAATGGAATCGATGCTCAAATTCCTAGTCACTCAACCTCAAACTACAAACATGCACATACTGTAACCCAAACCAAAACAAGTGTGGAAGTTTAAGAAAAACAAAAAGGCCCTTTGGGAGTTATCTGGCTTTACTGTGTTATGGAGTGTGTGGAAAGTAAAAAATGTTCTTATTTTTCAAGGAGTTGAACCAGATTGGGAAGCTATGGGTGATATCATAAAGTATAAAATTGCTATCTAGTTCAGTGCTTTTTTCAAGGTTCCAAGGATTTTTCCAGCAACGACATCATTTTCAGGTTCTCTTTGTAGGAAAACATATACCGGAAAACAATAATCGACAATTTTAATTTTTGAAAATGAGGAACACAAAATTACATCAAATCGAAATTCAACAATAACGAATATATAAAGGATAGAAAAAACCAAGCCGGGGCCCGTGTTTCACACGGTCTCCTTAAAGCAAATTCACCGCCCCACGTAGGGTGTTTGGGGTTTTGATCGGCGTCTGCTTCCCAGGATACAGCGGCTAAAATGACCAACGGTAACACCTACCGGATCACCCTGTCGAACGAACAAGTGTCTGTTCTCTCTCCCACTAAAAATCAACAAATAATTTTTGTGTAGCTGTGGTGTGTTTCAGTGTTTCAAAATCCTTCACGGAAGCACCAATTTATATACATGGGGAGCCTTTCACATTTAAAGAGCATTGATCCTCAAAATCAATACAACAAGATCATAACTGTGGGAATTGATCAATTGATAGCCAATAAGTAGCATTTGCTACACGTGGGTATGTAACTGGTGAAGTTAAAATTTTCCTTGGACATTTGAAAGGACACCAACGTCCCAATTGTTGTCCGACCCATGTACCAATTACCCAAATTTAATATCAAATTTACCCGAGCTAGACACACCACGACCTCGGACCACAGGCCGCGGGCCCACGAATCCTGAGTCCCGGTCCCGGCCCCGGTCTTGTTCAGGTGTTCAGTGACGGCATGCGCACGCACGTCCCTTTGGCTTTTTCCCATTCCCACAATGAGACAATTCTCATTCATCTTAAAAATGAATTTTGCTCATATTTAAGCTCACCTAAATATTCGAACAAATCTTTCATTTTTCCAACACTCTTCGCTCATTCAATCGTTGCGGTAGTGGAAGCACCAACCATTTTTGTACAGCTTTGAGGGAACCTTCGGGGTGGTGTTGAGTTCAATTCTTTTTAACTCTTTTGTTGTTTTGTGCTTGACCGAAATCCTATACCTAATTTAATGGGTTGCCCCAAGCGTAGAGCGGAGACCGGTGTAGCACAATACCCGATAAGACCGGAATCGAATCCACAGAGAAGGTGGAAAGTGTTTTCTAAAAACTCGGGTTGCTAAGTTAAACACGGCTCTTAGGTAGCCACCCTTTATGATTTGATTGGTGAAATTACCTAAACTAAACGAATTTGATTTTACTTAAATTAATTAAAAGGAAGTACGGTCGTAGGGTTCATAACACGGTGACCAGGTACGGATATTTCATGCTCCATGCGTTGTTTCCAAGAAAACGTTTGATTTTAGAGAGAAAAGATTACCCCGAAAGATGCGAATCCTCGCGGTCGCCATTGCCCATGTACAACGAAGAACAAGTTTTGGTCCCCCGTTCCTCGCGTTACATGGGCTCCAACGAAGCTCGGATCCATCTGGCGGAAGCTCTTTAATAACCTAAAATTGTTTTTTTTTCATTATTGATTGTAAGAATCAGAGCAAGAACAAATCCATCCCTGGCCACGGTGTGTTAATCACCCCGCGACCATACTTAAGAATCTACTCACTCATATTGAAACGAACAAATAACATAATCCTTAAATAACACATGCGATTCTATTGAAATATGAATTAAACAGAAGATTCGAGCTCAGATCACGGACAAACTCCCGTGAACTGAGATTACTGTAAAGAAAACAGAGAATTACCAAAGCGATGCGAGAATCAGCGAACAAAAACTGTAAAACTTCAATCCAAAAGTCTCCGGAAAGTAGAATCTCTAGTAATGAAAAACGGTTGCTGAATGGAAGAAAATCTAAGCAAAGTTCGAACCCTAATTCGTCCCAAAAATGAAGTATTTATGTCCACCCGAAGTCAAACACGTGACAAGTCAAACGGCTGATTTTAGGCCATCCGGTATCGATACAGGGAAAACCCTGTATCGATACCCAGAGCTTCTGTTCGCTCAATGTTGCCTAGGTATCGATACAGGGGAATCCATGTATCGATACCGAGCCCTTTAAAATGCTTTTTTCACTTGTTTGCTCGTCCTTCCTTGGGTCCCACCGGTTCCCAACATGCCCGATTGCCTTGTGTCCACTTTACGTGCTCCTCCGGCCTGTTTCCTACAAAACAAACACAACAATACCAAAACAAAAGACAACACCGCATCAAGTGGAAAATGGAATAAATCGCGCCTCTAATACGCTAATTCGCCCTACTTAGGCGCTTATATCTCTGACATTGCGCGCCTATCATTTTGGCTGCTGTATTTTTGTTTATTGCTTTTGGCGTTTTTTGGTTTGCTGATAGTGGGTCTCTTTGGCTCCTATCTCTCTCCTTCTCGCTTTGGGCATTTTTGTATATCAATATATTTCTTTCTTTCCGATCAAAAAAAAAAAAGGTGTGGAAATAGTGTGTCAAAGATAAAATAGAGAAAGCCTCTCAGGATTGTTTGGATTCAAATCAATTATGATATCTATTTTTGTTATTTCATATGTCCCACTTTTCTTTTTTTTTTGAACAATTTTTTTTTTATTAATCTTTGGAAAACATTACAAAGATTAAAAGTGCAAAGTGCGCCATCAAAGCGCCAAACAGCTCACTGCCACGCTCACGCACGCGGGTGCGTATGAGTGTGTTCCATCACCGGCTACGCCGGTAAAGCGCGTAACACCATAGGTGCCTTGCCACTTAACACTATGTGAACCTTATAGAAATGTTCTCATCTATAAACCACTCAAACTTTTCCTCACTAGCCAATGTGGGACAAAACCAAAAATACAACAAAAAAGCTTTCTAAAAGGCACAAGAAATATTTTGATAAAACACTAAATAAAAACCCATTTATTTTGATAATTCCCAACATGAGACAGCAACCAGTGCATAATCCAGACACTAACAGATTCAATTTCATAAGGCCAGCACACATTGTGGAATGAGACAAAGAACCGAGCAAAATTCAATTCCATAAGCAATGCAAAGAACAATAGCACCAGCACATTCAGGTTCAAGTCAAATAGCACCAGCATATGTCCCACTTAATACGGTATATATTCCATCGTTTCTAGTTAAGAGGAACGCGAAAGTAAAGTAATACCATGACCACAACATAAGAAGATTTAGTACAATTTTATTAACCTTAAACCCTTTCATATTATCCAAAGCAAACTCGTAAGGTAGGGTCGGATACTCGGATGCATGTAAGTTATCATAAAAGCCAACGGTTATGTCCAATGAGCTTTTTTACGATAATGTATGCGGTCATTGCTTAAGTAGAAACCATCAATATTCACCAACCAATAGCAGTTATATGTGTCATTGTATCGACAAAACGCGTCTAACTTCAAATGGTAAACGATCAAAATTTTGTTATTCGAATTCCATTTGAAATTGCACAAGTAGATTGGGACTTCTGTTGTAATGTAGGGATTGAATTCCCAATAGAATTCTTGGCCACTGTTGAGTGTGTGCGTTCCCAGATCTTCATATTTGGAGGAGCAATGAATGGTTAAGGGCGAAGCTTTTGGAACACCGCTGATAATGGTAACCGCCCGTGGAGGGAAAAGACGGATCAAAGTTTGTTGCTCACACAATGTTTGCAGGCAAACTAAGTGAAATGCAACAATGGCGAATGGAAGGAAGCGAGTCATCGTACTGTTTGGTGCGATGATTTATGTGTATTACAAGGGGTTTATAGACATGCTGAATGCAGCAAGTCTTTTCAACTTGATTAAGTGAATCAAGTCAAAAATTCAAAAGATCATGGTAATCTAGTGATCGATAAAATCAAGGTTAATGAACAATTTCCATGAAGATTGTATTTTTGTTTTTGTTTTTGTTAAGAGCATCTTTGACAGGAAGTACCAAAACAAGATTTACCCTACTTGATTATAATAATGAAAAAAGAAAGATTTACAATGACTATGAAGATTCAAAACTGTTACTTGTACAACCATTTCGGCTCAAACCTTTTATAACCACCTCACATTTACGTGGGGCCTACACCCATAATTGTGTGTGGTCTCTCCACATGTATGTGAGGGGTTGTAAATGGTTGAGTTGAAATGATTGTACATGCAGCACTCTTGTTGAAAATTAGAGGGTGCCACCTAAAAATCAATCCATCTTGCCATTCACTAGCTAGTCATCAATTGCCTAGTTGAATGGGTAAATTGGAAAAGAAAAAAAAGAAAAAGAGAAAAAAAAAGAAAAAAAGAAAAATAGAAAGAAAAAAAAAAAGAACATTGTTAAACAAAAAAGAGAAAAAAAAAATAGAACACTCCAAAAAAAGAAAAGGAAAAAAAAAGCTTGCTTTATAGTTTGCTCTTTCAAATTTAAAGAGAGAACGGAGTGGATAACATTGTTAAACAGACCTCAAGAGTAACTTTAACTTTGACCCCCTTACACTCTGAACGAATTTAAAAAACACCACACCCCTTGTACTATGAACTAATGCGAAACTATTAATAAATCTGTTAACACTGACTGCAAAGGGAGGTTAACCGTGTCGCAACTCTCAAGGGAGTTCCCTCTACAATGACATTTTGTATTTCTATAATGAACATGGAAGCCAATGACTTTTTGGATTTCTAAAATGTCCATGGAAGCCATTTATAAGTTCGGCTAAAAGGCATTCAAACCCCCCAAACGTACACACCGAATTTCCAGCCCAACACTGTACCATTGTTTTTTTAAGAACGTGCATTGTTGCATTTTCATCTGTATTAATTGCCAAGCTTCCAGCCTAACACTATACCATTATTTTTCAACATTGTGTTGCCAATGACATTCGGATTGTCTCTGTGTTTGCGATGAGACATGGAATTTCTGCTGCCCTTGAGTTTGATACCACACAGTGCTTGTGCAACTCCAGCAAATATAGAGATAATAGAATGTAAAAATTACAAAAGTAAAAGAAGAACAAGAATAAGAAGCATGGGAGAAAGGCGTAAGTTATGAATGACTTTCATAGTTCCATACATAATTTATTGAGTACATGACAGCAAAATGTTGTCACTTGATGCATGGGTTCAAATCAAAAGAGCTAACCATTATGCCCAACCATGCCTCTTTACAAAATTTATGCGATTATTGCTGAGATAGAAACCGTCTGGTCTCACAAGCCAGTAGCAGTCGTAGGGAGCTACAATTAGACCTACTTTTCTACACAAATTATCTAAATTTGTATCATAAACATCAAATCGTACATTCTTCGACCCCCAGTAGAAATGGCAGAAATAGAGGGTGGTGTGCCAAATGTTGGGACTAAACACCCAATAAAATTCATAACCCATTTTGATTTTATGCATTCTGTTGGAACTTGGGGCTCATATGTTGGGTATGAGAGGTACTGAGAAGTTCTCGTAAAATGCCAGTGCCGAGCGTAGCGGAGCGGAGCGAGAGGGAAAGAAGACAGTGGGTTGCAAATGGGTATACAGGAAGAAAGAGGCTGTGTCAGTAAAGGAAAGGGAGAGGTTCAAGGCTCGATTAGTTGCAAAGGGGTACTCACAGAGGAAGGGGATTGATTATGATGAGGTGTTTTCTTCAGTGGTGAGGCATACTTCAATCAGGATTATCTTGGCATTGGTGGCTAGCTATGATATGGAGTTAGAGCAGCTGGATGTGAAAATAGCTTTTCTCCATGGTGATTTGGAGCAAGTTATATTCATGGAGCACTGAGGGGTTCAAGCAGCCAGAGACCGAGCACCTGGTCTGTAGGTTGAAGAAGTCGCTATATGGGCTGAAGCAATCTCCGAGACAATGGTATAAGAGGTTTGATTCGTTCATGATCCGGATTGGGTTCACACGCTGTGAGTATGATTGTTGTGTTTATGTTAAGTGTCTTGATGATGGTTCCTATATTTTTCTGTTACTTTATGTGGATGATATGCTTATTGCTGCGAAAAGTATGGTTGAAGTCAACAGGTTGAACGCCTTGTTGGGAAAGGAGTTTGAAATGAAGGATTTGGGTGCTGCTAGGAAAATACTTGGGATGGAGATTCGCAGGGATAGGTCAGCTGGTAAGTTGTGGTTGTCCCAGAAGGATTACGTGGGGAAAGTGTTGGAGAGGTTTAGTATGGCTAATGCTAAACAGGTCAGCACACCATTGGCGGGTCATTTCAGGTTGTCTACAGCACAGTGTCCGGAGTCAGCTGAAGAGATTCAGGATATGTCAAACGTGCCTTATGCGAGTGCAGTTGGTTGCTTGATGTATGCGATGGTATGTACAAGACCCGATTTGGCACATGCAGTCAGCACAGTGAGCAAGTACATGGCAAATCCAGGCAGAGAGCACTAGAAAGCGGTCAAGTGGATATTCAGATACTTGAGAGGTACTGCAGACCATGGGATTATGTTTGCTAGGCAACGGGATCAGATTTCAGTTGTGGGGTATGTAGATGCGGATTATGCTGGAGGGTTGGATGACAGGAGGTCTACGACAGGGTATGTGTTTACTTTGGTGGGTGGACCAATTTGTTGGAGATCCATGGTACAGCCTCTAGTGGCTCTATCTACTACTGAATCTGAGTACATGGCAGTGACTGAGGCTGGGAAAGAAGCGATGTGGTTAAAGGGTTTTGTGAAGGAGTTGGGCATAGATCAAGGTGGAGTGCAGCTGTATTGTGATAGTCAGAGTGCCATTTATTTGGCAAAGCATCAGGTGTATCATGCGAGGACCAAGCATATTGACGTGAGATTTCACAAGGTGAGAGAGTTAATTGCTATGGGTGATGTGATATTGAAAAGGTGCACACTTCTGAGAATGCAGGTGACATGTTCACAAAGACTGTGACCGCGGACAAGTTCAAGCATTGCTTGGATTTGGTTAATGTCTCCAGATGCTAGAAAGGAGGCGTCCCCCCAAACCGGTTGGATCGAGATGGTTATCTTCTGAATGGGCGAGGATATTCGCCAAGGTGGAGATTGTTGGAACTTGTGGCTCATATGTTGGGTATGAGAGGTACTGAGTTGTCACGCCACGGTGTGTTATAAGGGCATTATGGGTATTCAGGCTATAATGCGAATTAGGGTTGGAATAGAAGTGGCAGCAATATATACTTTCTATTGGAAAACCCTATGTACTCTGATCATCAATAAAACAACTTCTCTCTCCGCTCCCGTGGACGTACCCGATTTTGGGGAACCACGTATATCTCTGTGTCAATTCTTTTACTGTTTATACTCGTATATCGTGTGTGTGATTCGATCCTAACACATTCCGAGATCATCATCTTTAGATTGGCAGTGACACTCTAATGGCTTGGGTGTATTTCGAACTCCGCTAATAATGTGAACCGTGACATTGGGATTAGGTTTAATAAAATCGACAGCATCGCACATTTGCATGCAAACAAAGCAAAGTGCGACAATGACAAATAAAAGAGAGAAGCGAGTCATTGTATGACTTGGAATGGTGTTGAAATCGTTGCTAGAATTGAGATCTTGTATAAGAAGGAAGATATCGTTGCCAGAATCCGGGTACTGAGAAATGTAGTATAAGGCCTAACAATCTAGGGGAGGCTTCAATCCATGGAGCTATTTTAAAATTGGAAAGCAGATTGTACAGATCGAAAAGTAAGATTAAAGAGAAAAAAGCTTCCTTCAGAATTTGATCTTAAAGCGGTCAAAGATAAAGATTAAAAGGTGGTTTCTTCTTCCTCTTCCTCTTCCCTTAATATTTCTAATAGAAACTCCTTCCTTATTGAGAATGCCTCACAGTTTGATGGAGTCTTGTGACTTAAATGGGGGTTCATTTTAGAGGAAGTAAGAACTCGAATATTGAGATTATTATTGCAATTAATGGAGGAGGAAGAAATTGCTGATAGCGAGTCTAGGGATTTTGCAGCTTTGAAGGACGGAGATTTGGATTTTGTGGAGGATGGTTTATCTCTCTTTATTTATGGAGTTCTAATTTTCTGTCTTCATCTAGCACTTTGGTGTCTTGTCCACGGCTTTGGTTAGTCTGTAGTGGTGTTATGTTTTTTTTTTTTGTTTTGGTTGTTTGGTGGCCTCTTGAATTTGATGGGTTGAGGCTTGTTTTTTGGGATGTTTTGGTGTTGTTTGGTACTTGGTTTTGGGTTTTATCTTTTTGGCTGATGTTTCTTTTGTCTGGTTGGCGTAATGTCTTCCTGACTGTTTTTGGTCCTTGGATTGCTTACGGTTAAATCCTTAATCCGCTTGTTCTTTGTTTTCTTCAAAGAGTAATAAAATCTTTTTGCCGATAAAAAAAAAAAAAAAAAAACAAACAAACAAACAGAGGAAGATATGATCATATTGGGAAAGATTACGGTGAACTCAACTTTAATTCCATGGTAGGTTTAATATTTTTTAAATTAAATACCTCAAAACATTTTTGAATTAATTATCGGTGTAGAATATCCTGGAAAAAAATCATGGTAATCTTGTGCTAGTAATATTTAGCTTCTATTTTGATATAATCAGGATTAATGAACAATTTCCATGGAGATTGTCTTTTTGTTTTGGCTAAGAGCATCTTTGATAGGAAGTACCAAAACAAGATTTACACTGACTTGATTATCCAAAAAATAAAAATAAAAAAATTAGTGATTTACACTGATTTACACCCAAAAAGCACTCCATCTTGCCGTTCAGTCGTTCACTAGTCATCAATTGTCTAGTTGACTGGGTGAATTATTTAAGTGAAATTACCCTCTTACCCTCTTCTAAAAAAAATGGAGCACTCCAAAAAGAAAAAAAAGCCTTGCTCTGTAGTTTTCTGTCTTTCAAACTTGAAGAGAGAAAGAAACGTTGAGAAACTTAAGCGTGATTTTCTCTTTGACACACTTGCACTCTGAGAGAGTTTCAAAAACACCACTCAACTTCTTTTGTGAATATCTACAACGCTTGTTACAAATGTGAAACTTAAATCCGTTAAGACTGATGGCAAAGGGGGTTCAACGTGTCTGGAGAGAGTGTCCCTACAAAATGACTTTTTGGATTTGTAAAATGACCATGGAAGCCATTTATAAATTCTATGAACGGGGTGTTTGAAAGCTTACTTTTTGCATTTTCATTTTCTTTTTTCAGCTTTTAATTGTTTGGGTCTTCTCCACAAAAACTTATTCTGTGATAAAGAGTTTTCTATTTTTATATTTGAAGGTTTTTCTATTTTTATGTTTAGAGAGGAGAAGTAAAAAATAAGGTGGGTGGGAAGAGCTTTTTGAATTTTTATTTTTTAATTTTCTCATTTTGGTTAATAAAAAGACCTCAGACTGTATTATGCACATATCTCATAAACACTACTCTTGTTGTAAAATGCATTTTGAACATTTTTCTCAAGCACTCTACTAGATTCAACTATAGTCTGACTATTTTTCAAAAAGTTGAAAATGAACCTCCAAAACACCACCATACTTATTTGGCTAAAATGCATTCAAACCCCATAATGAACAAACCGAACTTCCACCCTAACACTATACCATTGTTTTTCTAAGAACTTGTATTGTTACATAACCGCTCTATCTCTCTCTCTCTAACTCTATCTCTTCGCCTCCCTCTTCCCCGAAACCAGATCCCCCAGGCTCTTTTCTCTCCTCCCTCTGCTGGTTGCCTCACCTCCTCTTTGTCAGCGGTTGCCTTCCCTCCGATCCTCCTCTCTGTCAGCGGATATGGTGACGGGTTGTTGCGTGGATTGTCAGTCCTCCCTCCGATTCACTCTTGAGTGTTTCTCCGGCTTTTCTTAATGGCTTGGGTGGACTCATGGACGTTGGTCATCGCAGCAATAGACCCATTTATTCTTTGCGATTTTTGCGTTTGTGATGGTGGATTGCGGTTTTTTGGAGTTAGCGGTCGAGATGCTCTCCGGTGTTCCAACTGGGTCTTGCTCCCGGCGATGCTGGCGCAGCAGCGGCATTTCCCTCTTCAAGTGACTGTAGTTCGGTGACGGGTTGTTGCGTGGATCGTCGGTCCTCCCTCTGGTTCACTCTTGAGTGTTTCTCCGGCTTTGCTTAACGGCTTGGGTAGACTCACGGACGTCGGTCGTCGCAGCGATAGACCCATGTTTTCTCTGCGATTTCTGCGTTTGTGATGGTGGATTGCGGTTTTTTGGAGTTGGCGGTCGAGATGCTCTCCGGTGTTGCAATTGGGTCTTGCTCCCGGAAGCCAGCTATGCTGGTTTGTAGCAGCGGCATTCCCCTCTTCAAGTGACTGTAGTTCGGCGGTCTTTTTCTGAAGTTTGGTGGCGTGTTTAATACTTGCAGCTTTGGGTTTTTTGTTTTTTGCTGGGTGTTGAAGATGTTGATGCTCGGCGGCGGATGGATGTGGTGACAATCAGGTGGTCGTTATGGCGGCGCTAGCTGTTGTTGTTTGCTGCTTAGGTTTTCTTGTTATTGGGGTCGGCCCATTTTCTTTGCGGATTGTAATGTAATATTTGGGTTTTTCATACCTATTGGGGTGTGGCCGTGTGGGCTTCGGCCTTGGTTTTCTCGTTTGGCTCCTTGCCAATCGTGAGGGGTCTCGTTTCCCTATAATCTTTGTTCCATCTCAAAGATTAATAAAATTATTCTTTTCTGTTAAAAAAAAATTACCAAATTATCTTCCAGCCTAACAATGTTTATGTACCATTGTTTTCAAAATTGTGTTGGCAATGACATTCAGATTGTATCTGTGTTTGCGACGAGACTTGAAATTCTCCAATGGGATGCTCAAATTCATGATCATTGACCAAACTCCAAAATTAATAGATCAGATCTAATCGAGAGCAAATTTGTTCATCCTTGAGAAGGTGTACTCATTAATTCTGTGACTCTCATCAAGAATCAAAACCGTTGATTTTGTCGAGATTTATTTCTTAGGAGCCCATGCGAAAATTGAGTTCAATCCATTATCGGTGAGGTCTTGATGTAAAGTTCAATTTTTTTTTAGCGAGAATTTTAAAGAAAAATAAATATAACTCTATATGAAATAATTACCTATATCTGATTGGGCTAATTTTTTGTGTGGCCCGCTAACAAGTGGATTTGGAAAAAATGAATGAGTTCGATCATCAAATTAAGATACAGAATGAGTACGTCCTCGCTAAGAATGAACAAACGAGGGTGAACAAATTTTCGCTCTCTCTCCCTATCTAGTCATGATATTGTTTAATTTAATTTTTCCATAAACAGTGTTGACGATATGGACATCTTCATTTGGTCCTTAGAAATTGGAGAGGAGTCAGATAGAATTAATTAATTTGGTTGCAAGTAACTAAAAGGTTTTCCTTCTAATCTGAAAATTATTGGTATTTTAGAAATGTGCGATCAAGGACCGAGGGAGGAGTAGAAAATTGCTTACAATGGCTACAATATTTTGATTGAATTTCGATTCATTTGACCCCACATACGTCAAAAACAATACTTTAGGATATATTTCTACTAATTCATAATCACTTTTTGTCCTTTATTATTGCGGAACTCGACCAAATTTTTTTATGGCTTTAGGCATGGATGCGGGAGGATGGAGCTTATTTCTCGCCCTAAAAAAAAAACCTCTACTATTATATAGGGTAGTACAATAGCACCAACCATTTTTGTACAGCTTTGAGGGAACCTTCGGGGTGGTGTTGAGTTCAATTCTTTTAACTCTTTTGTTGTTTTGGTTGCTGTATTTTTGTTTGTTGCTTTTGGCGTTTTTTGGTTTGGTGATAGTGGGTCTCTTTGGCTCCTATCTCTCTCCTTCTCGCTTTGGGCATTTTTGTATATCAATATATTTCTTTCTTTCCGATCAAAAAAAAAAAAAAAAAGTGTGGAAATAGTGTGTCAAAGATAAAATAGAGAGAGCCTCTCAGGATTGTTTGGATTCAAATCAATTATGATATCTATTTTTGTTATTTCATATGTCCCACTTTTCTTTTCTTTTTGAACAAATTTTTTTTTATTAATCTTTGGAAAACATTACAAAGATTAAAAGTGCAAAGTGCGCCATCAAAGCGCCAAACATCCCACTGCCACGCTCACGCACGCGGGTGCGTATGAGTGTGTTCCATCACCGGTTACGCCCGGTAAAGCGCGTAACACCATAGGTGCCTTGCCACTTAACACTATGTGAACCTTATAGAAATGTTCCCATCTATAAACCACTCAAACTTTTCCTCACTAGCCAATGTGGGACAAAACCAAAAATACAACAAAAAAGCTTTCTAAAAGGCACAAGAAATATTTTGATAAAACACCAAATAAAAACCCATTTATTTTGATAATTTCCAACATGAGACAGCAACCGGTGCATAATCCAGACACTAACAGATTCAATTTCACAAGGCAGCAGCAGATTTCTGGACATTGTGGAATGAGACAGCAACCAGAGCAAAATCCAGACACAAACAGATTCAATTCCATAAGCAATGCAGCAACAATAGCACCAGCATATTCAGGTTCAAGTCAAATAGCACCAGCATATGTCCCACTTAATACGGTATATATTCCATCGTTTCTAGTTAAGAGGAACGCGAAAGTAAAGTAATACCATGACTGCTTGACCGAAATCCTATACCTAAATTACTGGGTTGCCCCAAGCGCAGGGCGGATATCAGTGTAGCACAATACCCGGTAAGACCGGAATCGAATCCACAGAGAAGGTGGAAAGTGCTGACTAAAAACTCGGGACGCTAATGTTTAACACGGCTCTCAGGTGGCCACCCTTTGTGATTTGATTTGGTGAATTAGCTAAATTAAGAGAAAAATTGATTTTGATTAAACTATTAAAAAGGAAGTACGGTCGTAGGGTTCATAACCCGGTGACCAGGTCCAGATATTTCATGCTCCATTCGTTGTTCCAAAACATTTGACTTTAGAGAGAGAAAGATACCCCGAAAGATGCGAATCATCGCGGTCGCCGTTTACCCATGTACCGCGAAGAACAAGTTTTGGTCCCCCGTACCTCGCGTTACATGGGCTCCGACAATGCCCGGATTCGTCTAACGAATGTTCTTTAATAACCTAAAATTGCTTTTACCATGATTGATCGTGAAAATCGGAGCAAGAACGTAACCAGCCCTAGCCACGGCGTGTTAATCACCCCGCGACCATACTTGGGAAACTACTCACTCATATTATCTAGAACGAATAACATAAATCTGAAATTAAACATGCTAATAACTTGAATACGAATTCGAACAAAGATTCGAGTCTCAAAACGCGGACAAACCCCCGCGAACTGAGAATAAAGTAAATAAACAGAAACGTTACCGAAGCAAGCGAGAAACAGCGGAAAAACTTCAAAACTTCAATGCAAAAATAATCCGGAACGTAGAATCTTCAAAGGAAAAACGGCTGCGAAAATAAAAGAGATCTAAAGTATTTTTCGAACCCTAATTCGACCTAAAATCGGAGTATTAATAGCCCCCGAAGTCAAACACGTGACCAAAGTCAAACGGCTGGTTTTAATGCACTCGGTATCGATACAGGAGAAGTCCTGTATCGATACCAGTAGCTTCTGTTTCCGTATGTGCACTCCGGTATCGATACAGGAGAAATCCTGTATCGATACAGACACCTTTAAAATGCTTTTCCAAGCTTGTTTGCTCTCCCTTCTTGGGTCCCACCGGTTTCCAACACGCTCGACCGTCACGCGTCCACTTTATACGCTCTTTTGGCCTGTTCCCTACAAAATAACCAAAAACACCAAAAACAAAAGACAACACCGCATCAAGTGGAAAATCGGATAAATCGCGCCTCTAACGCGCTAATACGCCCTACTTAGGCGCTTATATCTGTGATATTGCGCGCCTATCAATGACCACAACATAAGAAGATTTAGTACAATTTTATTAACCTTAAACCCTTTCATATTATCCAAAGCAAACTCGTAAGGTAGGGTCGGATACTCGGATGCATGTAAGTTATCATAAAAGCCAACGGTTATGTCCAATGAGCTTTTTTACGATAATGTATGCGGTCATTGCTTAAGTAGAAACCATCAATATTCACCAACCAATAGCAGTTATATGTGTCATTGTATCGACAAAACGCGTCTAACTTCAAATGGTAAACGATCAAAATTATGTTATTCGAATTCCATTTGAAATTGCACAAGTAGATTGGGACTTCTGTTGTAATGTAGGGATTGAATTCCCAATAGAATACTTGGCCACTGTTGAGTGTGTGCGTTCCCAGATCTTCATATTTGGAGGAGCAATGAATGGTTAAGGGCGAAGCTTTTGGAACACCGCTGATAATGGTAACCGCCCGTGGAGGGAAAAGACGGATCAAAGCTTGTTGCTCACACAATGTTTGCAGGCAAACTAAGTGAAATGCAACAATGGCGAATGGAAGGAAGCGAGTCATCGTACTGTTTGGTGCGATGATTTATGTGTATTACAAGGGGTTTATAGACATGTTGAATGCAACAAGTCTTTTCAACTTGATTAAGTGAATCAAGTCAAAAATTCAAATGATCATGGTAATCTAGTGATAAAATCAAGGTTAATTAACAATTTCCATGAAGATTGTATTTTTGTTTTTGTTTTTGTTAAGAGCATCTTTGACAGGAAGTACCAAAACAAGATTTACACTACTTGATTATAACAATGAAAAAAGAAAGATTTACACTGACTATGAAGATTCAAAACTGTTACTTGTACAACCATTTCGGCTCAAGAGTAACTTTAACTTTGACCCCCTTACACTCTGAACGAATTTAAAAAACACCACTCAACTTCATTTTTGAACATTTACACCCCTTGTACTATGAACTAATGCGAAACTATTAATAAATCTGTTAACACTGACTGCAAAGGGAGGTTAACCGTGTCTCAACTCTCAAGGGATCGAGTTCCCTCTAAAATGACATTTTGTATTTCTATAATGAACATGAAAGCCAATGACTTTTTGGATTTCTAAAATGTCCATGGAAGCCATTTATAAGTTCGGCTAAAAGGCATTCAAACCCCCAAACGTACACACCGAACTTCCAGCCTAACACTGTACTATTGTTTTTTTAAGAACATGTATTAATGTTGCATTTTTATCTGTATTAATTGCCAAGCTTCCAGCCTAACACTATACCATTATTTTTAACATTGTGTTGGCAATGACATTCGGATTGTCTCTTGTGTTTGCGATTAGACATGGAATTTCTGCTGCCCTTGAGTTTGATACCACACAGTGCTTGTGCAACTCCAGCAAATATAGAGATAATAGAATGTAAAAATTACAAAAGTAAAAGAAGAACAAGAATAAGAAGCATGGGAGAAAGGCGTAAGTTATGAATGACTTCATAGTTCCATACATAATTTATTGAGTACATGACAGCAAAATGCATGGGTTCAAATCAAAAGAGCTAACCATTATGCCCAACCATGCCTCTTTACAAAATTTCTGCGATTATTGCTGAGATAGAAACCGTCTGCTTTTCTACACAAATTATCTAAATTTGTATCGTAAACATCAAATCGTACATTCTTCGACCCCCAGTAGAAATGGCAGAAATAGAGGGTGGTGTGCCAAATGTTGGGACTAAACACCCAATAAAATTCATAACCCATGTTGATTTTATGCATTCCTAGATCATCATCTTTAGATTGGCAGTGACACTCTAATGGCTTGGGCGTATTTTGAACTCCGCTAATAATGTGAACCGTGACATTGGGATTAGGTTTAATAAAATCGACAGCATCGCACATTTGCATGCAAACAAAGCAAAGTGCAACAATGACGAATAAAAGAGAGAAGTGAGTCATTGTATTACTTGGAATGTTGTTGAAATCGTTGCTAGAATTGAGATCTTATATATAAGGAGGAAGATATCGTTGCTAGAATCCGCGTACTAGGGGGTGTTCTATTAACAAAAAACTGTTTTTTCCAAACACCGAGATAGATCATTCTCTCACAACACATCACATAAAAAACCGTGAAAAACTAATTTTTTCAAAAAACTGGGTTAGTGGAACACCCCCCAAGGCCTAACAATCTAGGGGAGGCATCAATCCATGGAGCTATTTAAAAATTGGCAAGCATATTGTACAGATCGAAAAGTAAGATTAAAAAGAAAAAAGCTTCCTTCAGAATTTGATCTTAAAGCGGTCAAAGATAAAGATTAAAAGGTGGTTTCTTCTTCCTCTGCCTCTTCCCTTAATATTTCTAATAGAAACTCCTTCCTTATTGAGAATGCCTCACAGTTTGATGGAGTCTTGTGACTTAAATGGGGGTTCATTTTAGAGGAAGTAAGAACTCGAATATTGAGATTATTATTGCAATTAATGGAGGAGGAAGAAATTGCTGATAGCGAGTCTAGGGATTTTGCAGCTTTGAAGGACGGAGATTTGGATTTTGTGGAGGATGGTTTATCTCTCTTTATTTATGGAGTTCTAATTTTCTGTCTTCATCTAGCACTTTGGTGTCTTGTCCGCGGCTTTGGTTAGTCTGTAGTGGTGTTATGTTTTTTTTTTTGTTTTGGTTGTTTGGTGGCCTCTTGAATTTGATGGGTTGAGGCTTGTTTTTTGGGATGTTTTGGTGTTGTTTGGTACTTGGTTTTGGGTTTTATCTTTTTGGCTGATGTTTCTTTTGTCTGGTTGGCGTAATGTCTTCCTGACTGTTTTTGGTCCTTGGATTGCTTACGGTTAAATCCTTAATCCGCTTGTTCTTTGTTTTCTTCAAAGAGTAATAAAATCTTTTTGCCGATAAAAAAAAAAAAAAAAAAACAAACAAACAAACAGAGGAAGATATGATCATATTGGGAAAGATTACGGTGAACTCAACTTTAATTCCATGGTAGGTTTAATATTTTTTAAATTAAATACCTCAAAACATTTTTGAATTAATTATCGGTGTAGAATATCCTGGAAAAAAATCATGGTAATCTTGTGCTAGTAATATTTAGCTTCTATTTTGATAAAATCAGGATTAATGAACAATTTCCATGGAGATTGTCTTTTTGTTTTGGCTAAGAGCATCTTTGATAGGAAGTACCAAAACAAGATTTACACTGACTTGATTATCCAAAAAATAAAAATAAAAAAATTAGTGATTTACACTGATTTACACCCAAAAAGCACTCCATCTTGCCGTTCAGTCGTTCACTAGTCATCAATTGTCTAGTTTTTTTTTTTTTTTTGTCAAAAGTTGAGAGATAGTATTCATCAAAGATTCCCATGGGGAAAGATTGGGAGTCCACAGATCGGACACTCCAACGACAACAGGTCACAGAAATACAACGAGAAAGCATATGACCAAACCAACGGAACACACCGGACAAAATCCGGCCTAAAGCCGGACAAAACACAAAAGAAACGAGAAAAAAAGATACACTCCCCTTCGTCGCTGAGCAGCCCATCTCTAGCCAAACCTTCAACCGGTCACACGCCTCTACCGGAGGCCTAGGAAGCCGCCGGAACCCGTAAGGTTGCAAAGGAGGAGCAGACGAATCGTAACGCCCAACAGGGCTGCGGAACGCCAAGTTCCAACGATTGGCGAACGGAAGGCGGATATGGTGCAGAAGGGGAAAGGGAAACCAGATCTAGAAAGGGGATTAGTCCCTCCCCTCCCGCCGCCCAAAGGGTGTGCAACCCATGGAGGGGGAGGGGAAGGAGAGGCGGCTAGGGTTAGAGTTTTTTAGAGAGAGAGAGAGAGAGAGAGGATTTGAGTCCGAGTCTGATTAGTATCAATTGTCTAGTTGACTGGGTGAATTATTTAAGTGAAATTACCCTCTTACCCTCTTCTAAAAAAAATGGAGCACTCCAAAAAGAAAAAAAAAACTTGCTCTGTAGTTTTCTGTCTTTCAAACTTGAAGAGAGAAAGAAACGTTGAGAAACTTAAGCGTGATTTTCTCTTTGACACACTTGCACTCTGAGAGAGTTTCAAAAACACCACTCAACTTCTTTTGTGAATATCTACACCGCTTGTTACAAATGTGAAACTTAAATCCGTTAAGACTGATGGCAAAGGGGGTTCAACGTGTCTGGAGAGAGTGTCCCTACAAAATGACTTTTTGGATTTGTAAAATGACCATGGAAGCCATTTATAAATTCTATGAACGGGGTGTTTGAAAGCTTACTTTTTGCATTTTCATTTTCTTTTTTCAGCTTTTAATTGTTTGGGTCTTCTCCACAAAAACTTATTCTGTGATAAAGAGTTTTCTATTTTTATATTTGAAGGTTTTTCTATTTTTATGTTTAGAGAGGAGAAGTAAAAAATAAGGTGGGTGGGAAGAGCTTTTTGAATTTTTATTTTTTAATTTTCTCATTTTGGTTAATAAAAAGACCTCAGACTGTATTATGCACATATCTCATAAACACTACTCTTGTTGTAAAATGCATTTTGAACATTTTTCTCAAGCACTCTACTAGATTCAACTATAGTCTGACTATTTTTCAAAAAGTTGAAAATGAACCTCCAAAACACCACCATACTTATTTGGCTAAAATGCATTCAAACCCCATAATGAACAAACCGAACTTCCACCCTAACACTATACCATTGTTTTTCTAAGAACTTGTATTGTTACATAACCGCTCTATCTCTCTCTCTCTAACTCTATCTCTTCGCCTCCCTCTTCCCCGAAACCAGATCCCCCAGGCTCTTTTCTCTCCTCCCTCTGCTGGTTGCCTCACCTCCTCTTTGTCAGCGGTTGCCTTCCCTCCGATCCTCCTCTCTGTCAGCGGATGTGGTGACGGGTTGTTGCGTGGATTGTCAGTCCTCCCTCCGATTCACTCTTGAGTGTTTCTCCGGCTTTTCTTAATGGCTTGGGTGGACTCATGGACGTTGGTCATCGCAGCAATAGACACATTTATTCTTTGCGATTTTTGCGTTTGTGATGGTGGATTGCGGTTTTTTGGAGTTAGCGGTCGAGATGCTCTCCGGTGTTGCAACTGGGTCTTGCTCCCGGAAGCCGGCGCAGCGGCATTTCCCTCTTCAAGTGACTGTAGTTCGGTGACGGGTTGTTGCGTGGATCGTCGGTCCTCCCTCTGGTTCACTCTTGAGTGTTTCTCCGGCTTTGCTTAACGGCTTGGGTAGACTCACGGACGTCGGTCGTCGCAGCGATAGACCCATGTTTTCTCTGCGATTTCTGCGTTTGTGATGGTGGATTGCGGTTTTTTGGAGTTGGCGGTCGAGATGCTCTCCGGTGTTGCAATTGGGTCTTGCTCCCGGAAGCCAGCTATGCTGGTTTGTAGCAGCGGCATTCCCCTCTTCAAGTGACTGTAGTTCGGCGGTCTTTTTCTGAAGTTTGGTGGCGTGTTTAATACTTGCAGCTTTGGGTTTTTTGTTTTTTGCTGGGTGTTGAAGATGTTGATGCTCGGCGGCGGATGGATGGGGTGACAATCAGGTGGTCGTTATGGCGGCGCTAGCTGTTGTTGTTTGCTGCTTAGGTTTTCTTGTTATTGGGGTCGGCCCATTTTCTTTGCGGATTGTAATGTAATATTTGGGTTTTTCATACCTATTGGGGTGTGGCGTGGCCGTGTGGGCTTCGGCCTTGGTTTTCTCGTTTGGCTCCTTGCCAATCGTGAGGGGTCTCGTTTCCCTATAATCTTTGTTCCATCTCAAAGATTAATAAAATTATTCTTTTCTGTTAAAAAAAAATTACCAAATTATCTTCCAGCCTAACAATGTTTATGTACCATTGTTTTCAAAATTGTGTTGGCAATGACATTCAGATTGTATCTGTGTTTGCGACGAGACTTGAAATTCTCCAATGGGATGCTCAAATTCATGATCATTGACCAAACTCCAAAATTAATAGATCAGATCTAATCGAGAGCAAATTTGTTCATCCTTGAGAAGGTGTACTCATTAATTCTGTGACTCTCATCAAAAATCAAAACCGTTGATTTTGTCGAGATTTATTTCTTAGGAGCCCATGCGAAAATTGAGTTCAATCCATTATCGGTGAAGTCTTGATGTAAAGTTAAATTTTTTTTTAGCGAGAATTTTAAAGAAAAATAAATATAACTCTATATGAAATAATTACCTATATCTGATTGGGCTAATTTTTTGTGTGGCCCGCTAACAAGTGGATTTGGAAAAAATGAATGAGTTCGATCATCAAATTAAGATACAGAATGAGTACGTCCTCGCTAAGAATGAACAAACGAGGGTGAACAAATTTTCGCTCTCTCTCTCTATCTAGTCATGATATTGTTTAATTTAATTTTTCCATAAACAGTGTTGACGATATGGACATCTTCATTTGGTCCTTAGAAATTGGAGAGGAGTCAGATAGAATTAATTAATTTGGTTGCAAGTAACTAAAAGGTTTTCCTTCTAATCTGAAAATTATTGGTATTTTAGAAATGTGCGATCAAGGACCGAGGGAGGAGTAGAAAATTGCTTACAATGGCTACAATATTTTGATTGAATTTCGATTCATTTGACCCCACATACGTCAAAAACAATACGTTAGGATATATTTCTACTAATTCATAATCACTTTTTGTCCTTTATTATTGCGGAACTCGACCAAATTTTTTTATGGCTTTAGGCATGGATGCAGGGATGGAGCCAGTAGGGGCAGTCGCCCCTGCAAGAAAAAAAAACCTCTACTATTATATAGGGTAGTACAATAGCACCAACCATTTTTGTACAGCTTTGAGGGAACCTTCGGGGTGGTGTTGAGTTCAATTCTTTTTAACTCTTTTGTTGTTTTGGTTGCTGTATTTTTGTTTGTTGCTTTTGGCGTTTTTTGGTTTGGTGATAGTGGGTCTCTTTGGCTCCTATCTCTCTCCTTCTCGCTTTGGGCATTTTTGTATATCAATATATTTCTTTCTTTCCGATCAAAAAAAAAAAAAGTGTGGAAATAGTGTGTCAAAGATAAAATAGAGAGAGCCTCTCAGGATTGTTTGGATTCAAATCAATTATGATATCTATTTTTGTTATTTCATATGTCCCACTTTTCTTTTCTTTTTGAACAAATTTTTTTTTATTAATCTTTGGAAAACATTACAAAGATTAAAAGTGCAAAGTGCGCCATCAAAGCGCCAAACAGCCCACTGCCACGCTCACGCACGCGGGTGCGTATGAGTGTGTTCCATCACCGGTTACGCCGGTAAAGCGCGTAACACCATAGGTGCCTTGCCACTTAACACTATGTGAACCTTATAGAAATGTTCTCATCTATAAACCACTCAAACTTTTCCTCACTAGCCAATGTGGGACAAAACCAAAAATACAACAAAAAAGCTTTCTAAAAGGCACAAGAAATATTTTGATAAAACACCAAATAAAAACCCATTTATTTTGATAATTTCCAACATGAGACAGCAACCGGTGCATAATCCAGACACTAACAGATTCAATTTCACAAGGCAGCAGCAGATTTCTGGACATTGTGGAATGAGACAGCAACCAGAGCAAAATCCAGACACAAACAGATTCAATTCCATAAGCAATGCAGCAACAATAGCACCAGCACATTCAGGTTCAAGTCAAATAGCACCAGCATATGTCCCACTTAATACGGTATATATTCCATCGTTTCTAGTTAAGAGGAACGCGAAAGTAAAGTAATACCATGACCACAACATAAGAAGATTTAGTACAATTTTATTAACCTTAAACCCTTTCATATTATCCAAAGCAAACTCGTAAGGTAGGGTCGGATACTCGGATGCATGTAAGTTATCATAAAAGCCAACGGTTATGTCCAATGAGCTTTTTTACGATAATGTATGCGGTCATTGCTTAAGTAGAAACCATCAATATTCACCAACCAATAGCAGTTATATGTATCATTGTATCGACAAAACGCGTCTAACTTCAAATGGTAAACGATCAAAATTATGTTATTCGAATTCCATTTGAAATTGCACAAGTAGATTGGGACTTCTGTTGTAATGTAGGGATTGAATTCCCAATAGAATACTTGGCCACTGTTGAGTGTGTGCGTTCCCAGATCTTCATATTTGGAGGAGCAATGAATGGTTAAGGGCGAAGCTTTTGGAACACCGCTGATAATGGTAACCGCCCGTGGAGGGAAAAGACGGATCAAAGCTTGTTGCTCACACAATGTTTGCAGGCAAACTAAGTGAAATGCAACAATGGCGAATGGAAGGAAGCGAGTCATCGTACTGTTTGGTGCGATGATTTATGTGTATTACAAGGGGTTTATAGACATGTTGAATGCAACAAGTCTTTTCAACTTGATTAAGTGAATCAAGTCAAAAATTCAAAAGATCATGGTAATCTAGTGATAAAATCAAGGTTAATTAACAATTTCCATGAAGATTGTATTTTTGTTTTTGTTTTTGTTAAGAGCATCTTTGACAGGAAGTACCAAAACAAGATTTACACTACTTGATTATAACAATGAAAAAAGAAAGATTTACACTGACTATGAAGATTCAAAACTGTTACTTGTACAACCATTTCGGCTCAAGAGTAACTTTAACTTTGACCCCCTTACACTCTGAACGAATTTAAAAAACACCACTCAACTTCATTTTTGAACATTTACACCCCTTGTACTATGAACTAATGCGAAACTATTAATAAATCTGTTAACACTGACTGCAAAGGGAGGTTAACCGTGTCTCAACTCTCAAGGGATCGAGTTCCCTCTAAAATGACATTTTGTATTTCTATAATGAACATGAAAGCCAATGACTTTTTGGATTTCTAAAATGTCCATGGAAGCCATTTATAAGTTCGGCTAAAAGGCATTCAAACCCCCAAACGTACACACCGAACTTCCAGCCTAACACTGTACTATTGTTTTTTTAAGAACATGTATTAATGTTGCATTTTTATCTGTATTAATTGCCAAGCTTCCAGCCTAACACTATACCATTATTTTTAACATTGTGTTGGCAATGACATTCGGATTGTCTCTGTGTTTGCGATTAGACATGGAATTTCTGCTGCCCTTGAGTTTGATACCACACAGTGCTTGTGCAACTCCAGCAAATATAGAGATAATAGAATGTAAAAATTACAAAAGTAAAAGAAGAACAAGAATAAGAAGCATGGGAGAAAGGCGTAAGTTATGAATGACTTCATAGTTCCATACATAATTTATTGAGTACATGACAGCAAAATGCATGGGTTCAAATCAAAAGAGCTAACCATTATGCCCAACCATGCCTCTTTACAAAATTTCTGCGATTATTGCTGAGATAGAAACCGTCTGCTTTTCTACACAAATTATCTAAATTTGTATCGTAAACATCAAATCGTACATTCTTCGACCCCCAGTAGAAATGGCAGAAATAGAGGGTGGTGTGCCAAATGTTGGGACTAAACACCCAATAAAATTCATAACCCATGTTGATTTTATGCATTCCTAGATCATCATCTTTAGATTGGCAGTGACACTCTAATGGCTTGGGCGTATTTTGAACTCCGCTAATAATGTGAACCGTGACATTGGGATTAGGTTTAATAAAATCGACAGCATCGCACATTTGCATGCAAACAAAGCAAAGTGCAACAATGACGAATAAAAGAGAGAAGCGAGTCATTGTATTACTTGGAATGTTGTTGAAATCGTTGCTAGAATTGAGATCTTATATATAAGGAGGAAGATATCGTTGCTAGAATCCGCGTACTAGGGGGTGTTCTATTAACAAAAAACTGTTTTTTCCAAACACCGAGATAGGTCATTCTCTCACAACACATCACATAAAAAACCGTGAAAAACTAATTTTTTCAAAAAACTGGGTTAGTGGAACACCCCCCAAGGCCTAACAATCTAGGGGAGGCATCAATCCATGGAGCTATTTTAAAATTGGCAAGCATATTGTACAGATCGAAAAGTAAGATTAAAAAGAAAAAAGCTTCCTTCAGAATTTGATCTTAAAGCGGTCAAAGATAAAGATTAAAAGGTGGTTTCTTCTTCCTCTTCCTCTTCCCTTAATATTTCTAATAGAAACTCCTTCCTTATTGAGAATGCCTCACAGTTTGATGGAGTCTTGTGACTTAAATGGGGGTTCATTTTAGAGGAAGTAAGAACTCGAATATTGAGATTATTATTGCAATTAATGGAGGAGGAAGAAATTGCTGATAGCGAGTCTAGGGATTTTGCAGCTTTGAAGGACGGAGATTTGGATTTTGTGGAGGATGGTTTATCTCTCTTTATTTATGGAGTTCTAATTTTCTGTCTTCATCTAGCACTTTGGTGTCTTGTCCGCGGCTTTGGTTAGTCTGTAGTGGTGTTATGTTTTTTTTTTTTTGTTTTGGTTGTTTGGTGGCCTCTTGAATTTGATGGGTTGAGGCTTGTTTTTTGGGATGTTTTGGTGTTGTTTGGTACTTGGTTTTGGGTTTTATCTTTTTGGCTGATGTTTCTTTTGTCTGGTTGGCGTAATGTCTTCCTGACTGTTTTTGGTCCTTGGATTGCTTACGGTTAAATCCTTAATCCGCTTGTTCTTTGTTTTCTTCAAAGAGTAATAAAATCTTTTTGCCGATAAAAAAAAAAAAAAAAAACAAACAAACAAACAGAGGAAGATATGATCATATTGGGAAAGATTACGGTGAACTCAACTTTAATTCCATGGTAGGTTTAATATTTTTTAAATTAAATACCTCAAAACATTTTTGAATTAATTATCGGTGTAGAATATCCTGGAAAAAATCATGGTAATCTTGTGCTAGTAATATTTAGCTTCTATTTTGATAAAATCAGGATTAATGAACAATTTCCATGGAGATTGTCTTTTTGTTTTGGCTAAGAGCATCTTTGATAGGAAGTACCAAAACAAGATTTACACTGACTTGATTATCCAAAAAATAAAAATAAAAAAATTAGTGATTTACACTGATTTACACCCAAAAAGCACTCCATCTTGCCGTTCAGTCGTTCACTAGTCATCAATTGTCTAGTTGACTGGGTGAATTATTTAAGTGAAATTACCCTCTTACCCTCTTCTAAAAAAAATGGAGCACTCCAAAAAGAGAAAAAAAAAACTTGCTCTGTAGTTTTCTGTCTTTCAAACTTGAAGAGAGAAAGAAATGTTGAGAAACTTAAGCGTGATTTTCTCTTTGACACACTTGCACTCTGAGAGAGTTTCAAAAACACCACTCAACTTCTTTTGTGAATATCTACACCCCTTGTTACAAATGTGAAACTTAAATCTGTTAAGACTAATGGCAAAGGGGGTTCAACGTGTCTGGAGAGTGTCCCTACAAAATTACTTTTTGGATTTGTAAAATGACCATGGAAGCCATTTATAAATTCTATGAACGGAGTGTTTGGAACCTTACTTTTTGCATTTTCATTTTCTTTTTTCAGCTTTTAATTGTTTGGGTCTTCTCCACAAAAACTTATTCTGTGATAAAGAGTTTTCTATTTTTATATTTGAAGGTTTTTCTATTTTTATGTTTAGAGAGGAGAAGCCAAAATTAAGGTGGGTGGGAACAGCTTTTTGAATTTTTATTTTTTAATTTTCCCATTTTGGTTAATAAAAAGACCTTAGACTGTATTATGCACATATCTTATAAAAACTGCTCTTGTTGTAAAATGCATTTTGAACATTTTTCTCAAGCACTCTACTAGATTCAACTATAGTCTGACTATTTTTCAAAAAGTTGAAAATGAACCTCCAAAACACCACCATACTTATTTGGCTAAAATGCATTCAAACCCCATAATGAACAAACCGAACTTCCACCCTAACACTAAACCATTGTTTTTCTAAGAACTTGTATTGTTACATAACCGCTCTATCTCTCTCTCTCTCTCTAACTCTATCTCTTCGCCTCCCTCTTCCCAGAAACCAGATCCCCCAGGCTCTTTTCTCTCCTCCCTCTGCTGGTTGCCTCACCTCCTCTTTGTCAGCGGTTGCCTTCCCTCCGATCCTCCTCTCTGTCAGCGGATATGGTGACGGGTTGTTGCGTGGATTGTCAGTCCTCCCTCCGATTCACTCTTGAGTGTTTCTCCGGCTTTTCTTAATGGCTTGGGTGGACTCATGGACGTTGGTCATCGCAGCAATAGACCCATTTATTCTTTGCGATTTTTGCGTTTGTGATGGTGGATTGCGGTTTTTTGGAGTTAGCGGTCGAGATGCTCTCCGGTGTTGCAACTGGGTCTTGCTCCCGGAAGCCGGCGATGCTGGTTTGTAGCAGCGGCATTTCCCTCTTCAAGTGACTGTAGTTCGGTGACGGGTTGTTGCGTGGATCGTCGGTCCTCCCTTTGGTTCACTCTTGAGTGTTTCTCCGGCTTTGCTTAACGGCTTGGGTGGACTCACGGACGTCGGTCGTCGCAGCGATAGACCCATGTTTTCTTTGCGATTTCTGCATTTGTGATGGCGGATTGCAGTTTTTTGGAGTTGGCGGTCGAGATGCTCTCCGGTGTTGCAATTGGGTCTTGCTCCCGGAAGCCAGCTATGCTGGTTTGTAGCAGCGGCATTCCCCTCTTCAAGTGACTGTAGTTCGGCGGTCTTTTTCTGAAGTTTGGTGGCGCGTTTGCTACTTGCAGCTTTGGGTTTTTTGTTTTTTGCAGGGTGTTGAAGATGTGGATGCTCGGCGGCGGATGGATGGCGGTGACAATCAGGTGGTCGTTATGGCGGCGCTAGCTGTCGTTGTTCGCTGCTTAGGTTTTCTTGTTTTTGGGGTCGGCCCATTTTCTTTGCGGATTGTAATGTTATATTTGGGGTTTTCATACCTATTGGGGTGTGGCCGTGTGGGCTTCGGCCTTGGTTTTCTCGTTTGGCTCCTTGCCAATCGTGAGGGGTCTCGTTTCCCTTTAATCTTTGTTCCATCTCAAAGATTAATAAAATTATTCTTTTCTGTTAAAAAAAAATTACCAAATTATCTTCCAGCCTAACAATGTACCATTGTTTTCAAAATTGTGTTGGCAATGACATTCAGATTGTATCTGTGTTTGCGACGAGACTTGAAATTCTCCAATGGGATGCTCAAATTCATGATCATTGACCAAACTCCAAAATTAATAGATCAGATCTAATCGAGAGCAAATTTGTTCATCCTTGAGAAGGTGTACTCATTAATTCTGTGACTCTCATCAAGAATCAAAACCGTTGATTTTGTCGAGATTTATTTCTTAGGAGCCCATGCGAAAATTGAGTTCAATCCATTATCGGTGAAGTCTTGATGTAAAGTTCAATTTTTTTTTAGCGAGAATTTTAAAGAAAAATAAATATAACTCTATATGAAATAATTACCTATATCTGATTGGGCTAAATTTTTGTGTGGCCCGCTAACAAGTGGATTTGGAAAAAATGAATGAGTTCGATCATCGAATTAAGATACAGAATGAGCACGTCCTCGCTAAGAATGAACAAACGAGGGTGAACAAATTTTCGCTCGCTCTCTCTCTATCTAGTCATGATATTGTTTAATTTAATTTTCCCATAAACAGTGTTGACGATATGGACATCTTCATTTGGTCCTTAGAAATTGGAGAGGAGTCAGATAGAATTAATTAATTTGGTTGCAAGTAACTAAAAGGTTTTCCTTCTAATCTGAAAATTATTGGTATTTTAGAAATGTGCGATCAAGGACCGAGGGAGGAGTAGAAAATTGCTTACAATGGCTACAATATTTTGATTGAATTTCGATTCATTTGACCCCACATACGTCAAAAACAATACGTTAGGATATATTTCTACTAATTCATAATCACTTTTTGTCCTTTATTATTGCGGAACTCGACCAAATTTTTTTATGGCTTTAGGCATGGATGCAGGGATGGAGCCAGTAGGGGCAGTCGCCCCTGCAAGAAAAAAAAACCTCTACTATTATATAGGGAAAACAAGAATTTTCCTATGAATTATATAGGCTCGTCCCTGCAAAAGATTTTAGAAAATAAATTCGCCCCTGCGTAGTGAAATTATTGGCTCCGTCTCTGCATGGATGGAGTCAGAGGGTGGCCAGTAGGAGTAATCACTCCTGCAAGGGGAAAAAAAAAACATCTAGTATTATGTAGAAAAAAAAATTCTATTAATTATATAGGCTCGCCCTTGCAAACTACTTCGGAAAAAAAAATTCGCCCCTGCGTAGTGAAATTTATGGCTCCGTCTCTGGCGTTAGGTATTTGACTCAATATCTTACGAATCAATTTCTGCCCCTGAATTCGATACCACAGTGCTCGTGCAACTCCAGCTATAAAGATAATAGAATGTAAGAATTAAAAAGTAAAAGAAGAACAAGAACAAGAAGCATGGGAGAAAAGGGCAAGTTGTTTATGAATGAATTCATAGTTCCACATATAATTTTATTGAGTGCATGACGCAAAATGCGTCACTTGATGCATGGGTTCATATCAAAAGTGCCAACCATTATGCCCAACCATTCATCTTTGCATAATTTATGTGATCATTGCTGAGATAGAAACCGTCCGGTTTCACAAGCCAGTAGCAGTCGTAGGAATCTATAATTGGACCTGCTTTTTTACACAAATGATCTAAATTCTTATTGTAAACATCAAATCTTACATTGTTCGGCCCCCAGTAGAAATGGCAGAAATAGAGGGTGGTGAACCGAATGTTGGGACTAAACACCCAGTAAAACTGGTCACGCATGTTGATTTTATGCATTCCGAGATCATCATCTCCAGATTGGCAGCGACATTCTAATGGCTTGGGCGTATTTGGAACTCCGCTAATGATGTGAACTGTGACATTAGGATTTGGTTGAATAAAAGGGAAAGCATCGGACGTTTGCATGCAAACACAGCAAAGTGCGACAATGACGAATAGAAGAGAGAATTGAGTCATTGTATGACTTGGAATGTTGTTCAAATCGTTGCTAAAATTGAGATCTTATATAAAAAGGAAGATGTATAATAAATGAAAAGTTTATGGTCAACTCGATTTTAATGACATGATAGGTTAATAGGAGTAGTTTTTTTTTAATTAAATACCTCCCAACATTTTTGCTATATGTAATTTGAATTTTTCAGATTTCCTACCTGCCAACCATATACGGTTAGACACCCTTTACTCAATTACCTTTTGCAATTGGATTTAAAATAGTAAGCTTACCTGTCAACCATATCAAGTTAATTACCTTAAATTCATATGCTTCTTTCTTTAATTGATTCCGTAATTATAGTACTCCCTCCGTCCATTTTTAAGTGTTTAACTTTCCATTTTGGGCTGTCCCTAAATAAGTGTGTGGTTTGAAAAGTTAATGGGTAAAAGTTTGTACAATTATCATTTTGCCCTTTTGAAAAGTAAATGGGTAAAGAGTTAATGGGTAAAAGTGAAGGACAATTTTGGAAAGTAGATGTAAAAGTTGATGTGAAAAGTGTAAAGCGGAGGAAAAAGTTGATGTGAAATGTGTAATGATGATATTTTTTTAATAAGTTGGATTTACGAAGTAACACATTTAAAAAGGGACGGAGGGAGTAATATTTTTGGCATATATGGAAATGATTTCAAACTCTTTGAACAAATTAATTACCTTCCATATATTCGTATTACCTACAAAAAAAAAAAAAAAAAAAAACTCTGCAGTGTGACGAACTGGATTTGCTTTGCTTAGAGCATGCAATGCTGTCAGCAAAAAAATGTGAAGCTTTGGCTAAAAAATGAAAGTGTTACTAATTAAAGGCCTCAGACTTGTAAGATTTGAAATTTCTCAGGTGCTATCAATCATCTTAGCCCAATTCATACAGAGATTTACTCTAATGGCAGCCACAGTGGACTCTTAAAATAGTTTCTAAGTGAGACTCTTAAAATTTAGCAAGCCATTTGATCAATTATGGTCTTCAATGGACTTTCAATAGAACCTCTTAGAGCATCCTCATCAGCCTCAACAAATTTTGGACCAAATTTAACCACAAAAACACCTTTTACAATTTAGCAAGCCACTTTATCAAAAACTCAAAAAATCAGACTCTCTATCCAAACTTTACTTTATTAAACTATTCCCCTCAAATCTATTAAAAAAAAAATTCCTCCCTAAAAGGCTAAAATGTTTCCCTCAGGTGCAGACGTGCATGCAGTGAGTGGACCCCCCTAGTCATTTCAATGTTCTCCCCCAATAGTTCCTAGCCACGTCTTCACCCTGCCCCCCCTCCCTCTTCCGCTCCCCCTCTCTCTGCTGCCCATTTCTGACGCAGCCGGAAGAAAAATAAATAAATAAAGGTTTGTCCCGTGAACAGTGCATCGCTGGGGAAGTAACGGTACTGTAGCAAAAACAATTTGTTGAGGGAAAGTAGAGAGGTTGATTTTTGGGGGTTTTGGGGGGTTTGACTCTCTATTTTAACCAAAAAGTTATTTTAGCAATGCTGATAATGATGCTCTTACGGATGACTTCTAACCCATTAGCTAAATTAGGTAGTCTGGTACTAACTCCAAGTGGGACCCAAGCAATTTTAATCTTATTTTAATACGGAATTTTCAAAAGATAAATGATTTTGTTTATCAGACCCACATTTTTTGATTTTTTTTTTCTCACAAAATAGGTAATGCTCTTGTTAACCCATTGAGTGCACATATGCACTCAATTTACCAAGTTCTAAGAGTGAAAAATGAACCCCAATTAAGTTTATGAGTACACTTTTGGAGTCAATTTAAGAGCTATTTTTAAGGAGTCCACATTGTGAATGTCCTTAATTGGGGTCTCCGCCAATGAATGATGTGATTTGTCCCTCCTGATTAGTCGAGGTGTTAGTACGTTGGATGAACATTTAGATTATCAACAAAAATCTCTAAAACAAAAGAACGAACATGGGGACCCTGTTTGCTCTCTCTCTCTCTCTCTCTCTCTCTCTCTCTCTCTCTCTCTCTCTCTCTCTCTCTCTCTGGCAGAGTATAATGGACCCTCAATTAATCCGGAGTCTTCTTATTCCTTTTGATATTGTTCCTTTCCATTCTCCAGCAGATCTCAAACGAATTGAGGTTGTCATGACTAGGATTAACCTCATTTACAAATTGTTGGTGTTAATGTTGATAGTGCCACAATGGAAAATTTTGTGAGCCTTTGCTGAATGAATCCCGACCACATTGAAAAATAGCACATACCTACTTACATCGAAATAGAAATATTTACACCACCGAATAACTTTTAGAAGAAAGGGGAACAATCCAAAAATCCAATTTCTATATAATTTGATGAAAACATAAAAAATGACTGAAAGTGAAAGGAAAAATTACAGTTTGTTATAAATATAATGCTCTCTAAAATCAATGGCATTGATGCATTTTTAACACAAAAAATTAGTCACCCATGGTGGGTAATATAGTAATAGGCATTGGAGACAGTGCAGATGTCAAACTAGAGATTATTAATGAAAGTCCATCCATAGTGGGTGGGGTATCAAGTAATATGTCGACTAAGCCTCCTTTGGGTAAAAACCGGTTTTTGGTTTTTTGGTTTTTCTATTTTGTCCTTATTCAAAAAATATTTGTGGTTTCTGGATTCCTCTCGACGAAACGAATCTCCAATAATCCACATATTTTGGCTTTATTAAAAAAAAATTGAGTTTTGACCATAAATTTATACTTGTTAGATTCGTCTCGTCGAGAGGAATCCAGAAACCACAAAATCTTCATGCAAAACTAACGAATGCAAAAAAAAAAAAAACTAACTCGCCCATATTGGTCGACACTTATCCTACAAACACATAATTCCTATAAAGTTAAGTATTGTTTCTAAACCAAGCCAATGTGGGATGGAAACTTACACGTATTCCTCTTATTCCGTATCTTGTTCAAATAAATTGATGCTTGTGTAAGGCTATAAGCCCATCGAGCAACACTTCAGCTTACAGTGGCGGCTCCAGAAATTTTTAACAGGGTGTTCAGATATTACTTTTAACTCTACTAGCTTAACCAATCAGTCGTATCTTCACAAAATTTCATATACTAGTGTATATAATGCGACCTCAAAAATACAAAAACCCGTAAAACGTTGTAGTTGTTTTCAGTTTTTTATATTTTTACCAAAGCAAAATCAAACAGGAGCATAAATATGCTTATTTTTTTTAGGAAATTATGTAGCAAATACGTTTGCACGGATCTTTTTAAACATATGTTTTTATTTTTGGATTGTCTGCTCTAAGAAAAACTACACCATAACGATACCAATAGATATTTTTTTTCCTCTCCATTTTTTTGTCATTAAGATGTCTATCTTGTTTTGAGATGGTATATTAACCATATTTGTGGCAATTTCATTAACATTGTAAGGTCAAACTCCTAAAATGAAGCAACCACATGGAAGAGAGGGTTTACTAGTACAAGAGGAAGATGTTCTCATCCCAAGAGGTTCCAACAATCTTTGTGGATAACCTACCAATCCAGATCCGAAAAATTTGGGTTTATAATTTGTTCTCAAGGTTTGGTAAAGTTAGAGATATATTTATCCCATTCAAAACGAGCAAGATTTCAGGAAGGAAGTTTGGCTTTGTTAGATTTAATAGTTTGGAGGAAGCTTCCTTAGCCATTGCCAACGTTGATAAAACCTGGAGATGGGACCATCTTTTGACAGTCAAATATGCAAGGTTTTTGAAGAATCGAGACAGACAGATCTATCATCAAAACAGCCAAAACAGAGAGTTCCAAAGAAACTTTTCTGAAGGTCAGAAGGAGAATAGATTGTATGACAAATTTCTGAAGCCTAATCGGAATTTGGGGGGTGCAAAGAAAAGAGGAAAATAAATTTGGAGACGAAAAGGCTTAGCCGAGACTAGTAAACAAGGTGAGGAAAGGAACATCGGCTTTGGAAACCAAAAGATAGATTCGGAGTCTAAAAGTATCAAAATACAACCTTCAGGGAATGGTTGGCTGTTAAGAAGTGCAGTGGCGAAGCTGAGAAGGTTAGTATCCATCCAAAAGCTACTTGAGATAGTTGATAGAAAAAAGATAGATAGTATCCAAATCAAATCTATGGGGGGAAGATTTCTGATTATTACTTTTCCAAATGATAAGGTAAGAGATGTAGTGATCAAAGAAAAGTGGTTAGAATATTGGTTTGAGGAATTAAAACCATGGAATAATGAGCCAGCTCAGATGGAAAGGTTTGTTTGGTTGGGCTGTTATGGTATGCCGTTGAACATATGGAATGTATCTACTTTCAGAATTATTGGAAGCAAATGGGGGCTTTTCATGGATGTGGACGATAATACTCTGAGAGAAGTAACATATGAGAAGGGCAGAGTGTTAATTGCCACGACTGAAGAAAACAAGATCAAAGGCCATATTCAATTGGAAGTCAATGGAAGAAATTTTATAGTCAAGATTGAGGAGGAAGAGACTTTCAGAAGTATTACTCCTAGTCTACTATGTTCAGTAGCTGATTCGAAGAACGTTGATGAAGATGATGAGCTGGACTCGAGTGACAAGATGGAAGACTACGTGGATATGAAAGCCCAATCATGTAATGACATGGAAAGCGTGAAAAACAACCAGGAAAATGTGAAGACAAATGGCAGAATTGACAGAGGGATAGATTGTACAGAAGTGGAGACAAATGGCAGAGATAAAATGGTGGAAGATTCAATAGAAGTGGAGGGTCGGATAGCAAAAGGTAAGAATTCAAATGCCATAATTAATGAGTCTTGTTCCTATGCTAATGCATTAAATAAGTCAGTTGAGCCAAAGCAGACTTTCCAACCAACTAAGATGAATTGTGCTCACATGACTACCTTGGAAAATGCTGAGGTTAATAATGTGGACAGTTCAGCATCTTTGCAGGACCTAGAGTCTTGGGTCCCTAATTCTGTTGGGATGGAAAATAACCAGGTGCATTTAAGTCAAAATGAAGATGATTATGATAGTTCTGATGAAGAAAACAGAGATACAGTTGCAGAAAAGCAGATTGTGAATCAGCCAGTTATCATTGGAGAAGATAATGATATTCGTGTCTCCCAACTGAAGGGTATAAATCTTCTAGTGGAATTACGTCCGGCTCAGGTTAGGAAAATTAGAAGAAGCCAATCACTCAGAGAAGCACCATGTGAACAGGAGGGGATTAACACCCAAATCAGAAACAGAATAGCAAAAGAGTTGAGATCAACGATTGAAGCTGGGACCAAATGGGGTGTGGAATTTGGAGAGAGAGATTTCAATGCTATGGAAAAACTAATTGAATCAGAAAGTCATTTACTCTAGCAGAGAAACTCCTCTGCACCTAATCTAAATTAATTCTGATAGTGTTTCCCCTTGAGCATGAAGATCATATCTTGGAATATAAGGGGATTGTGTAGCAGGGCAAAAAAAGAGGTTCTTAACTAAGTTAATCAAGGAGAGAGGTTTGGACATTATTTTGGTGCAAGAAACTAAATCAACTAAGTTGAATGTAGCAGTTATCAGGAGATTATGGAACATTGCAGAGCTGAAGTTTGCAGAATCTGACGCAGATGGTTGTTGGTGTAGGTATGAGTACATGATGTTGAAAGGCAAATCTGAAGTTTATGTAGGCTGGCTTGAGTTCTTGACTAGAGTGGTGGAGTACAGTCTTTGCTAGGTTGGTTTGTGGGTGTAGATATGAGTATATGATTCTGTAAGGAAAATCTGAAGTTTATCTATGCTGGTTTTTTATGTAAAATGTCTCCGCTAGTGTGAGGCTGGGTTGGGTACTTGATCAGCGTGGTGAAGTCCAGTTTTTGCAGGTTATAATCCAGGTTAGAGCATGAAGAGTTGCTGCAGTTTTTTGGCTTTTGTGTGATATGGTATTTCCTCAGGTAGTGCTGGTTCTGAAGATCAAAGGTGATGTTGGTTGGTTTGGGTGATCTATGCTTCATATTCTAGATAGATGTGAAGTTCCTCTAAAACAAAAGAACGAACATGGGGACCCTGTTTGGTCTCTCTCTCTCTCTCTCTCTCTCTCTCTCAATGGCAGAGTATAATGGACCCTCAATTAATCCGGAGTCTTCTTATTCCTTTTGATATTGTTCCTTTCCATTCTCCAGCAGATCTCAAACGAATTGAGGTTGTCATGACTAGGATTAACCTCATTTAAAAATTGTTGGTGTTAATGTTGATAGTGCCACAATGGAAAATTTTGTGAGCCTTTGCTGAATGAATCCCGACCACATTGAAAAATAGCACATTCCTACTTACATCGAAATAGAAATATTTACACCACCGAATAACTTTTAGAAGAAAGGGGAACAATCCAAAAATCCAATTTCTATATAATTTGATGAAAACATAAAAAATGACTGAAGGTGAAAGGAAAAATTACAGTTTGTTATAAATATAACGGTCTCTAAAATCAATGGCATTGATGCATTTTTAACACAAAAAATTAGTCACCCATGGTGGGTAATATACTAATAGGCACTGGAGACAGTGCAGATGTCAAGCTAGAGATTATTAATGCAAGTCCATCCATAGTGGGTGGGGTATCAAGTAATATGTCGACTAAGCTAGCCTCCTTTGCGTAAAAAACCGGTTTTTGATTTTTTGGTTTTTCTCTTTTGTCCTTATTCAAAAAAAATTTGCATTCGTTAGTTTTGCATGAAGATTTTGTGGTTTCTGGATTCCTCTCAACGAGGCGAATCTAACAAGTATAAATTTATGGTCAAAACTCAATTTTTTTTTAATAAAGCCAAAATAGGTGGATTATTGGCCAATAATCCACCTATTTTGGCTTTATTAAAAAAAAATTGAGTTTTGACCATAAATTTATACTTGTTAGATTCGCCTCGTTGAGAGGAATCCAGAAACCACAAAATCTTCATGCAAAACTAACAAATGCAAAAAAAAAAAAAACTAACTCGCCCGTATTGGTCGACACTTATCCTACAAACACATAATTCCTATAAAGTTAAGTATTGTTTCTAAACCAAGCCAATGTGGGATGGAAACTTACACGTATTCCGTATCTTGTTCAAATAAATTGATGCTTGTTTAAGGCTATAAGCCCATCAAGCAACACTTCAGCTTACCAATTCAATTTCACAATAGTTTGCTCCCGTATATATATTTTTTGGTCTGGACCAGCTTGCATGGAAAAGAGTTATATTTACCAGACAGAGTGAGTAACTTCTTGGCTGCTTCGCCGTTATGCCACTGCCCGGAATCTGCTGGCTGCTTTGCCGTTATGCCTCTGGATATTGCTACTGTTTTTGTCTACTTTAGGACTGCATGGTGGATTTGGTCACTTTTTACCAAAAGGATTGATGGCCATTTTGCTGCTAAGTTTGCTGAAGCTCCTTATCTGACTGAAGCTTTGGCATATGAAGCTCTTTTGGAAATCTCTTGATCTTTTTGCTAAGGAGCTATTGTCATTTTATTAGATCCCACAGTGTATTTGGTTCCATTTGGTTGACTTCTGGTTAACCTTTGTTATTTCCCCTTGGGTCTTTGGTGGCATATGATTGTCGCGGTGAGGGGTGCCAACCTAGTTGGGATGCCTCTATCGCGTTGTGATGCCTTTTTTCCAGGATCCTTTTAATCTTTGTAATCCGTTTTCAGAGATTAATAAAATTCTTTGCCGTTCAAAAAAAAAACTTCAATATCTTCGACTGGTGGAAAACCCAAGCCTTCGCAAAAAATGGCGTGTGACAATTCAATTTCTTTGATTGAAACAAATGTAACGACTTGATGATTAATGAAAATTTTCTTCGCTGTTAAAAAAAAAGTTATTATTAGGAGATGGGATAGAAGGGAAGAAGCAATGCAGATACAGCTTTGTAAAATTGGTCTGACCCATATCAGAGGGCAAATACGGATAAAAGACTCCCTTTTGTAGTAACGACTTTCATCGTCCAAGTTGAGGATACCCATGTCGTTGTTGCCTCGCTTGAAATGATCAAAAAATTGGCCAAACAATCATCCGTACAATAGATACAGGCCTAATTGCTAACAAACACCTGCATGAATATGGAAGCAAAACGGGAGCATGTAGTGATTAAGCTCACTACAGGCATGTAATGAGCATCTGAGCAGTCTATTTTGGCAATCCATGGTTCATATATATTTTTATACTCTTACCGGTAAGAGTTTTTCGGCGAATTTGAACCATCGATTGCAGAGATCAACAGTCAGCTCAATACAGGCTCCCCAGATATGGAACAATTTGCGGGAAATTCGACTCGATATTGGGGGTGTCTGCAAATCCCGTCCAGGCGTGTTTTAGCCTATTTTGGATTTCGTTTGGACCTCCTAAATATTTGTTTCTTTGTTGGTTTAGGACTTCGGGTGCAAGGAATTCGGGTCCATTTTTGCAATCAATGGTTCATATATATTTTTATACGCTTACCGGTAAGAGTTTTTCGGCGAATTTGAACCATCGATTGCAGAGATCAACAGTCAGCTCAATACAGACTCCCCAGTTATGGAACAATTTGTGGGAAATTCGACTCGATATTGGGGGTGTCTGCAAATCCCGTCCAGGCGTGTTTTAGCCGATTTTGGATTTCGTTTGGACCTCCTAAAGATTTGTTTCTTTGTTGGTTTAGGACTTCGGGTGCAAGGAATTCGGGTCCATTTTTGCAATCAATGGTTCGTATATATTTTTATACTCTTACCAGTAAGAGTTTTTCGGCGAATTTGAACCATCGATTGCAGAGATCAACATCGGCTCAATACGTTCCCCGATATGGAACAATTTGTGGGAAATTCGACTCGATATTGGGGGTGTCAAAAAAAATCCGGTGCGTGTTTTAGCCGATTTTGGATTTCGTTTGGACCTCCTAAATATTTGTTTCTTTGTTGGTTTAGGACTTCGGGTGCAAGGAATTCGGGTCCATTTTTGCAATCAATGGTTCATATATATTTTTATACTCTTACCGGTAAGAGTTTTTCGCCGAATTTGAACCATCGATTGCAGAGATCAACAGTCAGCTCAATACAGACTCCCCAGATATGGAACAATTTGTGGGAAATTCGACTCGATATTGGGGGTGTCTGCAAATCCCGTCCATGCGTGTTTTAGCCGATTTTGGATTTCGTTTGGACCTCCTAAAGATTTGTTTCTTTGTTGGTTTAGGACTTCGGGTGCAAGGAATTCGGGTCCATTTTTGCAATCAATGGTTCATATATATTTTTATACTCTTACCGGTAAGAGTTTTTCAGCGAATTTGAACCATCGATTGCAGAGATCAACAGACAGCTCAATACAGGCTCCCCAGATATGGAACAATTTGTGGGAAATTCGACTCGATATTGGGGGTGTCTGCAAATCCCGTCCAGGCGTGTTTTAGCCGATTTTGGATTTCGTTTGGACCTCCTAAAGATTTGTTTCTTTGTTGGTTTAGGACTTCGGGTGCAAGGAATTCAGTTACCATCGTCGTAAATCGAAACCATGCGAGGAGGAAAAAGAGTGACCAAAGCTTGTTGCTCACACAATATTTGCATGCAAAGAAAGTGAAATGCAACAATGGCTAATGGAAGGAAGTAAGTCATCGTACTGTTTGGAATGTGAACATGTATGTGTATAACAGGGGTGTATATACATGGTGAAGGCAAATTTATTTTTTCTACTTGATGAAATGCACAAACTCAAAAAAGAAAGTGCATTAATTTCGAATATTTGACCGGATTACCAAGATAGCATAGAATCAGAAAGAGATCGTGGTAATTTTGTACCGGATTTTTGCGTGGGGGAATATACACAATATAAAAAAAAATGTGTTTGACACTCTTTCATGCCATTAGAAGAATCTATGATGGAGTCCATATCAAACCCTCGAGCAATATCTTGCTCAATATAAGGGATCAAAAAACTTGCTAAAAACTCATCCTCCATCCTATAGCGGAGTCTTACCTTCATATATTTTATAGCAGAATGCACAATCTGTTGTAACCGTTGAAACAGTTAAACTTAATACTAGTCGAATTAACCTATCGATAAGATGATATATCGTGGTATTTCTTATCTTCACCAACACTTAGACTCAAAAGTGATTATACCCCTCAAAAGTGATCATGTGCTCGGCACATGTCGTTTTTCTATCAAAGTTACAAACGGAAGTCTAGACAGCGTTGACACATTGAAACCAATTGGAAAATGTAGGGTTTAATTTGTCCAAATTAGAACATGAATAACCAAACTGAATTTTTGAGTAAAGTCGAAAGGATATAAGAGAAATTTTACTCTCGAATATCAAAATCATAACTATTGAACAAAACGGAACTTCTTTTTTTTTTTTTTATTCTTCGTCTTGTATTTAATTGTTGGATTATTTCTCTTCTTAATGGGACCACTAGTTGGATTAGTATTAATTATAATGATTACGGACTTCGTTTCGAATCACTTCACCTGTGTATGAGCGTTTCCAGTTTGGTATAATTCATATTTGTAACATACCGTTTGACCCAAAAAAAAAAAAAAAACTGAACTAATTGATAAAGAATGACCGGATGAAAACGAGAAACGTAGCATAATTTACTATAAAATTTCATTATTCTATAGATAAATGGTCTAGTACATAAGAGTAACATCACGACCATTAATTTGGATTACCCATCATATGATCAAATAGTTATGCCCAGTCATTTATTTTTTGGTAGTTTATGTTATCGTTGCTAAAATAGAACCCGTTAGCATCCACACGATAATAGCAGAAATACTGGTTGTTTTTGTCTTTACATAAACCATCGATTTGTTGATTGTAAACAACAAATGTTTTGTTATACGAACACCAGTAGAAATGGCAGAAGAAGAGAGTCGACAAGAAAATGCCGGGATAAAAGGCCCAAGCAATGTCATGACCAGGAGGGAGTGTTATCATTCTGAGATCAGTATCTCTGGATTGGCAACGAACCTTCAATGGCGGACTTGGGGCATTGTTGATAATGTGAACCTCTCGTTTCGCGTAAAAATGGAATTTCTCTTGTTGCTCGCACAATGTAATCTGCAAGCAAAAGAAGTGACATGCGATAATAGCTAATGGAAGGCAGAAGCGAGCCATTGTATTGCTTGTAATGTCAATTTGACAATTTGAATTTGTAAACAGTGTGTGTATTTATAGATAGGCTAAAGCCAATTGGATTTACATGATCTCCAGATAATTGAAGTTTAGAGAGTTTGTCAATGTGCATGTAAATCTCCAGATAACTTTATAATTTGAGTTTTCAACAGTCTTTTGTTTTTTTTTTTTTTTTTGGCGTAAACAAATAGAACTACAAGTATGGTATCCCGTCATCATCGCTAGAAAGTAATGTCCCCTCACGCTATTATATGGAACACTATCTACATGTGTCTAGAGCAAAGCTAAAGTCCCACGTATGAGTGGTGTTGAGAGTATGTTTAGTCCAATAATGAGCTATGGAGACTCGAACCTTATCTAGTTGGCAATGTCCAACCAATTCACAAGTTTTCACTACTAAACATAACCCTCATTGGTAGATTTTAACAATTTGAATGCTTAAGATTATATTTATTCTTTTTTTTTCTTCACGTTTTTATTCTTTTTTTTTTTTGACATTAAAAATTTAAGATTTAAACAACCCCATTTGAGATTGTAATATTTTGAATTTTTTAGTAAACATTTAGCAATGGGGCCAGTTTTGGTGACTCATAAAAAAACACTACATCTCAACCCACTACAAGAAAATCGGCCATTCCCGGCATTTTTTTCCCCGGCATTTCAACAAATTGGAGAGGAGCCAGATAGAAATAATTAATTTGGTTGCAAGTAACTAAAAGTTTTTTCCTTCTAATCTGAAAATTATTGGTATTTTAGAAATGTGTGATCAAGGACTAAAAAGGGAGTAGAGATGAAGGAGAAACCCACAAATTACGAACGACTTTTTATTAATTGTTTTTTAGGGCTTTTTGTCTGTCCTTTTTTGTGTTTTTGGTGGTCTGTGTCTTTTGGGGTCTTCTGTGTCCTCTTTGAGGTGGTGGTGTCACATTTGAATGGCAAATTTCTATCTCTCCATTGTTCTGCCGATACACTTCTCTGATGTTGATTCTACATATGAGGTTGCTATTGATTTCGGACTGTCGATTGATGTTGCTGCTGCTGGGATTCTTTTCGAGGAGTATGCTGATATTCTTCTTTGGCAAATATGGTCTTCATGCTAATATGGTCTTGATGCTGATTATGTTGCTTTGATTTGTTCTACTGCGCGCTGCTACTGGAGTCCGGGATGTACCTCACCCATTGTGGCAAACTGGATTATGGAGAATGCAAATTGGTGGTGTCTGGATTGAGGCTTCTCCATTTGTTTTGGGTTTATTAAAAGATGGATGCTGCAACTTCTAACTACTGCTGCTATTGATCCAGATGGAGTAATTAGTTTGTGGTGTTCATTGCTCTTGGTCCTGGCTCATGCCAGGCCTTTTCCATGTATCTGTTTTCATTTTCTTTTCTTTTCAATTTCAGCTCTTCGCTGGAATTTTTATTTTTTGCCTCTACCATTCACATGTGTTTGGTAGTGACTTTCACCCTCGATGTACCCATTGTCGAGTTAATAAATTTTGTTGCTGATAAAAAAAAAAAAAACAATAATTTGTTAAGTACATCAAAACACAACACTTGTTTCAATAAAAGGGTTCTAATCCTAAGAGCTACTGGTTATGCTCATCCCGTTGTATAACTAAAGAAGAAGTTATCGTTGCTAAGATAGAAACCTCTATCACTCGCATACAGATAGCAGTTATGTTCGCTGTTGAAATGGTAGAAGTAGATAGGGACGTTTGACGTACAAGAAAAGTGAGTTATAGAGACAAAATCTTTGTGGCAACTCAAAAGTTGTCACTAAAATCATACTTTCAGTGACAGTAGAGAAGTTGTTACTAAAATACTATATTTTGTGACAATAAATTAATGTTGTCACTAAAAAACTATATTTGGTGACCAAACATAAACGTGGTCACTAAAGATGATTGTTCAGTGACAAAAAAATAAAACTTGTCACTAAAAACAAATAAATGGCTTAAGTAATATATATTTATTTATATGAACTTATTTTTTTATTCTACTTCTTTTTAATCTTTTTTATTAATTTAATATGGCAGAAAAAGTTTTCTTAGTGATTAGATTTTTAATGAATCAAAGTTGAGATTAACTTTTAAATGACTTTAAATAATTTATTTGAGAGAAGCCTTGTGTAAGGAAAGGTTTAGTATGCATAAAGGGGTGTGTGAGTGTGTGTGTGTATAACATCAAAAAATAAAATAATAATGTATATTTTATAAAAAAAAATATTATATGTACTTCGTAGTAAGTGCGTGTTTTGAAAAGTTAATGGATAAAAGTTTGTAAAACTATTATTTTGCCATTTTAAAAAGTTAGTTGGTAAAGTGTTAATGAGTAAAGGTTGAGGATAATTTTAAAAAGTAGAGATAAAAGTTGACGTGAAAGGTAGAATAACGATGTTTAAAAAGTAGAGATAAAAGTTGACGTGAAAGTCCTTGTCACCCTTTAAGTGCCATTGCAGCCTTGATTTTTGGAGCCACATCCTTTCAATGTTTCTATTCAGCTTCCACATCCTTTCAATGTTTCCTCCTTGAGTTCCAACCTTTTTTATTATATCTACCTGCTGGATAGAACCATTTTCAGCATGGAGATCAAGAGAGTGGAGTTGTTCCTCCACAGATTTGAGTTTATACTGCAAGCAGCCATATTCCTCTTTACTCCACAATTTCGTAGCAAACTTCATATGTTTCAGCTTTTTGACTAGTTTGAAAGCTACTCAACCTTGAATTTGGTTGATTTCCTAAGCACATTTCATGACTTTGATACAGTTTGGATGAGAGTACCAGAAGTTATAAAATTTGAACGGTTTGGCCCCCAATCCCGTTCATCTTCAATGAGAAGTAGTGGGCAATGATCAGATAGATATCTAGGAAGCCCCCAAAGCTTTAACTTGAAATTATACAACCATTAAGTAGTGGGCAATGATTAGTTAGCATATTGTTATTAAGTGTCTCTTGACTTTTCATTTTTCTTATTCCACCTTTCAGATTCACGATTTCCTTTCACCCTAACAAAAATCCTAATCACTATATATAGTACTTATAGTTATGGTGAGATGGTCAAGTAATTTTCGAAACCTAATAATATTTCTATATTTATGGTGAAAACTGTTTGGATATTAGCAGGATGGAATCGGAATTGAACTAAAACTGGCCCCGGTCATGGAAGTTGAATCTAGACAGATTCTATACACATTAGGTGTTGTTGTGCAGCTCATGTAGCCCATGCACAGCAGGTGCTGCGCAACATCTGGGCCATCTGTTGCTTAAATGGACGGCCCAGATTTCATCTTGCATGCATGACAACTAACGGTTCGGATCGATGCAAAGGTGCCGAGGTGAAATCTGGGTTGTCCATCCAAGCAACGGATGGCTCGGATGGTACCCAACACCTGCTGTGCAGGTGCTACACAGCAGCAACCCTATGTCCCAATTTTCTAGAACCATCCGGAATGGTCCGGTTACTGTGTTTTTTAAGAGCTACACCAATCTAGACCGTGTAAACTTCTACTTTGGCGAGATTGGTGTTTGGAAATGGGGCAAAGATAAGTTTCGGCACCGTTTTGGTAAAAAAATGTATCATTTGGTGGATGCTCCAACAAATAAAACCCGACCGTAAATTAAAAAGAGAGAGAATTTTGTTGATCCAACGATATAACCCGATCAATCTGACCGTTAATATATATATATATATATGCACCACACTTCCTATCCAAACTCCCGCATTTTATTAAGTTACGGACGTCCACTTTCCGGACCAAATTTTGACGATCCGAACCGTTAGATGTGTTTAAAACGTGATTTTAAGGTCCAACGCGAAGATTTGGCAAAAAAAAATACCCGGAAGGGCTTGATCGGACCAGTTTTTCACAAAAACGCTCGCGTTGGACCTTGAAAACACCTTTTAAACACATCTAACGGTTCGGATCGTCGAAATTTGGTCCGAAAAGTCGAAAATACCCCTAGGTCCGTAACTTAATAAGTTAAGGTAGTTTGGATGTGAAGTGGACTGTATATATATATATATATATATATGCAGTCCACTTCCCCTCCAAACTCCCGTAATTTGTTAAAATCCGGACCTCATTGATCCCGATCAAATTTCGATGATCCGAACCGTCCAATGTGTTTAAAATGTGTTTTTTAGGGTCCCGGCGAGAAATCATCAAAAAAATACGGGAAGGGCTTGATCCGATTTGTTTTCACAAAAACATGCATGCTTTGTGAAAAAATGGATCAAGCCCTTCCCGATATTTTTTTTTTTTGATGATTTCTCACGGAGACCCTTGAAAACACATTGGACGGTTCGGATCATCGAAATTCGATCGGGATCAATGAGGTCCGGATTTTATTAAGTTCAGGGAGTTTGAAGGGGAAGTGTGGTGTGTATATATATATATATATTTTGTCATTCATCATTTGTGTTTGAGAACGAAGCTCCGGATTGGAACAAAATCTCTGATCTTATTCTTTCTAGAGTTGCATTTTGGGTTAAATCCAAAGAAGGTGGCTCTGACTTCTCCTTAGATGATTTCATCTTCAGAATTAACAGCTTATTAGAAGCCATTTGAATGTAATATCTGATATACTTTGTTGTATTCAGTCCAGAGTGTGTTCTGGTGTTTTTTACTTTGAGTGCATACCATACGCACTTTCATACCTCTAGCCACAAAATCTCACATTTGGAGTCACGTGCAAAATCCTAGAACTCTCCAAAAAAGAAAAAAAAAAAGGTACCATTTGGTGGATGATCCAAGAAAGAAGAACTGATGTACTGAAACCCAACCGACCCAACCGTACATCATAAATGCTTTTCTCCAGCGTTTTTCAATATTCATTTGGGCGGAATTGGGTACAAAATATCCCCAACTGATCAATCCGTCTTAAACCCGACCCTGTCCGGAGTGAGTAGCAAATCCGAAAAAAAATAGGGTTCGGACCTGACCAATGACCCTAACGATCACCGAGATGCATCTTTTTAGAATTTTTGTTTTATAACACGTTCAATTGATAAAGATTGACGAATGAAAAGCAGAAACCATAAATTCATTGCTGCATATACAAATTGTGTAGTACATAATAGTAACATCACAACCATTAATTAGGGGTTCCCATCATATGGACAAATATATAGTTATGGCCAGTCATTTATTTTTTGGTAGTTTATGTTATCTTTGCTAAAATAGAACCCAGTAGCATCCACACGATAATAGCAGTCATACTGACCATCTTTGTTACAGAAATTATCGATTTGTTGATTGTAAACAACAAAACTCAAGTCTTTCGCACCGCAGTAGAAATGGCAGAAGAAGAGAGTCTTGAGGAGAAACTGGGGATAAAACTTCCAAGAAAATTCTTGGCCACTGGTGAGCGTTTTCATTCTGAGATCAGTATCTTTGGATTGACAACGAACCTTCAATGGCGGAAGTGTAAGTTTGCTAAGAATGTGAACCCTGCGCGGGGCGTAAAAATGGATCGCTTCTGGTTGCTCACACAATGTTTGCAAGCAAACAAAGTGAAATGCGATGACAGCTAATGGAAGGAAGAAGCGAGCCATTGTCTTGCTTGTAATGTCAATTTGACAATTTGAATTTGTGAACAATGGGTGTATTTATAGATTGGCTTAAAGTCAATCTGCGTTAAATGATCTCTTAATTTTCAAGTTTCAACTCTTTCAAATCCTAGCTGTTATATGGTAATTCCAACAAAAATGTGATATTTTGATTGTTGACCGACAAGATGCCAACAAGACAAAAATGAGTGACATGGAGGTAGGTTTAGTATTTGCGAGTAATAGTAGAAGGGTTTTGCACTCTTCGAACCTCTTTTAATGTATTTATTTTCTTATTGCACCGATTTCATCTTTTCATCTCTTGGATTTACGATTTTTTTTTTCACCGTTCGGGAAAAAAAAAACCATAAAAATGTGAAAATTCCTCTTGTTGTCCCTCACATGAGGTAATATAGAATCTACAATGGTGTCACTCGACAATCTGAGCCATTCATTTTGTCGTACTAGATGTGTATGTCCACCGTGTCAAAAATTAGGTTAATGGAGATACCAACAATGATTTGATCTAATCGTATTTGTGTGAAGAGAAACGAACAATAAGAGTATAGGTGTCTATTTCTCTTGTAAAAGACATATTTTGTTCAAACGGATAAATTTGTTCGATTGTTCTAATTTTTTGCACCGATGACAAACAAATCAATGCCTACAAAATAAACCGTTTGGATTTTCGATTGAGATTGTAGCGAGTCCAATTTCGTTTCGCATAATTCAAGTTTAAAATTTTGAGAAGCTGTCATAAAGTAAAACCTGCAGAAAACTAAAAATAAAAATTCAACTATTCTTTATTTGATTTTTTTGAATAAATGAAACTGCAAGTATGGTAACCCGTCATCACCCCCAAAGAATATTGCCCCCTCTTAATTCATCACTATTTGTAGGTCATCCAACACGTGTGAGTGGTACTTAGGAATATGTTTAGTCCAATAATCTCATTTATGGGGACTCAAACGTTGGCCTAGTCAAATTTTTTTGTCATTCGTGATTCCTAATCTATTATAAGGGGGAGGGGTAAATGAGACTCGATTCCGAGATGCAATGTGGGGCATTCAAGAACTGTACCACATGAGCTAGCCACCACTTGCTTAGCCTTGTGAAATCAGTTCCTAAGTTTCCACTGCTGAAACCCTCAGTAGTAGATTTCGACAATCTGATTCTGTAAGATTGCATCTATTGTTTTTCTATATAACTTAACTCATCTGATTCTGATTCTGACTTTAAAATTTTAGGATTTAAACAATCCAATTATGTAAACTTGCATTCATTATTTGTATACCATCTTAACTTTGTTTTGACTTTCAAATTTTTCAAAGTTCAACAATCCGATAGAGAAGATTTTGGCCCCTGCTACTCACAAATTTCCTTCATCTTTCCTTTGGGCATATTTAAACACCACTATGAATGCGAACAAATACAGGAGGGAAAATTTTGGCCCCTGCTAGTCACAAATTTTGCGTGTGCCGTTGATTATAGTTTTGGCCCCTACTATGTGTTAATCGAAAATTTTGCGTGTGCCACTGATTACATGACTACGTGTAAACTAAGCGGAAAAAATGGTTGGGACTTTTGACCCCAAAACATTTTGCTTGATATAGGCAATAGAATTTGGAATGTAAGATTCAATTTTGACCATAATCACTGTAAATTTTTAGATTTCCTTCTGACAAACTTTACAAAGTTACCATTTTATTTCTCCCCATAATCAACGTGGAAACAAGTGAAATTACGAATTTAATGTAGGGACACGGGCAAGAATTTAACTAGGGAAAATGCTACAAAACACACTCCTTATTTGAGTGTGTATGATACACACCCCCTATAAAAGTTACGAATTTTTTGCAAAAGTTACGAATTTTTTTATAAAAGTTACGAGACACACCAAAATATTACGAATCATATTGCTGAAAAGTTACGAAAAACTAAAAACTGTTACGATTACCAATGAGGTGGCACAATCTGGACAGGGCCGGCCCTGAAATTATAGAGGCCTAAAGCAAATTTTAATAAATAGGCCCCTTGGGTTTTTTTTTTCCCTTTTTCAGAACATTCAATATAGGTGACTAATATAAAGGGAAATGCTAACGGGTGCCATAGTGCACCCGTTAAGAGTACAAAAATAATAATTTTAAAGTACATTTGTACTTTAAAGTACATCTTTAAGTGTACTTTAACGTACAAGTGTATTTTTAAAGTGTATTTTTTTGTACAAGTGGGACGCACAAAAGTGTACTTTTTGTACCCTTAACCGGTGCAATAGTGCACTATGACACCCGTTAGCATGACCCTACTTAAAAAATAGTAAACATGGTATTTTAAGTTCATAAGTTAACTTAAACAAAATTTTAAATTTTTTTTACACCATTCTGACAAAAGGCAAGTCCCACTCATTTTCAAACTAATCACATTGTTAACTTTAATTGTAAGATAGTAATTTTTGTAACAAGAAGAGAATTCTTTAACTTTTTAAATCTAATAGAAAAATAAATAAAAAAAAGAATATAAAAGACTAATAGATTAATATAAGTAAAATAAAAATAAAAATAAAAAATAAAAACAAGAAAAAGAATGTTCTGCCAAAAACTTGGTGGCAGAGTTTTGAACCGAAGAACTCTTGGTTCCCATGAATACACAATGACCAATGAGGCGGAAGGCAAATTGCTGCTACGTTTCAGAAAAGCAAATATATATAATTTAAATTTCTTATATTGAATCGGGCCCTTAATTTTTGTTTAATATTTTGGGCCTAAAGCGGGCACCTCCCGCTTTAGGCCAGGGCCGGTGCTGAATCTGGACCATACAATAGGTGCATATGGTACACCCAAGTAAGGGATGTGTATTGTAGCCATTTCCTTTAATTGGAGGTTCAAACCCAACTTCTTCGGCAACACACTCTTCTTCTGCCATTTTTACTGGGATTCCAAGGATAGAGCCTTTGCTGTTTATGGTCGCAAGTTACTTTTTTTATGTCCGAATCAAAATTGTTACTGGCTTGCAGGACCTGACGGTTTCTATATCAGGAATGATAACAAATCTTGTATCTCGAAAAATGATTGGATATAATAAATTTTGGCCATTGTGATAGAGCTACGCATGCATGTGCCCCGATAACGATATGTTACAACTTACATGTACTCACCTTTGTCAAAAAGTATCTGAATTTAATATTTATTGAGAGTTTGGCCTACCTTTTCGGGGCTTTTTTTAACTATCTTTATGATTGCTTCTCTTGATCTTTACAATATTTGGGTCAAATTTTTGCATCGTATTTTCCATTATGGCAACGAGAGGAATCAGTAAATATATATAAAGCAAAAATCAAAATTCAATCAAATTCATATAAAAAGTTTAAAAAGACCTAAAATTTTGACTTTTCGGCTTTTTTAAACTCCAACATGAATGCATGTAGATGTTCTCTTGTTTGTTTTTTTTTGCCAACATTGTATGCATCACTAAGGGTCAGAGGAAAATTATTGGGTTAACATCCAAAACGAGCTCGACATCTCTCCATAGAATCGAATCCTAGACCTCCCTCAAAATGATTAATTTTTTAGGAGAGGTGGCAAAGTGCAGCTAATAAAGAGTGGTTGATGTCTTTGGCTGGGGTGTTGCCGTGTTGATGTGGCAAATTTGGGGAAAATGCTACAATACACACTCCTTATTTGAATATATATCGTGCACACTCCTGCAAAAGTTACGATTTTTTTTATAAAAGTTACGGGATATACCAAAATATTACGAATCATATTGCTGAAAAGTTACAGAAAACTAAAAATTGTTACGATTGTCAATGAGATGACACAGTCTGGACCAAACAATAGGTGCATATGGTACACACATTTAATGGGTAGTATTGTAGCCATTTCCCAAATTTGGAAGTGTAGAGATGGGGCATGCTTTGATAGTAAAATCCTCCTTCCGGGCATGGTTAGCAAACAGGCTGCTGAGTATCTCCAGGAGCATATTACAGTAAACCAGCTGGACTTGGCCTCGTCTAGGGAATCAGCGAATATTCACGCTGGTGGCAAGGCTGGCCCTGAGATTTTCGGGGCCTAAGTCGAAGGCCCTAGTTCTTTTCACAAAAATAAAGATAACCCTCAGAAGGAAAACAAAATCATATGAAGAATGAAAATATAAACTCCTTGAGGCGAGAATTGAACCCTGAACTTGTGCCACCTTATCGCAGTGAGTCCAATTTCGCGTCACATAAAAGACCACATGGGAATCATCATATCTGAGAATCATATGTCCTTGAAGTTTGAAAATTTGAGAGCCTGTCAATAAACCTGCCGATAACTTCAATATTTGAGATTTCAACAATCCTTTTCTTTTCTTTTTTTAATTCTTTTTTGAACAAATAGAATTGCAAGTGTGGTATCCCGTCATCATCGCCAGAGAATATTGCCCCCTCACACTGCATCACTATTTGTAGGCTACCCCACCGGACCTATGTGAGAATTGAAACTGAAGTCGAACAGTACGTATGAGTGGGACTAGGAATATATTTAGTCCAATGAAAATGCTACAATACACATCCCTTATTTGAGTGTGTATCTATAAAAGTTACGAATTTTTTAATAAAAGTTACGAGACACACAAAAATGCTACAAATCATAAAAAATGTTAAGAATTATATTGCTGAAAAGTTACGAAAAACTAAAAAATATTACAAATGCCAATAAGGTGGCACAATCTGAATCATACAATAAGTGCATGTGGTACACACATTTAATGCATGCGTATTGTAGCCATTTTCAACTTTTCAAGGGCTTTTTTGAACTATCATTATGGTTGTTTTCTCTTGATCTTTACAACATTCGGGTCAAATTTATACGTACATTATATCTCTTTGTCTCAACAAGAAGAATTGGAAAAATATAAAAACATAAACTAAGATTGAAAAAAATTCATTTTCTATAAAACAATGAAAAAGACTTAGAATTTTGACTTTTCAACTTGTTTAAACTCCAACAGGAATGCATGTAGATGTTCTCTAGTTTTTTTTTGTTCTTTTTTTGATGCCAACATTATATACATCAATAAAGGTAAGAGGAAAATTAGGGGTTAACATCCAAAGAGAGCTCGACATCTCTCTATAAACTCAGATCCTAGACCACTCTCTTCGAAGCCAAGCGATTGACCGTATAACCTGTTATTGGGGTAAGTGCCGCATCTTAATGCATGTAGATATTAGCTGGGGGAGGAATTCGATTATCATGAATTAAATTAGTTGTAATTTGGATGTGATTAACAAATTTTCCTTTTGCCGATCAAAAAAAAAAATTGGATGTATCAGGTTTGATATAGTCGCTAACACTTGTACTGGTAAGTTCCACATATCGCATGTCAGAAAGTTTGTGCAATTGTTAGTATACTTGTTAGAGCCTATATATGTTCTCTTAATGTATATTTGGAGCAATTCCATTCCGACGGTTGGACTACCTCAATTATCTTCTCTAGGATTTAGTCATTTTTAAAATTCAATAAAATCGAATATTCCTTTTTGTATTAATTGAGTCAAGAATCCAGGATTGCCTCGCGGGGTGAGAGGGGGCCCTGTTTCGCCGACTACTTTTCTCATTTTCAACTTCTCATTTTTGAGTTTTGGGTGTTTGGCTGTCCAAACTCAAAACACTTTAAGCCAAAACTCATTCTCAAAATTTGATATTAGAGAGGAGAAGCCAAAAGTAGGGGTGCACATACACCGGGCTGGGCCGGGCTTGTACTAGATAATAATAAGATTTATGCATTCCCAAGCCCGGCCCATTTATAATCGGGCTTCATTTAATATGTCCGAGCCCAACCCAAATAAAATTTTAATTTTCCAAGCCCGTCTTACAAGCCTATTTATGTTTTTAAAACGTCTTATCACAGACATAAATCAATTAACCATAACGATCACAAATACTCCTACCAGATTCAAAATACATTATGATCGTAAAAAGTCAAAAAGTTAAAAAGTAGAAAATGAAAAGCTAAAAATGAAACTCTCAAACACCCACTTATAAGTTGGAGAATATAATTCCTTATTAAAAATGTTGTCACCGTATCCTATTCCAGTCAATTCCAATCATACTAAGCATTAAAATATGGCAACGATCACATTCTCATTTCCATTAGAAATCGCATTCCTATTCCAGTCAATTCCAAACATAGGAAGCATAAAAATATGGCATCATCACATTCTCATTCCTTTATCCAAACTGAGCCTAAAAATAATTAAATCGACGAAAAAGATGTCCAATTAATTGAAAGATTTCATTGCGATATCTTCTTTCTGTATTAAGAAAACTAAAATAAGGCTTACAGTTGCATATATAGCAATGAATCAGAATTCTTTTGAAATTTTTTATTTATGCCAAAATATATTTCACAATGGTAAAATTGTGTTCCTTCTGCATAATAAATTACAACCATTTTAGCAGCTGGATCGCCAATAATATACCTTACCATGTAAATCAAATTTCTAAATATGTATCAATTCTCATCACTATTTAAATAAAAACCATAACACAGCATCAATTGTATTGACATTCAAAGCAACACAATGACTCGCTTCTTCCTCCTATTCCTAACCATAACACTGCCCTTCGTTTGCACACAAACAATGTTCGACGACGACGAACATTCTGGATCGCCATTGCAAATCCAAGGACGATGATTTCGGAACGCATTACCTCAACATTGACGAGGAATGCAGTTGGCAATTCAAACCCAACTTCGCGCAAACCACTCTACTTTCGCAATTTCAATTGGGAGTCCAAAGACAGAAGCTTTGCTGTTTACGACCGTAAGTTGCGTCATTTTTGTAAGATAACTTGGAATCCGCACCCGACCTGCTACTGGGGTGTGAATCCTTACGGTTTCTATGCTTTCAAGCATAATTTTTTCAATTTTATTGACACCAAATTTAAAAATCGAAAGCATATTTCTTGATCCGAAAATTATACTTCTTTTTTTGTAGTGAATTATTATTTAGAGACAGAGGGAGTAATTTATACTGTTGAAAAATGTCAAGTTTCCAGAATCACCACCGGTGAATCCATTTAATGAAAAGCATAGGGAGAAACAGGTCAAGCTCTCCAAATTTGTAGGACAAAAAGAAAATTAAACGGTGCACAAGGCAGGCCTCTTTTCCTTCCTTCGCAGTACTACGTATAACCCAATACAGTGTCGGACCGTACTACATATTCGGTATTCCTTCAAGGCTTCAAATATAATTTTGCAGGATGACTTTTCTTGAAAAGTTATATGAATATAGTGAAAAGTTGGATATAGTGATATGTTCACATTGGAATACCAATACCTATAGTGACTTGTCGAAGGTATTCCAAATGCATAAAGTGAAATTGTTCCTCTCCCTTTTCTTGTGTGTGTACCTTCTGTTTTTTTGTTCCACAATTCTTCTTCTCTTTTTTCATAAGTGTGGTTTATTATGTAAATTTTGTTAATGTTACAAGATGGATCGTGAGAACAATATTCCGAATGTGAATCGGTCCATAGGAAAAGATCGATACTTGAATGTCAAAACAAGCAAGATGATCGATCGATTGGAGAACAGCCCAAGGAAACGGCAAAGAATCTCGCCATGTAAGAGCATTTCCAACCCAAGGAAATGACAAAAGAATTGTTGTTTACGAGCATGCATTTTAAGAGATAAGAAGATGACTGGTCAAAACACCACCAACCCCCTCCATAGGTAATTGCCATCTTCATGATTTTGTATATACATTTCTTCTTTTTTGTTTTCCTACTAATTTTTAATGCCCAACTACTTAATAGGTCAAATCGATCAAGTTCGTTGAACAAATGAAAACCAAATTAAAGAAGTGGCAAAAGAAGCTCGCAGTCTTAGATCACCCATATTACGTGAGAAAAATCAGCGTTCCAGGATAACATCAACCGCTCCATAGGTAAATTTCTTCATCGATCTTCATTTGGCTTAACTACATATAAAAGGTACAACTTCAATTGAATAGATTCATATGTCTTTTAAATAGAAGCACATGATTTTTTGTGTTGATTATCGGTCTTAGACATGCAAGTACTCTTGATTGTTACTATGTAAAAGTCCAGATCCATACCATATAACATCTCATGGTATGTTTTTGTGAAATATTTGGGCAATGTCAGTAGAATAAGACCGCTATTGACCATATTTAGTTAGTTTCTTTAAAAGTTGTAAGATGCATGGCAATGAGAATTTTTGTAAGAGATTCAATTTTTAAACAAAATTGATAAATTCTGAAGGATAATTATGTGAAAGGTAAAATTTTGAGGATAATGTATTATTATTTTGCAAAAATGAGTTGTGTGGTTTGAGTTAGTATGAATAATAAAAGTCTTCATAATCACTTCTTAAAGAATGAGTTTAACAATAATAAGTGGATTCATCAAAATGAAAAATCCACGGCTTAATAGTGTCACATAGACATACATGTGTTGGAAATGCCCTTTGTATGTCGTATCCTATTGCACGGATTAACTGCTAAAAAAATGAAACTGGGTTTTACTCAAAAATTGGATTCTACTCAATTAGATGGCAATTGAGGGATAAAAAATTAACATATTTAATCAAAAGTTGGATTTTTTTTTTATGTGCTGAATTTAATTTGTATTTCTTTTTTTCTTAAGTGCGTTGATTTATCCTAACATAAGCACTTCTACTCTAATTTCAAATTTTATCCCATGGTTTGTGTATTTGGAGTGACCCAAAAAAAATTTGACACCATGCGAATTGAAATTAAAATACTTCACCCCATGATTGGGATGAATCTTATTTTTACCTTCAGTTATTGTTAATAAGACTATTAATCCAACTTGCTAATCTAGCCAATCACATGCGCGTAAAGAAGTTGGTTGTGTAGAATTGTACAAATGGATTTTCAATTTTACCAATCATTGTCAATATCAAATGCCAAGAGGATTCACATAAAGAAATTTGCACCCAACGTAAGATTTTTTCGTGTTCGACTTCGTAATTAATAGTTTTGTTCCATTACATACCTACGCCTCAAAGTTGACAAATTTGTGTAGGTTTAACGTTTTCGCATCAATGGATGCATCAACAAAATATATGTTGAACACCTATAGGTTAATTGGTGCTAGACCTGCTTTCAAAGAGTTGAAGATCAGTACAGTCATTTGGTTTGTAATCGATGCAGACGAGAGTATGTCTATTTATACATTAACTAGTTATTAATATTTTGTTAAAGAGTATTACCAACCATATGGTAACATATTCAAATGGTTAATTTGAATTTATTGTTTAAATATTTGGGTATAATGCCAAGATGGTGGTAAAAGACACAATTGGCTCAATTAGATTCTGCTGAAGGACACAAAGATAGAATTCATCTTACGATGTGTACCAACCTATTTGAAAAAAATGATGTCATAGGCAAAATACCAAATGGCTAAATCTAAATTGTAGTACATAACTACATTAAAACCATACTTTGTATTGTTTTAACAGAATAATGGGGTCAACACACTAAGAAAGTGCATTTCTCAATATCATGATCGCACATATGTATTCATTATACTTGCTCCAAAACCTCTACATCATGACCAATGTACTTCTGTGGTGATATCTGTGTTAAAAGTAGATTGGTCAGAAGAATGTTTGCACCTTTTCAAGGTAATAAATACACATATCTTCATTGTTACAGAATGATTACATATATAAACTAGAGGCTGTTTAATATGTCAATGAATTTAATTACATTTTTTATCTTATATATTTAGGTATGTCGAGAAATGACAGAGAATCAATGGGGTCTTCGTGATTAATATTTTATTTGTTAGATTATGGCATTCTGGATCTCATAATGACAATTTTATTTGTTTGGTTAATTTTTTCTAGATTTTTGTTTATGAAGGTTGACAATTTAAATAAACATGAATTTATTTTATAACAATTTACATCAACCGATGCTATGCACAAGACGATTTCAAGTGCACAAGATTAATGTAAATTTCTATCAAATAAATTCATGTTTATTTAAATTGTCAACAGTCATAAAAAAACATCTAGAAAAAATTAAACAAGCAAATAAAATTGTCATTATGAGATTTAGAATGCCTTAATCATACAAATAAGATATTAGTCAAGAAGACCCCATTGATCCTCTTTCATTCCTCGACATTCCCAGCTATATATGATGAAAAATAATTAAATTCATGACATATTAGGTAGCCATTATGAAGACGTGTATATTTATTACTTTTGAAAAGGTGCAAACATTCTTTTGACCAATCTACTTTTAACACGAATGTTACCAGAGGAGTACATTGATCATGACTTGGAGATTTTGGAGCGGACATAATGAATACATATGCGCAATCTTGATATTGAGAAATGTACTTTCTTAGTGTGTTGACCCCATTATTCTGTTAAAACAATACAAAGTATGGTGTTGATGTAGTTATGCACTGTAATTTAGATATAGTTGTTTGGTATTTTACCTGTGACATCATTTTTTTCAAATAGACCGGTACACATCGTAAGATAAATTTTGCCTGTGTCCTTCTGCAAAATCATCATTGAGCCAATAGAGTCATTCACCACTATCTTGACATTATACCTAAATATTTATGCAATCAATTCAAACCATCTAAATATGTTACCATATGCTTGGAAATACTCTTTAAAAAAATATTAATACCTGGTTATTATATATATGGACATCCTCTCGTCCTCATCGATTACAAATAAAATGACCGTACTGATCTTCAACCCTTTGAAAATAGGTCTTGCACAAATTAACCCATATTTGTTCAATATCTATTTTCTCGATGCGTGCATTGATGCGAAAATGTTGAACCTATACAAATTTGACAACTTTGAGGCTTAGGTATATAATGGAATAAAACTATTAACCACGAAATCGAAAGCGAAAAAATCTTACGTTGAGCATAGACGCAAATTTCTTTATATGGATACTCTTGGCATTTGATATTAACAATGACTGGTAAAATTGAAAATCCATTTGTAATATTCCACACAACCAACTTCTTTACGCGCTTTTCATTGGCAAGCCTAGATTAGCACTTACTGACAATAAGTGAAAGTAAAAATAGTATTCGGCTTATTTACCTTTTTGGTCCCCAATGTATGGGTGAGTGGTCAATTAGGGTCCCAGTGTATAAAATTGTCTAATTTAATCCCCAATGTTAAAAATGTGGGTCGATTTAATCTCCAGCCCTAACGTCGTCTCTCTTGTCCGTCAAAATGGAGGGTATAAGTGGTATTTCACCTCTAATACTACAGAAGAAAAGAAAAGGAAAAAAATGAAAAACTAAAAACATCAAAAAAAAAAATACAAAACACAAATAAGTTCTGGGACTGGGTTGGACTTTTATTTTACCTTTTTCTGGCCACTTTTCGGAAAATATAAGCCCAGGATATATTTTTTTTTTTTTTTTGAAGAGCAGCATATACATATATTTATGTACCTACCATCAGATATAGTCATATACTCTTCACCATCACGCCCACGCCAGTCACAACCACAACCGGTGACGCCATGCACCCACCTCCACCCCCTCTATTACTCCCCACGGCAGCACCACCCCTTCCCAATTTCCCTCCCCACTGATTGCAATCTAATCCACTATCAAAACCCGACTAACCAACCACAACAACACAGCCACCATCACTTGGCCGCCGCCGTCCATGGCGGAACTCGACTACGACGACGAAGACTCACAGTTCCAACTCGCCACCTGAGTCAACCCAAACCCAACCGATGTCGTGTGAATAAAGACCCAAAATTGATTTTGTTTGTTTTGTGCAAATGGAAAATATTGGGTTTGGAGATTCCGGATCCGATGTCATGCGAATGTTAACTACCTCCACGATGACCTACAAAGCATGAGCTTCAACTCATCCTCCTCCACCACAACCACAACCTCCAAATATGATTTGAGGGTTTCTAAAGTTAGGGTTTTCTAATCTGGGGGTTTGATTGCGGTTTAAAGGTGGTAGCGACAATGGGGATTGAGGTGGTGATAGGTGGTGGTTCTGGTGCTCCTTTTCTTTTTTTTCTTTCGTTGTTCCAGCAGCCTGCATGTGGGAGTGGGTTTGGATTAAGCCCCTCCCTCTCTCTCAATTTCCCTTTTTTGTTTTTTTGCTGGTTAAGTTTGGGTATAAAATACGACTTATACCCTTCGTTTTGACGGACAAGAGGGACGGCGTTAGCGCTGGGAGTTAAATCGACCCACATTTTAAACATTGCGGATTAAATTAGACAATTTTATACATTCGGAACCAAATTGGCCACTCGTCCATACATTGGAGACCAAAAGGGTAAATAAGCAATAACATTCATCTCAATCATGGGATAAAGTATTTAATTTCAATTCGCATGGTGTCAAATTTTTTTTGGCGACTCCAAATACACAAACCATGGGATACGTCATGGAAATTTCAAAATGGAGTAGAAGCACTTATGGTGGGATAAATCAACGCGCTTAAGAAAAACAAAGCAAATAAAAAAGAAATTCAGCACATAACTTAGGCCTTGTTTGATAACCCAGATTCAGCACTTAAAATACAAGGTAAAATGTTGACAAAAATTAAGTAGCTTCGAGCTACTTAATTTTTACTGAATTTCTGAGTTGTTTCGTTTAACTATTTTTTCCTCCACCAGACCGCCACCACCACTTACACCACCACTCTACCACTCCTACCACCACTGCCGCCACTATACCACCACCACCATGCCACTCTCACCACCACCACTCACACCACCATAATTGCCACTTCGCCACTCCCTCCACCACTGCCACCGCCACCCCACCACCACCACTCCACCATTACACCACCACCACTACCGACAACACCATAACCATCACTCCACCACTACACTACCACCACTATTGCCGCCACCCCACCACCACTGCCGCCGCCACCCCACCACTAACAACATCATAACCATTACCACTCCACCACCACCACCACTATTGTCGCTGCTACCACCACCACCACTACTATTGCCACCACCCAACCACCACTGCCGCCGCCATCCCACCACCACCACTCCACCATTACACCACCACCACTGACAACACCATAACCATCACTTCACCACTACACCACCACCACCACTCCGCCGCCACCCCACCACACCACTCATACTACCCCCACTGCCGCTACGACCCCACCACCATTATTGCCGCCACACCACCACCATCATTCACACCACCACCACTATCGCCACCACCCGATCATCACCACCACCACTCTGCCACTCTCACCACTAATACCACAACCACTACCACCACCACTACCGCCACTACACCACCACGACACCACCACTACTCCCATCATCGCTCTCCCACCACCACGAGGCCACCACTCCACAATTACAACCATCACTGCCGATATACCACCATCTTGCCAATATTCTGTATATTTTTATTATTTTGATAATTGTACTTTTTTTTTCATTTACCAATTTCATTTTTGTATTTTAGTATGAATATATGAAATGAAAGACAAACTAAGATAATTAGTGAATTTAACACTACCACCGCTATGCCACCATCTTGCCAATATTATACATATTTTTACTGTTTTCACAAATGTACTTTTTTTTCCATTTATGCATTTCAGTATGAATATATGAATGGCAAATTAAGAAAATTAGTGAATTTAATACTTCAGCTCTTTATACAGATCAAACAAATTATTTATTTCAGTGCTCAATATTCAGTACATATCAAACAGCTTATTAGCTTAATAAATTCAGCATTCAGTTTTCAATACTTAATTTTCAGTTTTCAGTTTTCAGTTTTCAGCTTTCAGTTTTATCAAACAGCTCCTTAATGTTCAATTTTTTAGTAAATATGGTAATTTTTTTCCATCAAGCCATCTCATTTGAGTAATGCCCATGGATACGACCTACTAAGGACATTTCCAACACATATGTCTATTATACTATTGAGCCATAGATTTTTTGTTTTGAAGAATCCACTTATTATTATTGTTAAAGTCATTCTTCAAGGAGTGATTATTGTTAAAGTTTTTATATAGAATTTTATTATCACACCAACTCTCTATACGTTGGGAACAAGGAAATATGTAGCTCACGTTTCTTACTCCGCGTGAAGGTTAAACTCATATCCTGATTAATGTTTTTGTTACTTCATTTTTGTGGCTTTACGTAAGTTCGATAATTTTTCTTAAGATAACTGAGTTGCTGATTGAATATATGGTGATCTGTGTAGCTCCATTGTCGCGCCGAATAATACCATCTCTGAGCAACTACTATCTATGGATTGTGGACAAAAACTTTTTTTCTACTAGATGCTCTATTGCCGTTGTAACTTGATTATATATAGTGTTTCATCATCTGTTGAAAATTTTTCTGTTTTTGGAATTCCTATATTTATTGATTGTGTTGAGTTCATGACATGTCTTAATTAAGTTAATTTTTATTTTCAGGATGTATTCTGTTTTTGTTCTTTTTTTCTTTGTCGTTCTCTATAGGAGGTGATGCAATTCTCTTAAATTAAGGTATGAGATCAAATTCGGGTGAACCCAACAATGTGAGTTAATTTGATTGGTTATTGTGAATGGCTCCATTTTTCCTTAATTCATTTACTAAACTTGGTTAGATGCATGGATCTTGAAGCTTTGGTTAACAAATAAATTTTGAGAGAAGTCAGGTTTATTTGTGGGAGTATCAAATAGTAAGGATTATGTTTGCATCGTGCTTTTAGGTAGAGACAAGTTTAGACTTCACAGTAACCTACAAAATAACTCATAAGAACCAATCAAAATGCCCAATAGGAATTCACTTAATTTACAAATGGTATATATATTTTTCCAACTAAATGCACAATTTTTCTTTGTCAAATTTAAGCTCTGAAATGGAATGTGAGACAACTCACCTAATAGCCAGATATTATGCATGACACCTATATGAAACATCTAAATATATTGCAAGAATGAAATGTCCTTAAAAATTTTCTATCACTTTTTTCCTTCAATTGTCCGTGCATAACACGGGTTCATGCTAGTTCATATAAACTGCAGCCACATATCTCGATCTATTTGTGTCTCCTTTTTTCAAAATAATAATACATTATCCCTCAAAATTTCACCTGCTCACATACAAATTTTTTTTTTTTTAATTGTCAAAATTGTTTTCAGAAAATGATTTTAGAGTCACCACCTGGGTTTTTATTTTAGAAAAAGGATTTAATACCCAAGAAACCTTTTTAAAATGATTTTGAAAAATAATGACTCTTGTACCGTTAATTTTTTGAAAAGGAATTGGCCTTCGAAAAATAGAAAATTCTGGGTTCAGGAGTTAGGTTACTAGAGGGGAAGGTTTTTAAGACACCCTGCTCGCCCAATTAAAAATTGGTCTTTAATTTTTTTTTTGGTAAACAAATTGGTCTTTAATTACTCAATGCTTTTGTGGGATTTTTAGAAAACATTTTATGGCTTAACTAATAACAATGGTTATAAAAGAATAAGTGATATTAAGAAAAATTAATGAAACATATATTGCATTTGATGCAGTAGAGGAGGATGTTAACAAGATTCGTTTTCTTTTTTTCTTTTTTTACTCATGCATGCAACAGATTAGAGTAAAGCACATAATAAAGTATTGAAAGGATGCATCACTTTTTCCAAGTATTGCCTAGGAAATCCCGGAAAACCTTTATCTTTTTCTTTCTTTCTTTTTTCTTTTTTTAATTATGACTATTCATGCAAACAAAGGGTTTAATAATAAAGTAAAGAAAAGGGTAAACTCATCACATTCAAAGTTTTGCCAAAATAGAAAACGTTTTTTTTTTTTTTGTTAAAAATACCACTGCCGTACGAGACAATTTTGGTGACTTTGATGTTAGGAATTTTGAGAGAAACAAAATTGAACTAATTATGTGAGAAACAAACAAAATTGACTTTGATATCTCCATCAGCCTCCCCACCTCCCATATTATGAACTAATCGGGAAGTGCACGGCACTGGAAAATTTTTGTTCATGGATGGCAATGCCGTAACGTGATTGATATTACGGTACTGCGGTGCCTGAAACACCTTTTTTTTTTATAAAAAAAAAAAAAAAAACATTAGCTAGTTGAGACACCGAAATAATATGGAAGGTTATTCCAGGTACTCGAAAGCTTCCCCTCAAGTTGGTGAGACCATAGTTTTGAAACCGAAAATTTTACCTTTGAAGCAAGAAACTGTCCAAGAAAATGTCTAAGAATGGAGGACGCATTTATAGGGTGAAAAGTGTGTGGTGAACAAGTAAAGGTGGTCAAGAAAAGGGGCTGGCGTTGCTTCACGGCTAAGAAGTCGGCCTTCAACCGTCAAATGCTTCAGAAGTAAGGGCATCTCTAGTGCACTACCTAAAATCACTACCTAAAGTGCCCTAACTAGTTATCTAAGAAAAACCTCAAAAAATGGTCTCTAGTGCACAAAACTTGGCTCCCTAAAATCGTAGGTGACACCCCTCACTACCTAAAGTGCCTACCTAAATTTGGGGAGGGACTTAAGGAGAGAGAAGGAGGAGAGAGATAGAGAGAAAGAGGAGAGAGAAAGTTGATTGCATTTATAACATTGAATCTGCCATTGTTTTTTTGGTTATGAGACCCACTTAAATGGGTCCACATACACTTTAGGGAGTATTTTTAGGGAGCCCCATAAAGTGAATTTCTTCTTAGCTAGCTAACTAAGTTCTTAGCAAACAAAATTGGGTCCCACATGTGCTTAGATGTACATTTTAGGGAGCATTTTTTAGGTAGTGCACTAGAGATGACCTAAGAAAACTTGGTCGCCAAGGAATTTTTCAGACTGCCGTGCGGAGTTGGGGCACCGCCGTACGGTGGTCTAAGTGATCAACTGAGGCGGTGGAAATTTTGGACTGCCGTACTGCACTACTACTGTTGTGCGGCATTGTTTCAGTACCGTACGGCATTGTACGGATTGGTTATTTTGCCGAGCTTCGCGGGGCTCTCCCGGGTGCTACCGAACTCCGTTTCGCACGTGGTTGGTACCGTTGAAAAGCTTGTTAAGTCTACTTTCTAACTCAAGTGGTTTGGGCCCAAAATGATTTGTATATCAAAATGTGTGACTATTCTACCCTCAGGTGGTCGAAAAATGAGTCGCTTTAGTAAAATCCTCACATCTCCCTCATTTCAAAACAGATTGAGATAAATTATATATCGAAAAAGAGGGTTTTTAATGTACTAGAAGATGGTGCATACTAGGGTTTATTTTGAAGAGGTTTTCCATCGGGTTTTTGAAAGAGAAAGAGCATCGTTCAAGCTTCGAAGGATTTTTCGATTCATTTCATCATTGGAGAATTTAAAGATGCCCGTGGATTTTTAAATTGGGGTGTCTACAATATAGTTAAGACAAAAGAAATAAATAAATAACCATAACAGAGTGGCTTTTCATGAGTAACATGTAGAATCGTGACTATATTATCTGGTATTTTTCAAAAAAATATAATAAATAAAGATTGCATGAAGACGTAGAAATTTACCTGTGGAGCAGTTGATATTATTTGAAACGCTGATTTTTTTCTCACATAATATGCTTGATCTAAGATTGCGAGCTTCTTTTTGCCACCTGTTAAATTTGGTTTCCATTTGTTCAACAAACTTGATCGATTCGACCTAGTAAGTCGTCGGGGATAAAAAATTGCAGGGAAAAAAAAGAAAAGAAGAAATGTTTATACAAAATCATGAAGATGGCAATTACCTATGGATTGGTTTGTGTGTTTTGACCGGCCATCTTCTTATCTCTTAAAATGCATGCTCTTACACGGCGATATTCTTTTGTCATTTCCTTGTGTTGTTTTCCAATCGAATGATCATCTTGCTAGTTTCAACATTCAAGTATCGCTCTTTTCCTATAGGACCGAATCACATTATTGTTCTCACAATCCATCCTTTAAAAAATTTACATAATAAACCGCACTCATGAAAAACAGAGAAGAAGAATTGTGGAACAAAAAATTAGAAGGTACGCAAGCATGAAAAGCGAGATGAACAATTTTACCTTATGCATTTGGAATACCTTTGACACAGCCGATGAAGAAGCTAGAGGAATAACAAAAATCCGTGTATGTAGTTTCAGATTTTCAAAAAAATATTTTCAAAACTTTATATTTTTTAAATAACACATTTTCATTATTTCCAAAACCTCAGTAGAAAAAAACAAAACCTTTTTTTAATTTATTCAGATTTTAAAAAATATATATTTTCGAAACTTTATACTTTTTAAATAACAGTTTTTCCAAGAAAATATTTTCAAAACTTTCATATTTAATTAAATTTTTTTAAAAAAAAATTTCCAAAATAGTTTTTTTTTTCCTTCAAAAAACTATTTTCAACAAAAAAAATTCAAAGAGTAGTTTTTTCATAAAAAAATAAATTTTTTGATACCTTTTGTTTAAAACTATTTTTTAAACTGAAAAATGGTTTAATTGTTTTTAAAATGGTGTATATATAATAAGAGTACTACAGTCATTTCACGCAAAAAGTTAACATCGTTAGTCTTAAAGTTACGGGAGGAAAAAATCTGACAATTAATTTGAAAAACGAAAGAGGATAGTGAAATTTTAAAAAGTATAAAAGATGTTTTTATATTGTCAGAAACCTTAGCGTAGGTAAGTGAAATTCACTCTTTTATTATTTTCATGTTTCATGAAAGTAAGAAACGCGTGGTAATTGCAGAGCTCCTGACGAAAAGTCATCCTGCAAATATCATATACGCCACCACATAAAAGCCTTACGCCACCACATAAAGGCCTTAATTATTTAATTTGAAACACTTTCAGAAGAATTTTATTGGATGCACGACTTCACAAGAATTTTATTGGATGCACCACCTCCACTTACAAATTCTAGATTTTACGGCTCCGCACACTTAGAGGCCGTTTGGCCCCCTATTTATCAACTTATTGATTTCTCATTTTTGCATTCTGGGTGTTTGGGAGCAACACAAAATAGATTTTTCCATTTAGAAGCAAATCAAAAATAGGTTTGGAATTTCTACTTCTCATTTTCCTTCCAAAACACATTGGTAACAAAACACTTCTCCCATATCCAAAACTCATTCTGACCAAAAGCCAAAAAACCAAAAAGTCAAAAATCAAAAGCTAAAAAGTAGGCTCCCAAACACCCCCTAAAGCGATACCCAAAATAGATCCCACAGAAAAAAATAAATTGGTAACAAATTTTTTGGTACCAAAATAGATACCACGTGACCGTGATACCCAAACACTGCATCCGGACTGTCCAAAAATGCATTTAACAGCCCAGATAGGAACCCTCCCTCTCCTCTCCTCTTCTCTCTCCCCTCTCTCCAGTTTATCTCTCCAAATCTACACCGTCCAAAACTGAAATGAACAGCTAAATGTACACGCGCCGCTCAACACCGAAAAACTTCTCCATGAAAACGCAAATTGAGCCACATAACATTAACATTATATAACACATTTTCAATATTACATCACATGTTTGAGTACAAAGACAACCTCAAAATACATCTCACACACACACACACAGTCCTTCCATCTTTATTTACACACCACCACAGAATAATCCAGACCCAAAACACATTTTATGAACATTATCAAAACACGAATAAGGGCATAAAAACCACTCAAAACATCAAAACATATACTTGAAGCTTAATTAATTAAACCCTCGATTCGGGTATGCCAGTGCCCTTGTGGGCCGGGTCAGTTCCCCGAGCTCCGGCGCCGTATCCGGTGTCTCGGTAGCCGGGCCCGTACCTGCTACTGACCATACCGGCATGAATCAACAAGAGGTAGAGCAATTCGGTGAAAGTGAGGATTATTATGAATGCTTCCAGAATCTTCAGCCTCCATCCTCTGTACCCTCCTAGTTTAATCTCCTTGCATGCCAACCTGCAAATTAATTTGTGTTTAAAATTAAATAAATATTCTCCCTTCATTAAAATTTTAATTTTTTACAGAACTAGTTCTGCTGAACTAAAATCTTAAATTTGAAAACAAATGAGAAAAAATATTATTCACGATAGTGCAACTCCATAACTACATGACTTTTGAGGGTCCGATATGGATACAGGCCGATATAGCGGTATGGGGAAAATCACACCGTGTCTTGGCTGATACCCGATATGTCTCGGTCTCTCAGCCGGTTCGGCATCTGTCTCGATCCAGACAAAAAAAAAAGACAAAAAAAAAACAGAAAAACAGAGCAGCAAACAGAGAGAAAACCTGTGAAAGTTTCAAGCAAACAGAGAGAAAATGGTGTTGAAATTTCCCCAGAGAGAGAGAGAGAGATGGAAGTTAAAAGTGCTGTTCTGCACAAGAAAAGAAAAAGGAAAGGCAAATTCCACGGTGAAAATTGTAACACGTTTTCTTCTTGAGAATACACGCAAGTCAGTGTATGTTTGTTCTACACAATCAAGTACTATCAAAGCACCTTTACACCTACACGTGGACAAATTAAGCTATTAATTATGTAAAAAACTTGTTGCATTAGTTTTTATATGTGCTAAGATTGGTTATAATGTGATTAATTAACCTAATGAGAGAAAAAAACAGTGTACCAAACTACCAATCAAGTTTTATACATATTGTTAATGATTTTAAAAAATTCACGGCCAATACGTCCCGATACCGATACATCGATACCGCGACCGATACAGCGATTTAAAACCATAGTCACATCATCATATGAGAGACTTACAAAAATATGCCCACAAAGTTGAAACATATAAAGATATCTTTGAAAGTAAATTTACCCGAAAGCAAGCACAGTGACAGCCCATGCAACCAAGGAGGTAGCTCCTGCGGCCGCTAGACTGTCATTCCTCCACGCGCGAATATGGCTTCCGCCCGCAAATTTCGCTACGATCCCGAGCACTGCTGCCAGTATTGCGTACGTCAAGAAGACACCAGTTGCAGGGTTCCCTCCAAAACCTAAAAGAATAAAAATTCATTATTCATAAAAGAAACCATCGAAACCTATCTAATCTATCCTTATGGATGAAAGATGATTTTTTTTTTTGATAACCAGATGTTTAAGTCAATTTGCATGCACCTCAACTAAATCCCGGGTCTGAAATTAACAACTAAGCAAATCCAAAATTTGTCTCAAGATTTAGAATGTTTGGCCTCCGTGGAAGGTGGAAGGGGTGAAAGATGTTCAAGTCGAAGGTAATATTAGTATCAACTTAGATTGGTAATGAGCAATACTAGTACGAATATATATCCACCTAAGCAGAACTTCTTTTCGCACAACAAAATCAAATTTTACATGGCCTAAAATGAGAGAGATATTACAAATAACCGCTGAAAGTATTGAAAATACAAATAACTATTTTTTTCCCCTGATAAAGAGAGAAATATCATTAACAAAAGCAAGTTGATACAAACGAAATCACTACAAGTTGTGGCTAGCTCACGCGGTAGATCTCTTGGATACTTATACTAAATCCCGGGATTCAGCCTCATTTCTCTCTCCCCATGTAATCATTAGGAATGACGAATGACAAAATATATATATATATATATATATATATATATATATAACATGAAACTGAAAACTAAAAATACAAATAACCGTTGTATTGAAAAAATTTCACGGGGGGAGAGAGAGAGAGAGAGATTACTGGGATGATTAGTTTGGCCATTGATGTACTTATTGAGGCACCAACTAGCAAAACCCAACACAATAAAATACATAACCAAGTTCAGAAACAGCAATGGTGCCGCCACGTTCCTTCCCACAGTTGCCATTTCCTCTTCTTCTTCTTTCTCCTTCAGAACCCACAAAGACGATACAAATTGAATTATTTTTTACTTCTTCAATAAGTGAGACTATTTCGCACCGCCAAACACTCCCTTTGCTCCTCCTCTTCCTCTCAATCACAAGACAAAAACAAACGTGGAAACTGGTGGAACTAAATAGAGGTGCTGAGGTTCTTACATGCCTGACACGTGTCATGCCTGTCGGTGCTTGTGCTTACAGCTGGTGGAACACTTGTCAAGTTCACATGAACGGTGCATATAGACCAATTGCATCTGGACCGTCTGTAGTTAAAATCTTTTACTACTCCGTCATCTTTCTTTGACCGTCTTGTATTTTCATTTTTTTAACAGTAACAAAATATTTGTCTCACTTCTAAAAATATCAATCAAAATTAGGTCACTTTCCATTTTTACCCTTAAAAAGTACTTTTCCCATCTTAATTGGCTAGTCTATTACAGTATCTTTTATTTTATAACGGTTTTTATGATTTTGAAAATTTTGTATAATAAAACTAATTGATATCTATCAAACAAGATCCATATTGAATATATTTGACTTTTATATAATAAATTAGTTTCACAAATTTGGTCACAGTAATATTGACTGAATTTAGGGGCAAAATAGAAAAGTCAATACAAAGTTTTCACACCCTTTAAAAACCCATTTCCCCAAAAGAGGCCAAGAAATTGGGACGGAGGGAGTAGTACTGTAGTACTTTTGTCATCTCGATGAATGACCGTTCACTTGTATGTTTCTTTTTTTAACAGTAACAGACAGATGTTCGTATTACTTTGCGCGTACCTTAACTAATCTCGACCCTTGAATGGTTTCCAAATGAATATTCCAAATGAATTGACGGCCCCTGAATAGTTTTGAGCCTGAAATTTTAGGAGTGAATTAATCCATCAAGTCCCTCATCTTAACCACGGGGCCAACACTCAGAGTTACGTCAACATAAAAGTTAAATTTATGTGCACATCGACTAATCTTGGGGTATATATTAAACTCCATATGGATTGACCCTAATTGGATTTGATGGCATTGAGAAAATTTAAACCTGTAATTTTAGGAACAATACTACTACTCATAAAGACTTTTAATATACAGATTTTTATACAAATCTATTGTGTTGGGGCCCACTTCGAATTCAACACGAATGATTGGAGCTGTTCATATTTTTTTAAATAATGTTTATTAGTACTCCCATTAAAAATCAGCTCAATCAGATATCGGTAAATTCTCCATCGTTTCCTCCAGTTTTTATCCGATTAAGCTGATTTTGGACAATATTAAACATTATTTTGAAAAATAGAACGGCTCCAATTATCAATGTACGTAGAATCCAGAGTGTACCCAAAACAACCGATTCGTATGAAATCCGTACACGTAATTTTGTCTTGAGTTATTTTAACCTAAAAAGTTAAGCATGCCTTTTAGTCTTGAGTTTTCCAAGGTTATCCAATTCTTTTGACTACAAAAAAGGAAGGTTTAACCGGGGCTGGATCATTCTAGTGAAAGCTCGTATCTGGACCAAAAATGATTGTGACACAAACTTTGTGTCACAACCAACCACAACCCCACTCACATGGGGTGTGGGTTCCACATGGGCCCCACATGCGGGCCTCACACCTCATGTTAGTGGGGTTGTGGTTGGTTGTGGCACAAAGTTTGTGTGTGTATGTATCATTATTCTTTCCAGAAATAACAAAGTTCACCATTGCTATTTGCTTGTCACACACAGCCCATGGGTTCATGATCACAAGTCAAAATAGAATAATGATACATACACAAACTTTGTACCGTGTGTGACAAGCAAATAGCAATGGTGAACTTTGTTATTTCTAGAAAAGTAAGAAACCATTGAAATGATGATAAGGGAGAATAAAATCACACTTTGGACAAAAGGAATCATCATTCAAAAGATTATCATTAATTAATCCGTTGGCGAGGGACGTGGCAGTAGAGTTGGTAAAAGTTCTCTCTCACTCTTTCGCTTTTGCAAGTCCCCACCTCATTATGATAGTACTCCCTCCGTCCCTATTTAAGTGATGATGTTACTATTCCAGCTGGATTCGAAAGTTGTTTATAATTTTCAATCTATATTACATAAAATATGCAATATGGATCTTGTTTTATAGAAATTAATGAGTTCTAAAATACAATTTTTTTAAAAGTACATAATATATTATAGATTGAAAGTTATAGACAATTTAAAAATAAAGTCAAAAAGTGAAAGTGGTCATTTAAAAAGGGACGGAGGGAGTATTAGTTTTCATGAATCAGATTACGTGTGTAGTGCGCAATTTGTTTAGACCGAAAATCATCGTGACATCTGTTATCATGAACCAGATGGATCCTGCTACTGGTACAGAAAATTATGTACAGAAAATGTACAAATCGCTCTCGGGGACCCACTTTTGGGTCCCACACAAGTAATCTGAACCGTTCATTGTTCTTAGAACATTTTTCCGAGGGGCTCCACAAAATTTCAGCTCAATTGGACGATTAGAAGTGCTTGAACCAAAATCACATCGTTTCGTTCAAAAATGAAACGGTGTGATTTTGGTTCAAGCACTTTTAACTGTCCGATTGAGCTGAAATTTTGTGGAGACCCTCGAAAAAATGTTCTAAGAATAATGAACGGTTCGAATCACTTGTGTGAGACCCAAAAGTGGGTCCCCGAGAGTGATTTGTACATTTTCTGTACATAATTTTCTGTACTCGTAGGATTACCGGAACCGGATTATGTGTGGAGGGCACAATTTATTTGACTCGCGCCCATGACGTTTGTTATGAAATGAAATTACCTTCTTTTTTTTTTTGTCGGTAAATGAAATTACTAATTTGTCGGTAAAATGAAATTACTAATTTGTCGGTAAATGAAAACAGAGGCATTGGAATTAGGTTGGTTGGGCCATTTCCGGCCCATTAACGTAGCCCTTCGTCTCGGGCTTTTCAGTAAAATTCTGAATTCTCATCTCAACCTAGCTAGGAGAGGTTTCAATAAGTGTGCCCGGAAATTTGACGTCCTTTATGTTAAGGTCTGCCCAATTTTTTTAGGTCATGAATGGAGAATATATATACTCCACACATACAGTTAAGGCATTATGACTAATAAAAAATATGCTGGAAGTCTTTTTAGTTTTTATCTCGTCGAAAAACCTACTCTCTCCTTCCCTTTTTAATTGATACCTTTGAGAAACGTGTATTTTTGCAGCTATTAAAAAAATGCACTTATGTAGCATGTTTCTAATTTTTTTTTTTTGCATCAAATTAAAATACTCAATAAGCACTTTAATTTGGTATAAACAAAATTAAAAAATTATATAAAGAAATATATTTTTTAGGGGTTTGAGATTGCACGTATTCCGATAATACTTGGCATATGCATCAAGTATTATATGTTAATTAAGGCATGCGATGTAATGAGGTTACATATTTGAATCAATTACTAATATTTGATGCTATTACTTTTTTAATTTGCACGTTTAACATTTTACCAATTTTGATGTGTTATTCATTTTTAGAAAAGTATCATTGCCTATGAAGTAGATTTATTGGGGAATATGCTCTACAAAGGCATGTAATTCAATAAAGTTACCTATTTCAATGTAATTCAATAACGTTACACTTTTCTTTTTTTTTTTGATAATTGACGTTACATATATCAATGCATTAATTTCCACGTTTAATACGCTACCAATTTTGATATCCTATTGATTTTTAGAAAAATCATCATTGCCCCCGCGGGGTGCTGTGGGTGCACAACACGGCTGTCCGTAGCACCCCCATTTCTATATTTATTAGGGAATCATTTCTCAAAATAATTAATGGGCACACCATGAATCATTTCTCAAATTCTCACTTTGAAAGTAGTTCTTTGCTTCTTTTTATATTTTCAATTTTTTTTTTCTCTTTTTACATTTTTCAGGTTTTTTGTGTTCTCTTTTTTCTATGGGAGCCAATAGTATTTCAATTCACTTCGTTATTGTGCGATTTTCAGTTACTTTGTAAAATATCAAGTGAGAACATGAACATCACTTGGGTTTATGAATAAATTCTGAGAAAAGGAAAATATTTTGTACTTTTCTAATCCCGATCTGTTTTCCAAGTTTTATATCTGTCGATAGGTTTTGTGAGAAAATGTATAAGATAACATATTTATATTAGATCATGTCTCCGTACATATATAGCGCACGGGTTCATGCTAGTATACTACAAATGTAATACTAACTACTATAAATAAAAATCTATAAATAAGAAGTTTTTGACCTGAAACGATGACGCTTGTCGCAATCGGCTCCTTATTCGAACTACAATTTACCGGAGAAAAAATCGATTCCAGCCTAAGTCTGCCCGTGTAACCCAACAACACACAACTCCATCCGGTAGAAAAACATATCCCCAATTTGAACCCCAGGTACAGACCCCACGATCCTCTTATCCCTCATATGCCACAACCCCTTCTCTTTCATCATCGACGCCGGCTTCTTTCACAAATCTATCTATGTATTGATTAGTGCATTGATGTGGTAATGCGATGTGAGCATTTAGTATAATAGTTGGTACACTAGTTAGTGTCTATAGCATTGCTCTATTGTCAAACTTGGGAAAAGGGTGTAGTAAAGCTCACAAAAACAAAAACAAAAAAGCTCAAAAAAAAAAAAAAGGCTCAAGTTTTTTTTTTTTTTTTTGATGCTGTGAAGGATTATGTTTTTCCATTCCTCACTCCGTTTCATTTTATTCGTCCCCTTTTTGAATTTTTGATGTCCCAAATTATTTTTCCAATTTGAAGTTGACTCATAAACGGTCAAGTAAATATATATTCAACATGGATCTCGTTTGATAGTTCTCGATTAATTCGTTTTCAAAATATTACAGAATAAAAAAAAATATAAGCAATTAAACAACGGGATGCATGCACATAAATTGACAAGGAATTTGGGACAGAGTGAGTACTATCTTAAGAAAATGAAATCGACTAAAGAAAATAAAAGCATTTACTGCAATGAATCCAAACTATATGGGGATTAAATTAATTTTGAAACTTTTATCCGCTATTCTTGTTTAAAATATCTATTTTTATTTTCTTCTTATTTATGTTATTTCCATTTCAATCACTTCTAGAAAACCGAAGTAACCTCAAAACCGGTCCGATCTGCACTGAACCGTCCTAGTAGGCTTGGTTGTATGGATTGGTGGTCTAGTTTGGTTATTGGTTCTCAACTTTAAAAGCGGGTTAGAACTTGGGGTGGACATCGGGTCCTAACATGTCGTGTCATTAGGGGTTTCATGTCTTTTCGAGTTCATGTCAACACACTTGTTGACATAAATGTGTCAACTATATTGACACTAACCCGACCTGCTTAAAATCGTATCGCGTTCGGGTTGACACTGTTACAGACCCGTTTCGATATTTTTTAAATATTTATATAAAATTATATATTGGCAATGTTGTGCTTGAACAACTTATTCAATTCAATAAAAAAAAATGAGAACATTTTTAATACCATTATAATTATAGAAATGATAAAACCAACAAAACAATTAGAACAATAACCAAACATTAGATTAATAAAATGTCTTAAGCTACAGTTAGACATAAGTCTCAATATTAATTACTTCTGTACAGTTTTCACCTAAAATAATAAGGAGTAAAATATGACACCGTTATATGACACAAAGTGTTAAAAGTGGGGCCCAAATATTGCGTGTTAAAAAACACGTTTTAAACACATTAAGTGGTTTGGATCGTCGAGATTCGACCCCGATCCATGAGGTCCGCACGGAATTTCCGCGAGGGACCCCTCAATAGATCATTTTCCTGTATCTATATTTATTTATACGTTAACATAATTATGTATCTTGATTTGATAAGTTTCCCATTTGACCCAAATAATACTCAATTTTCAATTTAATTCCCTAGTAAGACATGCTGCTAAAGTTATTTTCTCATTTTTAGATTATTCCATTCTTTGTTTAAGCTAAGTTATTAGTTTTTTCATCAATTTTAGGAATTATTTTCATTGATGGTAGATTTTCAAGTACTTTGTGTATCATCAGGATCATATTTGGTTTCAAATCTTATAAACCTATAATTATTGTATGAGTTGAGTTGTTTGATGCTCCAAATTCTAAATAATCTTATGAGTCCATGTGTTGTGAAAAAGTACTTCAACGCTAATCGCGTATAATCGGAATCGAATCAAAATCGGTCTGATCTTGCGGTTTGGATCTGGACAAGTTTTGCACGTATATTGGTTAGATTTTGGTTCTTAATTTTCTAGAACCGATCGAAATGGTCCGGTTATTGGATTTCTAGAGAATCGGTACAATCTATAAAATGGGGTGCAAAAAAGAAGGAAAATTTTGTTAACTGACAAACTTAGTAAAAACACTGACTCTAAAGTGATAAAAATTGATCAAATGTAGATGCTCTAACAACCATGATCTAAAAAGTAGTTCTGTTGCTTTTGTTTGACAGAATTTCTTATTTTTAGCACCAATTGTTAATAGACAATTTTTCATAAAATGCTAGTAGTAAAAACTAAGTTTAAAAGACAGTTTTCTCTAAACTCTAAAGTACTCATTTTGCTAAACGCAAGTTGCTAAAAAGAGAAAAGATAATGCCCAAACCATTTTTGTTTGTGCAAAAACTGTAGTGCATAAAAGACTTGTACCTTGCATATGGTACAAGGTTTTTAAGCACTGCAATTTTGGCACACGATTTTGACATTAACACTAGCCAAAGAAAATTACCTAGGTGTTTTAGCAAATGGGAGATGGGAGTGCTAAAATAAAAGTTATGGCAAATTGTGCTCTCGAGACTGTTCAAATGCTTCTCCCTTAAACTTATCAGGGACAAAAAGGTCCAAGTAAATTTTGATGATCACTATGGTCCCACAAAATGGGTAAAAAATCATAGGCATTGGGCCCAAGATTCCAAGAAGGCTCGAGGGCCTTTTCAACAATGTCAGGAAATCTTTGGCATTCCGCAACCCTCCAATTGGATTTGAATTTTCAGATTCTGGTTCAAAAAAATTGGAATCGCGGGTACATTTGAGCTGTGATAGTCTACATGAAGATTCATCGTAATAAACAAGAATCACGCATATCTCACCGTTAGCTTTTGAATCAACCGTCTAAACGCGATGCACACGTGTTAAGACTTCAGTAAGGACATCTGCAGACTTTTATCTCCGTGCGTGTATGATCCCACTGATCCATGTGCCCAGTATGTCCGTGCACGGAGTAATTGGAGTATGGTTTTTTAAATTACTCTCTCGATTGTTGAAAATTTTACAATTTCGGTATGAATTAAAATAGACATGAGGAGGGTCTCTCGGAAAAACCGTAATGTTTCATTACGTGTACATTATATCAGGACAAATGGAAAGAAAGTCCTGTAGGACATTCCCCCATATGGTGAGATTCATTGGCTTCATTTACTTTTGCCATTCATTTTTCACATTCTTAAGTTGTAACTGTTATTTTGTAAAATTTTATTTTTTGTGCTCACTTATTTTGGAATAAAAATATATTAGTTTAATATTTTAAAAAAATAGGAACGGAGAGGGGCGGGGCAAGTAAACCCGTTACCTGATGGGGGCAGGGCAGGAGGTACCCATCCATTACCGAATATGCTAGGGGCGAGGGCGGGGTTGGGTACCCAATACCTAGTCGGGTTAGGGGCTAGGGCGGGGGTGGGTTAGATTTTCGGGTAAGGGTATGATAAAACCCGCCTTGCTCCGCCTCACTGCCATTCCTAGCTGCCACTACATAGTCTTTGCAGTTGAAAAATGAAGAATTAAATAATGGGAAGTGATTGAAAGGGAATAACATACTCCCTCTGTCTCAATTTATTGGTCCCTTTTAGGAATTTCTATTAATTAGAGGAACATACTCAATTTACAGTTATACGTTTTGTTTCCTCCTTTACCATTCAAAACATTATCATTACATATACTACTCTAAAAAAGAAAAGGTTAAAGTGAAATTTCATTAGCTAATTTTACCTTAATTTCGAATTGGGACCAAAATTTGAGGACAAGGAGTATTTTTTTAATGCATTGGACAATTTAACAAGAATAGTGCAAGAAAGTTTCAAAATTAACTTATTCTCTACATAGTGTGGATTCAGCGCAATTAAATTCTTTTATTTTCTTGAGTCAATTCCATTTTCTTTTATTTTCTTTTAACAGGTTGCATGTAATAATAAATTAGACGATCATCTCTTAAAATAAAAATTAGATCATCTTAACCTATATAATGTATGGATTATAATCATGCTTATTTACATAGAGTAGAAAAACCCAAAAATTCACTATAATTTTTCATTTAATATTAAGAATTGCACATATTACAATTCTAACAAGTTTCAGAGTGCATCGGTAACAAAGAAAAAGTTGAAAATCATTTTCAGACAGAAAAAAGCATGAACGTCTATCTTTAATATAGTTCATATTCGAGTTTTTAAAAGGCGAAAAAAGCGTATTTTGTGCTGGATGAGTACCGGAAACTAATTAATTTTGTAATTGGTGGAATTAATCACTCTTTTATGAGAAAATTTTGGGTGCAAATTTTCTCCTCTTTTATTGTCCCAAAGTTAAAAATAATCAAAGAAACATAATCCTTCTCGACCCACAAAAAAATAAATAAATAAATAAATAGAGCCAGGGGTGAAAACGTAAATGACCAAAATTCACGTCTTGGGCTTTACTACACTGCTTTCTCTCCAACATAAAGATTGTCTCTCTCTCTCTCTCTCTCTCCAATTTCAAGCAGAATCTCTCTCCCCTGAAAACACTCACTTTTCCCCTTCCATGTCCCAAGTACCCCATTTCTTACCTCACTTTCTCCATCTAAAACACCCCCCCTCTCTCTCTCTCTAAAATGGTTTCCGTCAACCCCTTGCAAGACCTACAACTCACCCTCCTCCCCACCACCACCACCACCGCCACCACCACTCTCCTCACCCCCAAATTAGAACCCAAACCCGAACCCTACGACGATTTCCAATTCCAACAACCTTTCCTCTCAACCCCTACCAGCAACCCCACCTCCCAAATCCAGGACGAGTACAACCGCATCTCCGACGCCTTCCGCTCCGCCTTCGCCAGCAAAACCCATTTCCCCCAGCCCTCCGACGACGACGACGACGCGTCCGATCCCGATTCGCGCGCTCTCGTCCCGGTCCCGGAAACCCAGAACCAGAGCGTCGCCGTATCCTCCCCCACCACCCCAATTCCGAACCCAAATAAGCGGTCGTCTGAATTGGTTAGGGTTACGGATTATGGCGCGAACGAGCAGAGGTACTTTCGGGAGGTGATTAGGAAGACAAGGATGATTTACGAGTCGCTGAGGGTTTTCGCGGAGGAGGAGGAGAGACAGAGCCGCTTCTGGGGGAGGGCCGGCGGTGGCGGGCGGGTACGCAGCGATTTGAAGTCGGCGTCGGTGATGAAGGCGAAGGGGTTGTGGCAGAACAGGGATAAGAGGATTGTGGGGAACGTACCTGGGGTTCAGATTGGGGATTTGTTTGTGTATCGGATGGAGCTGTGTGTTGTTGGGTTACATGGGACGCCTCAGGCTGGAATCGATTTCCTGCCGGGTAATTGTAGTTCGAATAAGGAGCCCATCGCGACGAGCATCGTCGTTTCAGGTTAAAAAAGCTTCTCATTGCAGACTTTTATTTGTAGCAATGGGGTTCTTGGTTCTTAAATGACATTTTCCTGTTGATAGGAATTGGTAGTTGGTATTGTATGTTGCGCGTTTTTTTAAAAATCTGAATTGTATATTGCACGTGAGTTGCAATTTCTTTTCTTTTAGTTGTATTTGCATTTCCCCAGAAATTAAAATTTTGCATCCGTTCAAGGTCAGGTGGATATGAAGATGATGAAGATGGTGGTGATGTCATCATATATACGGGTCAAGGTGGGCAAGACAAGAATGCAAGGCAATGTGGTCATCAGAAACTGGAGGGGGGGAACCTTGCATTGGAGCGGAGCATGCATTATGGGCTTGAGGTAAGAGTGATCCGTGGGCGAAAGTATGAGGGGAGCCCCAGCAATAAAGTTTATATTTATGATGGGTTGTACAAGGTTATTGCCTCATGGTTCGATGTGGGTAAATCTGGGTTTGGGGTGTACAAGTTCAAACTTGTTAGAATGGATAATCAACCAGAAATGGGTAGTGCTATTTTGAGATTTGCTGAGAATCTGAGGAATAAGCCATTGGAGGCTAGACCGGCGGGTTATATTAGTCTTGATATATCGATGGCGAAGGAGAACATGCCCGTTTTTTTGTACAATGATATAGATAATGAGCATGAACCAGTGTACTATGAGTATATCAAGACGACTGTGTTCCCTCCTTATGTGTATCATGGCGGGGCGTGCAGTGGGTGTGATTGTGTTTCAGTTTGTGGCGATGATTGCCTCTGTGCTAGGAAAAATGGGGGTGGATTCGCTTATGATCGTAATGGAATTCTTTTGAGGGGCAAACCGTTAATATATGAATGCGGCAGCAATTGTCGGTGTCCCCCGGAATGCCGCAACCGTGTAAGCCAAAATGGAGTGAAGAATAGGTTTGAGGTTTTTAGGTCAAGGGAAACTGGTTGGGGAGTTAGGTCTCTGGACTTGATTACAGCCGGCTCTTTTATTTGTGAGTTTGCTGGAGTTGTTCTCACTAGAGAGCAAGCTCAGCTCTTTACGATGAACGGAGATAATTTGGTGTATCCGAATCGGTTTGCTTGTAGATGGACTGAATGGGGGAATTTATCTGAAGTATTTCAAGATTATGTGCATCCTTTGTATCCGTCAATTCCTCCACTACAATTTGCAATGGATGTGTCAAGAATGAGGAATGTGGCTTGTTACATAAGCCATAGTTCAAGTCCTAATGTTCTGGTGCAGCTTGTGCTATATGATCACAGTAATATGATGTTCCCGCACCTTATGCTGTTTGCGATGGAGAACATCCCTCCTTTGAGAGAGCTGAGTCTTGATTACGGTGTGGCTGATGAATGGAATGGGAAGCTTCGTCTTTGCAATTAGCTAACTTTTAAGGAGTTGATGCTTTTGTTGTTATGGTGTATTGCAGTGTTTTAGGATGTTATATACTGAGGTAAGCCAAACTTTCTTATGGCCAGCATTACATTTACTCACAGTTTTAAGTAGCTCGTTCTCAGTATTTATTCTTTTAATAAAAACTACACGTAGCACATTGGTTCATCTGCTTTGGTGTGGCTTCGGTTCAATCTCATATGCATTATTGAGGTATTTTTGGTAGTGTTATTCAATCTGCTATTTGACCCACTTCTTATCAGTAACTCCCATTGCATAGACTGCCTATATGACACGATTTGACTTGCAGGGAGTTTTTTGCCTTGCAATGATGGGTTTCTGAAACTTCATTTACTTGTTCGCTTCCCTCTTTCTCTGCTTTTCCAAAATTCCTTGTGTCATTTCTATGTTGGTCTTCGAAGATACTTATGTACTCCTTTTTCATTTCAAGCTTCAAAGAACTTTAGTGTCTTCTAGAGGTAAATTCAATGTGGCGACATATAATGCCATCATCTCTATTTTAGATCAGTGGCGGATGAGACTTTTCAATTTTGGAACGACACAAACTTGAGAACTCGCATGTGAAGAGTCTTTCATGTGCACGTGTAGAGTACCTGGTGGTTTATCTCTGTTTATCTCAGCTATTTCTTTCTTTCTTTCTTTCTCTGTTAACCTTTTGTCTCTTGTACAGATACAAATTGTGTATAGTATGTATAATACCGAGTCAATGTTGTGTTAAACAAAAAACCACTCTCCTGTTTTGTCTATTGTACTGATACAAATTGTGTATAATACCGAGTCAATACCTGCATTATAGTTCTCTTATCCCTACCTTCTAGTAGCTTATTTGAACCTTTCTATCCTACCAGTCTTCTTGTGCTTTAATATCTGTGTGTGCATAGTGATCTGATCCTACATCTTGGTTATTGTTAAAAAACTTAACCTTAAATCTTTCTAATTTAGAAATTACTACTTTAAAACGTGAATATTTGAGAGGTGTCTAACACTTTAATAAACAACTAAAAAACTAACAAATAGCGTGCGCTCATTTGGATATGTAATATTCGGAGATTGTTTGGAACTTCTAGTATGAACTACGAATTCGCCAGCAAGTGAATGATGGACTAGTAATGGAGTGCCTAGGAACCTTTCAACCTTTTGATTCAAGATCCATCCACAAATCTTATAGTTTTTGAACTAGGAAAGTAGAAATAAGTTGCGTATTGGATGGAAAGATAAGACCACAAGAGCTAAGTATGGAACTTGGAGTTTGATGATAGATGGAGTTGACAATACATGGAAAGAGAAAAAAAAAATTGGCCTTCAAATATTCCCATTGCTAAGCATGCCATTATGGTGCTTTGAATGGGCTGTCACCGCCGTTGCACATTGTTAACCATGTCTGCTGAGCTTTGTTGGCACCATTGTGTCGTTTCAAACCATTTCATAAAGGTCATCCTCCTCTTTTGCAGTTTTAACAGAGCAACGACCTATCAAGGAAAAATTATACTAGTGAATGAAAAGTCGTCTACTCAATCATGACAAAGTCTTTGTTGTGGTAGTCCTATCTAAATAAATTTGGCAAAGCTATGAGGACATTCTTCATGAGCTGAATTATTCACAATTTGGCTATTTTCTTGTGGTCTAGCCTTGTTAATGTTGAATGCTTCTCAGTTGGTAAACAGACTTCAATATGTTACTAAAGTAAATCTATTAATGAGCTTCCTATTTTGATTGCCTAAATTATTTGATCCGTAATATTTCAAGCTGGTATAAAGTGAGCGGGTTCGACCCTTCAGTTTTATTTTCAAAACATAAACTTGTAGTTGTTAACATTTTGTAGTCCATTTCCAAAAGAACATATAAAAATCTTAAATAGATTCGCAAGTCAGGCTTCTGGAAATTATAAATTTATGAACTTCATTGTGATTTCACTAGGGTGCCTGCCTTCTTACTTTTTAAAAATGCCTCATTAACCACACATAGGTATCTGATTCTGTTTTTAATACTTTTGTTTGGGTCACTCTTAGATTTTTCACACATTCATAATTATAACGGTTGTGAGAGTTGAGATTGACATATTGAATTGCCAGTTCTTGTCAAATGAGTTTGAAACATAGGTATGTCGGGATAGAAATATTGGGTGCGTACGCGCTCCCTCTATGCACTGGATGATATCCTTATTGAATGGAACGTTAGTTGGATTGGGGCTTTGCTCAGGGCAAACTAGATGTTTTTCTGCAAGGCATCCTTTGATTTCCTCTTCTTAGTTACTTCGAATAAGATGAGCAATCCTGAAATGCATTTTAGGATAAACATTATGCTACTGTTGATTTTATTGATTTTATATAACTAGTGGGGTTATGAAGGTCTTACCGCATGGGAAGGCAAGTTTAATAGTTTTTGCACTTGCGCTTTGTCCTTTTTGGCTTCTAGGGTGCATTGTTATGGGAATCTCACAAGGAGGAATAGTTTACATTCCTTGTTGTATGTCTGAAAAATATTGGCATTTATTAGTTTTGCTTTAAGTTCCCCATTATACCCTTGTCAAATGTATGTGGCATTACACTCTGTTCTTTTTTTTGATTTACTGACATTATTACATCAATCTCACGAACAAGAAAAGTCGACATTCATTCTCTTGCATGTTCGAAATATATTTGTCATGGCAGGGCATTGAGTAGTTTTCTGTAAGTTCTCCATCGTAATTTGTTACGTGTTAAACCCAAGTTTCTTAAAAGAATAAGGATATGAGGCAAAAATGGAGGTTAACAATGTGAGTTATGCCTAAATGCATCTAATGCCACTACTCAAAACTATTTGCATTTCTGAAGTTCACCTTTGGAGAAAGGCAAAATGATCTACGTGTGCGAAATGATCTGTATGCAAAATTATCTGTGTGTTCTTTGATCAAGTTCCTGAATTTCATATATACGTTAAGGTTTATTAATGTTTTTTTTTTTGCTGAGAATGTTTGTCATGAACAATTTTCTTGTATGACAAGCACTCATGGTGGTATATTAATTCCCTCTGATGTTCTGGTAAGGGCAACTGAGCATCAAGAACATGTATCATCTTGTAACATGGAGAGATGCTTTAAGAATTGATCAACTTGATCATTAAGAGTAGAATAATGTGAGTTAATGGATTGCAGAAACCTGAAATAAGCATCAACTAGAAACTTGTTCAAGTTATTAGTATATCAAGCAAGCGCGCAAGCAGCTCACACATGCACATATACTTGATCTGTGTATATGTTTTGACTTTTTAGTTGATTGTAATATCAACAGGTGAAGTTATGATCTAATTGCTTCTCGTATATTGTGTTTTAGTTCTCTTTCTTATGTTCCTTTTACTAGTAACAAAGTACACCAATCAAAGTGAAAGCAACATTGTATAGGAGTGTTGTCATTCTCGTGTTACCATTAGAAACTAGGATTTTGAATGTCGTCAAATGCAGTCATATTTTGACTTCCATTTTGGTAGTTGACTAAGGATTCTTGGCTCTAACCGTACTTTTCATTTGCAGATTGGAATGGAGAATACTTTGGGCACCTACGTTTATGACCCGGTTTCTCTGATTTTGGCAACCCTTGACCCAGTGTCTCAGTTTTTTGGCAACAGCTCTGGACCCAGTTTCTCAGTTTTTGGCAACTACTGAGATTTTTGTTGTGGGCACGGAATGCAGAAACCGCGAGATCCTGCATTTGATTTTGTAGAAGCTTTTACTCTTCCCCTGCTGCTGCGCGGCGTCTTTAGCTTTCCGATTTCTGGTTTGAAGTTCCCAAACACCACAAAAACTGTCGTGTTGAAGGAAGAAGGAAAAATTGGAACTGAAAGAAGTAGCTCAGGTAAAACTGCTGTTGCCGTGACTTTTGTTGTTCTCCAGAAGGAAACTTCTGCTCTGCGTATCAAGTTTTTTGACTTTGAATGTTGTACTTGTAGCTCGTATATATGAGAAATCAAACAGTTCCGATGGAGGTAGTTGCTAGATCGGTAAATCATGTGTGTGCGCTCCTGTGTGGTTTTCTTTTTGTACAGCTTGTGGTTTGAAGTTCAAACTTAAATTTGCAGTTCATTTGAAGAACAAAGAGCACATTGACGAGGAAACAAGTATACAGAATCTCATCGACGAGGGTAAAAATCTCATCCGAAATAGAAAAGAATCCATGTGAACGTTCAAAATAGATGAGAGCTCATTAGAAAATATAGAAAACCACCCTAAAGTTATTTAGTTATTTAGAAAAACTTATCCATTGGAAAACAAAAAGGAAAATAAAACCATCTTCCAGAAATAAAGAATGAAGCCACAAAATTGGGTGGCAAATTTGACGCAAAAATAAATGGCTTTGAAATCAATGGACATGGCACCCCTAAGCAAACCAACAAAGATCACTGGGTCTAAACGAAGGACCAAAAGGAAAGGCCATTGGAGAAACCAACTAGCCAGGACAAAAGCCTTGAACTTTATGCCCAGACCCCTGGTCAAGCAAAGACGCATGAGACAGAATACCTACAGGCCATTTTGAATAGTGGTGTGGGCTCCTGGAAAATGGCGGAGGCTCAGTCCGTTTAGAAATCAATTGGATTTGCCAATGGACATGGCTAGTCCAAGCCTGATAAAGAATGGGATGCCAAGATTTATCTTGCGCAAATCCTAAAGGCAGTGTCACAAGTATTCCTGGCCTTTGAGAGAAGGCGGAGCAATCAAAATGACTAGAGAGAAAGAGCTTAGTAAAAATTTGCAGTTCATTTGAAGAACAAAGAGCACATTGACGAGGAAACATGTATACAGAATCTCATCGTGAGGGAAAAAGAAAGAAGAGAACGTTAAAGTAGATGAGCCTCATTTGTTGTCAAAATAAAGTTAATTAGTTATTTTTCCTTTGGTCCATTGAACAAACAATTTTTGGCTCCCTAATAAACTAAAGCTTCAAGATGAACACATATCAAGACTCTTTAAGGGTCAGCTCTTGAGGACTTTAACCAGGTCAGATTGGCAGCCCAACTAAGAAAAGCCTTAGAATCTGAGACCCCAGGTAACGGAGAAATTTCACAGAATACCTAGGGGCTGCCCATTTTTCCTGGAAAATGGCTCAGTCCGTTCTGAAATCTTGCTCTTTCCATCTTCCTTTTAGCCATAAAGAATGAGCTGTAAGAGTTATCTTGCTAAACAACCTTTATCAGGCAGTGTCACAAGAGGCCTTTGCCAGCAATCAAAATGAAACAAAACCCTGAAAAGTGCAATATAAATTGAGTTTTTGCTAAAACCTCAAACAAAGTAATGCAGGCATTTTTCCTTTGTCTTACAACAGAATTTCTAAAACCTACCAACTAAAGCTGCAAGATGAACACATATCAGCTTTGTTCAATGACTTCCTTAAAAGAGGTTAAAATTGTTTGAGAATTTCAAGTGAGGTGGCTGTTCCATTTTTCCCAAACGATGTCTTGCTCTGCTCCATCTTCCTTTACGCCATTCTTCTAGAGCTGTAAGAGTAAGTAGTTTGGATAAACAACCTTTATCAGATCAGAGAAACAAGAGAACTTCCCAACACAGAAGAAAGCATGAAGAGGAACTTGTTCACCAATATCAGTTTTTGCTAAAACCTTGATGGTGAACAAAAATGTCTTCTGACTCTAAACCCTAAAACAAAACAAGTTCCCCAACAAATGACTATTTGTGTCCTATACTTGTATGTAATGCTCTCGTTTCACAACTCATAGTGAGCCTCCTTTAAGTTGATCAGCTCACTAGTAGAGATGAGAATGTCACCAGCATTAAACTCAACAGGTAACAGCTGAAATAATGCAAGATACACAAGAAGTGCATTTCTATGTTTGCACCCAAAAGTGCAATTGAAGTATGAGAAAATTATCGTCATGACCAATTATTTGTTTCAATAAATACAGGGACTACCTTCTTCCACTTCAAAAACTAAAATGAGTGAAAAATGGTAGTGATTAAGTACTCCCTCTGTCCCTTTTCAATTGTTGAGTATTCCATTTTTGGTTGTTCCCTAATAAGTGTGTTTTTAAAAGTTGATGGGTAAAAGTGTGTACAATTATTGTTTTGCCCATTTGAAAAGTTAATGGACAAAGAGTTAATTGGTAAAAGTGGAGGTAAAAATTGATGTGAAAGGTGTAAATTGGAGATAAAGTTGATGTGAAATGAGTAATGATGATGTTTATCTAATTAGTTGGTTTTGCGAAGCAACACTTATTCACACACACACACACACAAGTACATTACAATCATCGCAGAGCCGGGTTTTTAATCTAGCAGAAAGATTATTAAACAAAATCGCAACACATTGTCAAATAAAAACATAACATAATAACTTGTGCAAAAAAAAGAAAAAAAGAAAAAAAAAGAGAGCATAAACTTAAGGATTCATTGCCAAGTTATTTTCTTCTCGACGGTTCTGAAATTTCTTTCTTAGGTATGCTTCCATGACTGAAAAAACCACCAGGAAGGTTTTACGAATAATGCCCTACTCCAAATATAAATTCTAAGGTTTTAAGTTCCAAGGAGTTTTTAAAACCCTGACAAACTTCTTTTGTGTTCTTCCTTTCTTCTGGGTGGGTGGGGGCTGTAAACGTACGGGTTTTGAAAGGTAAACTATAATAGCGCCAGAACTCATAGGCCAAAAAATGCAACTATTGGAACTCCAGTGTGCTAACTTTTTTTCTGGGAAAGTAGTTAGATAGTTACCTTTCATGCTGCCACTATCTGTATAAGAACGAAAATTGTTCAACCTCGATATTAGGTCAACTGCAGTAGCCTGCTTTGTATCTTTCTGTTCAACTGCCTCTGGTTTTACGTATACTTCCTGCTGAATTTCCCTCACCTGAAGAAAGGAAAGATTTAGTCCCAATGCGAAAAATTCATGACGTAAGCTTGAATATTAGTGAAGAGTCATTACATATTAAAAAGCTTAAAATGTGACATAAAAGTTGTTACACAGACAACCCACCCTAACAAACACTTGACAGGATAAGGGCAAGTAATACAGGCGTCGTACCTCCATTTGGACACTGTTTGTATTTTTTTACTTCACACTGTCATTAGTTGTATACATATAGAAGCTTCGATAGGGGTGATGTGGGTTATCTGTGATACTTCTCATTGACACTCCTCATATGATTGTATTACAGACCATCATCATGCATCTATTTCAATGAGTAATTGTGTTAAAATGCAACAAGTGCCTTGTTAATCAAAATTACGTAAGACACCATTTTGTCCCAGAAAACAGACACAAACGTAAAAAGTATGACCATAAACCATCCTATGAGAGGTTTGATTGGGTCAGACCAACAAATTAGGACCTGCATCCGACACTCATTGCCGAGTCCATACAGCATAGACTGAAAGATAGCATCCTACATGCAAATATAACTGAAGCTCAACATAATTATATAGTGGCATCTCATACTTGAATTTCTTTTACAGAGAATGGAATAATTAAAGACACTGCATTTCTTTTTATACAGAGAATGGAATAATTAAAGACACTGCATACTAACTCTTTTTATGAGTTCCAAGGGTTCCATGGCTCGACGCAGCTCTTCAGACTCTTTGAGGTATTTGAGTTGAACTGCATTAAAAAAATTAACACTGATTTGTTTTATGAAGTTCATGTTAAGCATCATATGATGAAGAAGACCACACAAGGTGCATATCATTCAAAATATTCCTCTACCAAAGCATCAAAATTGATTCTGGTATAGTTTGATAGTGATCAAGGAGGAAAGTTTTGCACTTGTTTTAAGAGGCGGCTCAAGCCATCAACCAAAAGTCCATTATATACAGACGTGTCAATTTATTGAATATATTTTATCTTGTGATTTCTATTTATGTCTTCATACATAGATAACCTCAGCGTAATGGGTAACGATAATTTCTCGCAAATTTAGTGACTAAGGTTTTTGCATTCCTAGCTCACTCTGTGCGTGTAGGATTTCCCTCCCTTTCTGTTTCTTCTTCTTTATCCACTTTCCCCTTCCCTTTCCACTCCCTCCCTTATCCTCAACTTTTTTCATTCACTAATTCTTTGCCCCACTAGTTCTACTTCACTGCGTTTCTCTACCTGTTTATGACATTCATAGACAAAGTTACTGATGCGTTGCCTCTTGTTGTATCTACTATCTAGCCCTTCATATGTTTCATCACGGTCCTCACTACAAATGAACTGCCAATGTTGACTAGTCATGAGAGACATAGAAGCCATTTTGGCAACCAGAAGTGACTAGTCAAGAGAAATAGAAGCCATTTTGACAACCAGAACTTAAGTCACTTCTGTAACCGAACTCAAAACACTGAACCCACACTTCTCAATTATCACATGCAATTACCCAAGCGTTTCCAGATGTTTGAACAAGAAATCCCAAATCCATAAAACAAAAATTGATTGGTCATCTATTCTAACATTGAAAACAGGAAAATTTCCACAAATAATAGATTTCGAAGTTACAACATTCCATTGTTTCCTCCAAATTAAAACCTGATAATCCAACCAAGGACGGTCACCTATTTTAACACTACAAAGGGAAAACCTGAACAGGTAATTGATTTTCGATCCAGCACAAACCAATGATTCTACGTCGGTTCAATTCCAAAAGAATCATATGAGAAAGGAAAATGCATCATTTGAAGACCGAAAACAGCACATAGTTGGTTGATTGGTTCACATTTGGAAATGGTGACCAATCACGATTGTCAAACCCTTCAACCCAAAAACCCAAACCGGCATTTCGATCACCTAGAGAAATTACCAATTGTTCCCTCAAGATTCAGCAAGAAAACCCAAATTCCTTCCCCAAACTATGATGGGTCGCCTACTTTAACACAAGAAAAAAGCAAAATCTCAACAAATATCAGATCTTTTCAAGTCAACACATACCATCTTCTTTACCTAAGGTTAATGCAAAAGAAAGTAAGAAAAGGAAAAGCACAACTGAAGAACCAAAACCCATGACTGTAATTTGCGTTTTGAACAAAAGAGAACCTGAATTGGGCTGATTAACGGCCAATTTGCGTGTGGAGGAAGCAGAGAGAAAGCCCTGAAGCAACAGAAGAACTGTGATCAGATTGAAGAAGCACACGATTATGGTCGCGTTTCTGAAGGAGAATCTCATCTTGCACCATTGCTGCAGTATTTCCATTCTGTTTTGCAGTCTTTAATCAACCTATAAAGGCTATGACCACTCAATCATCACCTACTGTCGAAAGAGTCAAAAGGGAAAGAAAGGGAACACTGCGAGATCTTGGGGAGAAATTCCCTTTCTGAAATTGATAGCTTTCATTAGCCAATTAATGAAAGAGGAAAAATTAAAACTGGTGTCCTTGAATTTTTTTACTGAAGTTGGGGAACATCTATTAAGTATCCACGCACTTTTTGACCATCTGCCACAAATCACCTTCAAATTTTTATGACTATTTTTGATTTATGACGTTGATAAATTGTTTACTACAAAAATTGTCGTTTACACAATCAACTCTCTCTCTCACTCTCTCTCTCTATCTCTCTCTCTCTGTGTGCATAACCAGCATGTTAACAATTGCCGATAAATCGCTTGTTCCTATCTGTCTTATGACAATCATTTTACCCTTTCTATCTTACGGCAATCACTCGTTTCCCTAGCAGTCACATTTTCTAGTCATCACAACTAACGCATTTTATGACTTTGGACCCGCACCGCACAATCGTACACCTACCCAACCTATCCCTTCATTGCAAAAGATGTTACGTCTTGACTTTTCTTTTCCTAATGACAAAATTATTCGCTTAGAAATTTGCTTTTTATGGTGGAGTCGTATTTCAGTATTTTTGCTTTCACTACAGGTATTATTGACATTATTATAGTTTTGAGGGTATAACTCCTTCTAAGAGATTACATTTATTAGGTCATTCTTATTTTAAAGAGTAAGGGTTGATAATATTGTAATTAAGTTTTGTATCTTATTTGAATATCTTAATCAACTGTTACTATGGTTTAGGGTGCAACGTGCGCTAAGTGGGCAATTTTAAGAGTTGCTCTTAGTTTTAAGATTTGCTAAGTGGGCAATTTTAAGAGTTGCTCTTAGTTTTAAGATTTGTACTTAGTCACATATTTATAAGTGGGTTAGAGTTAATATTAATAGAACTATTTGACTTTCTGAGACAGCCACAACAGTCGAACTTCTTGATTTCCTCTGAGGTAATACTTCTCTTCATCCATCAGCGCACGTGGCGCGATCGTGGTACTCTGCAGCTAGTCAAAACACGTCGTTAAGCGTGGGGGCTTATGTTCAGTATCGCGTGACTCGTTTTGATTGGCTGCATAGTACAACGTTTGTGCGACAAGTGATACCCGCTCGACATCTAAAATTTTTTCATTTTGGCGATAGCCGCAATAGTCACATATTACTTATAGTTGATGGTCAAACCTTGGGTTGCAACTAGTTTATGATGTATTTTATGTTGAGGTGTGAAGAAGAGAGAGAGAGAGAGAGAGAGAGAGAGAGAGAGAGAGAGAGAGAGAGAGAGAGAGAGAGAGTGTGTGTGTGTGTGTTGTGTTGTGTTGATTTGTGTGCAGTGAGAGTGTTGGGTTTTGTGCGTGGTGGTGTTCACCTGTGAAAATTGTGTTTGATGGTGGTGTAGAACTATAATTTCTTGGGGTGTGACAGAGGAGGGGGACGGAGAGTGGTGGATTGGGGGTTAGAGGTTACAAGGATGTGGTGGTTCCGGTTGTACAGAGATGTCCCAAAAAAAACGAAACAACGGTTTGCCATTTGATGAGTTGGACACGTGAGCCATGACTATGGTTGGTCTGAGTATGGATGGATTGACTTCTGAACACGCAAGTAGTTGTGGGCCGTGGATTAATTTTTTTCCTCCTGAAGAGAACTTTACAATTTTCCCAGGCAAGAAGAAAAAAGAAACAAGCGCGGTGCTCAAACGTAAAGAACACCGTAGAGATAAAAATGCTTGGGATTTCAATTATCGAAAAATAATAAAAGATACATGCAACTCTGGAGTTGTGACTTGCGAGTGAAAAACCCTAATTCCTACTTAATCAATCACTAAGTAATACGTAGGAAATAAACAAAGTACGATGACCACTAGATATACGTGGAAAATCCTAGATGGGTGAAAACTACGAGAATGAATCAAGCACTAATGAAAATCATTGTACGGTTACAATCAAACTACATAATTGAGAACCTGCACAATTGACTCAAGACCAATAGCTGAATCCTTGTTCACCGTACCATGTGCTTGATTGCTGCCGCATAAATCCTCAAGCCTTCTGATTACCTTTCGAGAAATCCACTGAGACACATTCAAGAGATTGAATCCATGTTTTAGAAAAATTCTTAAAGATGATGAAATCGTTCAATGATTCATCCATAAGGTTTAGTCCTGTAACACCGAACCCCCACGGTACTATGTGTCCTACACTATGTTGTTTGTTTGGAGTTTTGGCGGTAGCATGGCGTAATCTATCTCTAATCGATGACAGTGGATGGCGGTAGCATGGCATCTCTACCAAACCGTGGCGGCCATGAGGCCGAGTTTCAACGGATGGCTGTTTGCATGCTTGAGGTGTTTTGATGTTTGATCGTTCATAAGTGGGTGTTTTTCGTTTTTCTTTTCTTATTCAACATTTGATTGGATTTCCCTCCCCCTCCCCCTCCCCCCGTCTCGCTGTACCATTTGTCGGGATTTCTTATATTTTGGATAATTTTTCTAATAAAAAAACAGTGTCCTACAATATGAGAGTATCTATACATATATGAGATATATTAGGTTTTGGTCTAAACAAAATTTAATCAAATTCCTAATATCTGATTCTTACGATAAATAGTCCAATTCAATACTTACAACCAATTAAACAGATGGATACTAAATATGTAAAGAAGGGAAAAATGAACACATGACATGTTTTTTCTCGAAGTCATCTAGAGTTTGTGTTTGATTTGTGCAATCAGAGAGTTGAGCAATGTTGCATCGAAATATGCTACTGGTAAGTAAGGGTCATCATCGGGCCGGGCTGGGCCGGTCCCGCCAGCGAACTTTCAACCCAAGCCCGCCCATGGGCCGGGCTAAGCAGGGCTTTTTCTTTTTAGTGGGCCGGGCTATCTCTCAAAAGTTAAAGCCCTGGCCCAGCCCATGGGCTTATCCTAGTCGGGAGGGGCGGGCGGGCAGGCGGGCGTCCAGTCTTCGAGTGGGCTGGGCTGGGCTATTTGGGCGGGTTAAATGCCTTTTTATTTACTTTATTTTTTTTACAACTGAATCTTTTGGAGCAATTTTTTTTTTAATTACAGTTGAACCTTGTCTAGCCTACCATATGTTGTAACAATAATACACCATGAGCAGTTGTTAGTTGTTACCCATGCAACAAATGAATGGTCAAATTTGAATACCTTTTAAAAGGGTAAACATTGTTGATATGTTTTTTTTTTTGTGGAAAATTTGACAATCAAACGGACCATGTTCAATTGGACGGTAAAAGTTAAATACCTTCTCAAAATTTTAATGCATATGTTTAGTTTCCTATTAGAACTTTACTCCGATATATATACACATAGTTACACACATATGTCCAACTATGTGTATTATTATTATTATTTTATTTTGGTACATTTGTAGTATATCTTTTTTTTTGGTACATTATATACTATATCTTATGTACATTAACTGTGCAATAATGTATTAAAAGTGTACCGGGCTACAGGCGAGCTAGTATATCGGGCCCGGCGGGCTTGGGCTATTGGGCGGGCGGACAGATGGGTTGTAGCTAAAATTCTTAGGCCCAAGCCCGGTCCATGGAAAAGTCGGCTCGGGCTCGGGTAAAGCCCGGCGAGCCTTGCGGGCTTCGGGCCAATGGGCCAAATGATGAGGCTTAGTGGTAAGAGCTTCCTTGTTTGAAAAGTAGATGTGGGTATTAAAATAGTCTTAATCTCTCTCTCTTTTCATTTAATAGAAAATGATCGTTTAGCCTCCAAATACGAGAATATCAACTAATTGTGTACGGAATGAAATTCATTTTCCACTGAATTAGGTCCCACGTAATATTTGGTGGCAAAACAAGGGCCTCATATTTTGGCGTCAAAAAGGTTATTTCTACGGATGGATGTTTGCTTAATTGAGGTGGTTATTTCTACGGATGGATGTTTGCTTAATTGAGGTGTTTTAACGTTTGATCGGTCCTAAGTTGGGTGGCTTTTCGTTTTTCTTTTCTTTTCTTATTCAACATTTGGTTGGATTTCCCTTCCCCTCCCCCCGTCTCGCTGTTCCAGTTGTCGGGATTTCTTATATTTTGAATAATTTTTCCGATAAATTAAAAAAAGTGTCCTACACTATAAGAGTATCTATCCGTATCTGAGATATATTAGGTTTTGATCTAAACAAAATTTAATCAAATAGTACCTAATATGTGATCCTTACAATAAATAGTCCAATTCAATACTCACATCCAATTAAACAGACGGATACTACATATGTAAAGAAGGAAAAAAATGAACACATGACACGTTTTTTCTCAAAGTTATCTAGAGTTTGTGTTTGATGTGTGCAATCAGAGAGTTGATCAATGTTGCATCAAGATATGCCAGTGGTAAGGGCCTCCTTGTTTGAAATGTAGATGTGGGTATTGACATAGTCTTAATCTCTCTTTTTCTTTTCATTTAATGGAAAATGATCGTTTAGCCTCCAAATAAGAGAATATCAACTCATTGTGTACGGAATGAAATTCATTTTCCACTGAAATTCGAAAACAAAAGCATGTGATGAAAAGCTGCAGACTATTTCACTGAATTACTCAATTGAGATGTGTCCTTTGTTGGATATTTTCAAAAGTAGAGTTAAGTTTTTTGGGTTTTTTTACAAAATATTCCGTATTTCTTTTGAAAGCCAGTTTGGTTTTAACTTGGGAATTTTTATTCTCACTTTGGAGATATGACGTGAGTAATCAAATGAAAAATATTACATTTGGCTGAGGCAAAAAAGATAATTTCTATGTTCTCCATCGATCAAGTGTTAGATACTACACTTTGATTACAAATTTAAAAAAAAGAAAAACCATTCCACGATATACAAAATTAGTGACTACATGTCACAAAGATGAGTTGAAACTAAAAAATGCCCTTGAGAATGAGGTCCCCATCAACCAAAGAAGTAGAGGGCCGCCCTTTTGCATTAGCAAGCTCACTCTCTCTCCTTATCACATCCGCCTCAAGCTCGGCCAACTCACGCTTCCGTTCAATGATAAGGGCTTTAGAAACTTCAAGATCTTGGGCAAACATCCTCAAATTGTAAATGGATTGGGCCTCCTCGAAACGAGGACGGATCCAAGAAACATCCAAACCCGTTTGTTCAAAATCCTTAAGCGCAACAAGAAAAGTTTTAATCTTAGAAGCATCCAATTCATCAACTCGTGTGTACTGAACCTCCTTAATAAAAGTTGCAAAAGAGGTCAAGATACCGTAAGCTAGCCAAGTGGTCTTGGGTAATAAATTTGAGTAAACATCTGGATAGCGTCGCTCGATCTCCTTAAGAATTGGGTAATGTTCCACACCAATATAGACACCGGCAATCACGTTTGAGCGTGGCATATCATCCACAGTATCTTCCCCTTGATCCTCCTCATCTTGAATTTCACTTTGGAAATGAAAACTCAAGAGTGCACCCAAGTCTCGTTGCCTGAATGACCCACGAGAGCCATCTTGATTAAGAAACGGCTCCTCAAGAAAATTACCCACTTCTCCATTAAGGGTTTGAAAAGCTTGCTTAAGTGGGGTAGATTGGGTAATGGGAGCAAAGTCATCGTAAACTTCATTTTGCGAAGTTGCGGGCTCGGTAACAACCCCACGAGAAACACTTGGAAGCGACAGTGGATGCCTAGCTTGTTGATCAATAGATAATGGAGTGTGTTCGGCAAGTACCGGAATCTCCTGAGGCGGAGCAGCATGAACTTTCGAATAAAGATCATCATCAACTTCCTCATAGTCCGGTGGAGTGAAAATTCGAGAACTTGTACGAACTTGAGAAGGATGGGCCGTGAGGGAACTTCCTGTAAAATCCTCTTTGTCCACAACCTCTTGCAAACGATCACTAACCACGGGCACAAAAGCATTGCCCGTATCCGCACCAAATGTAGCCGAAGATTTTGGATCACCAACAACGGAGACAATAGTTTTGGCCGAAATCACCTGAACCTTGGCCGAAGGCCTGACCAAAGAACCCTCGAAATCGAAACTTGCACCAACCATTGTGCCACCGGCCATCATCTCCTCAAATCCGATGTCGCCACAATCACCATCACCTGCGACATCACCACTTGCGGTCCGTGCTCCTGCAGTGGTGCTACCCGCGGTTTGGACCTCCTCAACAGTGACACCTGCAGGGGTTTTGCTTCCCTTGACTGGGGTAGGATCCTCCCCACCCACGGGTGCGGCTTTCGTGTTCCCAACCTTGGAGCCCGCAGCCTCAACCTTTGCATTTTCAAGTATGAATGTCTTGTCCTCCTTTGCCTTGGCAACCGGGGGCCGGGCAAAATGATCGTCACTTTCCTTCCTGAGCGCAACCTCCTTTGACCCAATTTTAATTGGTTTCTTGCCCATTTCATCAGAATCTAAAACCTCCACGACCTCATCTTGAAGTGGTTCAACCCTCGATGCTCCGGCGTTCTTTGACTCCAGGACCGAGAGGTGAGTAAGATCTTTGTCACCTCCTTCGTCATCACTCTCCTCGAGCATAACTTGAAGTGTCGTTGTTCTTGTTGCATCAGGCCGTGAAGCACCTAAAAAAAAAAAGGGGGACCAGAGCAAAATGAGGAAGGAATAATGACAGCTATATAAGGAAAAAAAAAGAATGAGAAATGAAAGTAAAAGTATCTTACCCAGTGAACGACTTTTTCCTATCTTGACAAGTTTAGCGAACCTTTGAGAGGAAGAAGCTCCTTGCTTTGCGAAGGCCTAAGACAAATGATATGCGAACAAGTTAAGTGTAAAGTAGAGAGAGAGAGAGAGAGAGAGAGAGAGAGAGAGAGGGAGAGAGGAGTAAAAAGATATTTTTTTCAAATCTGATCAAAGTATGTAATTACTTGGGAGCTTTGGCTATAAAACCAATAGAACAAGTTAGGGGCTATTCATACAATTAAGACATCAACTTTTTCCATAAAACCAATAGGACATTTGGACAATAGGTGACAAAAATATCCTCTCGCAAGGGCCTTGTTTGGCTAACACAAAAAATGAATTTTTCATATCTGATTGTGCAAATAACATTATCTGTTTACCCTCCGGGAAGGGCCTTGTTTTGCTAACACAAAAAATAATTTTTTTTCATATCTGGTTACGTAGATAAAATTATTTGCTAACACAAAAATATGTCTCTTTCGTATTTTTTTCCCGATTAACAAATATATTGTTATCTGTTGATTATTTCTTATATCCAAAGAATTAATCGTATAGATACCCTTAACTGTTGGTTTTTTAAGGGTATATATAGAGAATTGATTAACATAAATATATTATTAATTTTTTTAAGGGAATATGTAGAGAATTGATACCATTGTCAGTTTTTCCCCCCACAAGATCACTCAATTAAAAGAGCCTAAAAATGCTTAAACCCTTAAAAAAACTGGCATATGGTAATTTGTTGTAATTTGACCTCAGTTTTATACCAATGACAGAAAAATATCACTAAGTATGTGTATATATGTACTCTGTATCATGTAAGCAAAACAAACATATATGATAATCTTTTGCCATCTGGGCTCTGTTTCATGCCAATAACATCAACAAATTACCACATATGTGTAGATTTATACTCTGCATCATGCCAGCAAAGCAAACATATATGGTAGTCTAGTATTATTTCTCAAAGTCTATTCTAAACATATTCGAAAAAAGAGATTCTAATAATTTAACATATTTGCATAAATAATTTTTTTGTTGTTGTCTTTATTGATTAAATTTCTTTTGCATTTCTTGGTTTTAATCAATTTTTGTCAATATTGATCAAAGTGTCTTATTTTTGTCTTTATTAAAAAAAGGCTTTTGGTTTTGCATTTGTTTAGTTTCAGTCAATTTTTGTCCATATTGATCAAAGTGTCTTATTTTTGTTTTTATTAAAAGAGGCTTTCAGTCATAATTCTTTTACCTTTTCAATTCCTTTTATTCGACAAAAATAATCCAATCAACCACAAAAATTTAGATTATTTTTGTCTTTAGTGAACTTTGTTAATTTTTTTTTATTGCAATGTTATATTTTTTAGATTCCTCTCGTCGAGATGAACCAATAAACCACAAAAAATCAACGCAAAATTAACAAATGCAATTTTTTGTGAATAAAGACAAAAAAAAAAAACATTTTGGTTTATTTAGCCAAAGCAAGTGAAAGCATGAATGGCTGATAGGATAACCCAAAGCCATGCGAAATGGGTCCAATGCCATTAACGCCTGTAAAACAAGTGTAAATATATTCTGAAGCTCAAAGTAGGTGTGGGACTTGATAAAAAAAAAACGGGTACATGTGGAGCCTAAAGCAATCAATACTGCTGTCTAAAAGTATGTTACATGGGGTCAATTTATTGCATAGACTATATAAGGAGAAGGACAAAGAGGGGGCAGTTAAGACAAAGACAAAGGGGCGCGCGTTACGGAGTGGGCCATGCGCATATTCCCAGGGCAATTTTGTCTACGGGAGGACCTAAAAGTAAACATTTCCAACCAATGGATTGAACTCATTTAAAATAACGAGAGTGGACTAAGAGTCTATTAATTCACTAATTTGACCTCTAGCCCAAAAGCTTCCTCTTTTTTGGAGGAGATTTTTGCATGCCCAACTTTTTTTTGCCACTGCTTGTCTCTGAGTGTTTACCCCTTCAGTAATTTCCGAAATAGGAGTTGCCAGAGGAGGTAGAACTATGGGGCTAGGCGGGTCTTGCTGAAGAGTAAAGTAGTAAAAGTCCCCGCGAGAGGTTGCCGTCCTTGAGGGCGCATTTCAAATGGTATAATACCCTTTGAGGGCGCATTTCAAATGGTATAATACCCTTTGAAGATTACGAGCAAGGTTGAAATATGAACCACGGGCCCTCGACGAAACTCACAAAAGGACACCAACAAAGTACTATACCAATATTTTCAAAACCTCCAACACATATCCTATAATTGTGATATGTGCGCTATACATCCATTAAGCTTTATGACATTTTTCATAATACTTAGCGCATAAATTTATAAACTAAATTAATCTTGAATTCATAACATTTCATATGAATTCATAATACTTGGACTTAAATTCTTAACTCTGTATGTATATATAGCTTTCATCAAATGTAGGAAGATTTTACACTACGATCTAGTATATATCTCCAAGGGAAAGGGCAAAGGGACGGGGGTATGAAAACACAACTACAACAGTACTTTGGGCCCGACATCTCCCGGTTGGGAGGGTCAAGTGCCACATGGGGTAGAGCCAGTGGCTGATTCAGAAATTCGGCCTTTGAAGCAGACCTTTGAAAAAAAATAATCACAAACCAATATGACGAGAAGATAAAATGTTTAAACATTCTTTATTAAGTCAAAAAGTTCAAACTTAAACCATTATTAAAGATTTCATACATATTGTGCTTATGATACTTGAAAAAAGAGAGAAAGTAAAGTTCTATTATGCTTATGGTATCTACAAATTATATATGTAGTAAAATAATAGGTTGTAAAACCTCTAAATTAAATATGAATTACATATCAAGATAACTCTTCTAATGAATACTTTTCTCAATAAGCCCAATAATATCTACAGATCAGATCACGATCATATCAGAAGCTCTATTATTAAAAAAAATTTCCAAAATCCATTTAGTACTTAGGGTCCTAAATTCTGAATGAGAAATTGAAAACTTCATTCAAGTACCTAAAATTCTCTGATTGAGCTGATTTTTTACAAGACCAATTCAAAAAATATTTTAAGATTATTGAACGTCTCAGATTTTACCCAAAAAAAAAAAAATGTTTCTGGAATTGCAGGAGGTCACGTGACCCCTTGTGCCAAGTAGATTTGCCGCCGGCTGGAGCCCATTGGCTTTAACATTATATATTGAACTCATAACATCTTTTTGATCGTTTGTGTTGCCGTTGAAAGGACAAGTGCCTTGCAAATGCAAGGCACATGACCAAAACTCCGTAGAAGCACATGACCAAAACGAAGTAGTTTTTTGTTAGTGGAATGAGATAGATTTTGAGTTAAAATAAAACTATTTTTTTTAGCGGAACGGGGCCTCAATCTCAAAACTGGTTATGCTTACTTAAAAGTTCATTTGAGGCCGGCCCTTTGTGAAAAACAAATACTCATGATTGGCATGGGTGTATATGAGGGAACCTTGTGGGGATGTACACTCCCTCCATCCCGAAATTGAAATCCCCGTTTCATTCAGCTTGATTTTTTGGTTGTCGGAACTTTTTTAGGCTTGGTTTTCCATTTGATTTTAGCGACTCAGTTAAAAGTTAAGAAAAAGTGTAAAAGGTTGATGTAGGTAAGGAAAATAATCTGTCTCGTAAAGCGTAAAAAGTTAAAAAGTCAAGACTTCACTTTGCAATTCAACTCTGCTCAAAATATAAAGTACTTACATTCATAAATTTCGAATTTTTTCGCACCAAAATTAGAGAACTACTTGAGATCTTTAAATTTGGTACGAAGCAATTCGAATAGAATAGAGAACTAATTGAGATCTTTAAATTTCGTGTGAAGAAATTCAAAAATTATACACAAGAGTACTCTATTCTTATCCAAAAGTTAAACTTCTTCGTAATGAGCCAACTTTTTTTTTGGACGGAGGGAGTATTTTTAGTAATTAACGACCTTTTTATGCGTACCTTTCGTTTGATTGTGAGGAGATGATAGTTGTCCACGAACAAGGAGTGTCCATGCTTGAATTTGTTATTACGAAAACAAGAACAACAGAGGTTGTAGGTTTCCTTATGAACATCATCGTAGCAATCGAGACACAGGAAGTAAACGCCCCAAAAGAAGGATCCGCACCCTTTACAGAACGCAAGCTTACGGACTCTGAACATATAGTAAAAAGTAACACATTCATCAAAATCCAGACTGCCATCGTTGTTTCGGTCGAGAAGTTTGAACAGGTTTGATGGAACGCGTTTGTTGCCTTTCGCTTTGACGAAATTCGAGAACTCCTTAGGACTCACTTTCCCGTCTCCGTTTGTATCTAATGATTTGTAGAAACTCAGAACCGATAGCTGTTGGTCGTTGGACATCTTCGCGTAATAAGCCCTTGCTACCTCGCGCATCTCCTCCATCTCTCTCTCTCTCTCTCTCTCTCTCTAAAAGTATTTGTTTCATTACTTGAAGGGGAGTACCGCGAATATCCTTGTAATTATAGAAGGAGAAACCGTACAGTCACGAAAGGACCTACCCCTGTATAAACGTGGAATCAGATACATTTTGACATGGCAAGCCCATAGGTGATCATGGAGAACGCTACAACACGTCCCCTTAAAAAGAGGTGTACGGTGCATTCCATTACGTATATTTAGTTACTTTGTATGATTTTGGTCAAGTTATAGTCCTATAATGTGCGTATGTGAACGAGAGTAGATTACGGCTGGGAGCATGGAATCTTCTTTGGAGACCCGTCAAACCTTTGACATTCATGACTCATGAGATGGAGAATTGAAAATGGGAGTATAGATCAAGAATTGAAAACGACCCTGAAGGCTGCTATTGGAAGAATGGCCCTGTCATTCTAGATGCTCCGAGCCTCATTGTTTGACAAGTGAGAGTAGGAATTGAAATAGATAGTCTAGTTCTCTTTTTCTTTACATTTATTTGAAAATGGTCTTTTAGCCTCCAATAAGAGAATTGATCAACTCATCGTGCAGTAAGGGAAGGGGAATGAAATTCAACAGATAGGTCCCACTTTATTTTGGAGGAAGAGGATGGTGCCTGGGATTATCATGAAGATTTGAATGACGGTGATTCTCTCTCCTTGGATTTTTGATTTTTGGATCCTTGTTGGTGTGAGAGTGCTGGCCGGGTTTTTGGATTTTTTTTGGCTATTTTGTCTTTAGGATTTATAGCGCGGGTGCTTTGGTTAGGCTTATTTTCTTTCAGCCAACGTAGGTGCTTCTCCTAGGGTTTCTTGGCTTGGAGCGGTTGTTTTGGTTTAGGGTGTTCTTGTTCTTTGGATGACGTCTTACCTTCCTTTTTTGGATCTCAGGTGGCGTTTTCGCCAGTGTGTCCTTGGTCCTTTTAATCTTTGTCCTTCTTCCAAAAATTAAATTTTTTTTTTTGCTGATCGGGAAACAAAAAAGGGCCTCATATTTTGTGACATTAGCTGCAGAGTCTTCAGTGAAAAAACAAACTAAAGATCTCAATTGCACATTGAATGAGCATTTTCCCACATTTAGCTTAGTTGAAATGTGTCCTTTGGATTATTTGAAGATATAGTCAACTTTTGTACAAATGTGATTAATTGTCTACATCCTAATATGAAATATCAAAGAAGTTTCACAGGCAATGAGTCACCAAACGAACGGGCCGAGTAACGAGTATCCAGATCCGTTTGTTCGGTGACAATAATCGGAAAGTAATATGCCTCCACGAACCGAACGGAGATCGAGATAAATACCCAACGAGAGTAGTATTCGGACTCAGTCCACGCTTGGGATGAGGTAAAGTTCCTTGGCAGAAACCAGCATCTCGGGTTGCAACGCATGTCATCAAAAAGCCGGGCCGAGCACCACCAATCCGCCGAACTGTTGGCTTAGGACATGACGAGAATGGGGGCTTGGCCGGTATGACATGTTAGAGCGTAACCAATTTCGTTTCTAGTTGTTGCGTCAAAAGTGACATCAACTGTATGTTTAGGATGTCAAGAGGACATCTCATAGCATGTGCCGGTAACCACCTCAATTTCTATCGTTAGATGTGACGTCATCCGAGGCACGACCGTACTTTGTGGACAAGTCAAGCACTCACTATAAAAGGCACAAGATAAGGTACGCCTCACTTCTCCCTCGAAACCCTAATCTCTTGCTTGTACTACCTTTCATCTTCCTCTTCTCACTAGACTATCGGAGTGCCTTGCCAGATCTCCACGCAGGGCCGGCCCAAGGTATTTGGGTGCCCTAGGCCTAATTAAAAAAATGTGCCCTAAAAATTTTCGTGTTCCTCAACCGAACTTTCTGCGTTTTTGTTACTACAATCTCCCCGTCTAAAAGGGAATTAATACAAGATAAATTTAACAATGATTTAGAGCATTTCCTGTCCTGTGCCTTTTTAGAAACAAAATTTGAGTCAAAACTCCTTTGTTATGCCAATGCTAAACCCTAGTGTTACCCAAATATGTTCTTTCAGTTTCCTCTAAAAAATTTGGGTCAAAATTGCTCATTTAACTACTTATAATAAGTAAGAAATTTGATATGCTGGAAATAATATTACGACTTTATCTGCTAGAAAATAGTGAAATTTGATCAACAACTTTTTGGTTACTTGGAAAAACTCAAGAACTTGTGTCAATTTAGAAATCCCAAATACAAACCTACTCGAAACTCTAACAAGAAGATGAGAATATTACTACCTAATTACTTCGTCATGTGTTAATCTACAATAGATTAATAGATCTCCGTAGTTCCTAGAATCTTAATTCCTAATTTATTAGTCCTACAACAATCCCTGTGAAAAGACAATATAGCAGCACTTAGTATTGCCGCTTGTTAGTCCAGGGATTCCCAATTTCTAAAATTGGGTGTATCTACTATTTGGGGTTCTAGTGGGCCTTCAGGAGGTTTTAATCAGGCTTGATTGATTTTTTAAAAAATCCACTATTACGGATTGGGGCGAGTTATATGGGCTACACCCAATTTTAGAGGGCTTCCTTTAAATGTTGGGTCACAATGGTTGGACTCTTTTAAAACTAATAGTGGATTTTTTCTTTATTTGGCCCAAAAAAGTGTTCTAGTCAAGCCCATTTGTACCAAATGTTGGAGTGCCCCAAATTTGAGCCATTTTTGGTGTGCTCTAGGCCCAGGCCTTGTGGGCCTTGGGCCTGGGCCGGCCCTGTCTCCACGGTCAGGTTTAGCAGTAGTGTGGTTGTTTCGTGTGCAGGAGTGGAAGCTCAGGCGAATGCGCTTAGTCAAAAGGCTCAGGCGAGGTTAAACCCAAGGATTGTAGCCCCCACATCGAGGTTATCTCATTATAATTGTTGAAAAGTTTTATAATACTGTAACTGTTTAGATGAATTAAAAGCATCATTTTCGCAATGTCCTTCTAGAAAAAGCAGCCTTTTCGCAATGTCCTTCTAGAAATAGAGTTTTTGAAAGGGAAATTAATTTGTCCGCCAAAAAATCTCTTCTTCCTGACGGCCTGTTTGGATGACGTATTAGTTTGAGAGGGATTAATTAGTAAGGAGGAATAAAATAGTCGGGGTGATTAAATAAGAAGGGTGGACCCACATTGATGTGAAAGTTAAGAAGTGAGGATTAAATAGTACATAGTTTGGATGAGGGATAAAAAAAGAAGGATAAAGAGAATGGATGATGTAAAAAACTGTTAAATGAAATATTTTCCCTTTCATGAGCCAGTATTAGATAATTAATTAAATCAATTATATAATTTCAAAAATAATTACACAATTACATAAAAATAATTATACAATTACATGAAATTAGGGAGTAAAATTAAAACAAAAAAAAACAATTACACATAAACTAATTACATACTTGTGTTTACCATTTTTTTCTAAATCCAAAAAAATTAAATAAGGGACAAGTGGCGAATTTGAGGACAAGTGGCCACCCCCAATGATAGCCATCTTCTTTCTTTACAAGTTCTTTTTCTTCTTTATCATCCACCAGCATCTCTCTCTCGCTTTCTCTCTGCAATTGGTCAGACCACCAAAATCCGACGCTTCACCACCAAAATCCGACGCCTCACCATCACGTAGCAGCTCCGGCGAAGCACTTCAAGTGCCATGACTGCCAGCGACGATGACGAAATTGGTCCGACCGATGGTAATTTCTCCTTCTTTTTTGGTTCAAGATCTGGTTTTACTTGTTATTTTTGGGGCTGAAATTGGGGATTATGGAGGGTAGGGAGGTAAAAAGGGGGAGGATGAGAGGCCTGACTAAATACAAGCACCCCCTCCCCCTGCTTGTATTTAGTCCGGCTTGCCCCGATTATATAGCCGGCGGCTATCTAGTCGGGGGGCGTTTTTGCTTCCCAAACCATGGGCTAAATGTCCAATCATTCCTCATCCCCCGGTTTAAATAGTCAGTCTCTTTTATACATCATCCAAACGAGCTCTGAAGGGCTATGTAGAACTTTTCGTTCAAATCCGCCCTTGAGTTACTTGTTTGAAGTTATCCGACTGGCATGGATTGGAAAAGTTGGTAAGCTTGCCTAATGCCTATGTAAAGACTTATGAAATCTGGCTCTATTTTGGATTCTAATTAGTTCAGCTTGGGAATGGGTGTTCCACTAACAAAATACATTTTTTTCAAAAATCGAGACGGGGTTACGCCAATGTATAATGAGGGGTGTCAACTGAACCCACTCAGCTACAAAGTCCAAAATTTTACAGAGTCAACTCGTCACTTTTTGAAAAACATTTAGTGTGATGACACCGCTAAAAAAACCTGTTGAACCCATTGGTCATATGTTTAAACTACATCCTATGGCTGGCATACATCCAGCTCAACAGCTACTAGGCACCTACCCATCTACGGAGAGTACATGCTACTATATCTTTTTTATTTGTAGGTGGTAATTCTGTTTTAGAAAAAATATAAAAAAGATATTAGCTCGGTTCATCGAGACATTCTTTATTACCAAAAACAAAAAGATAAGTGATGATATGGAATTCTGGGATCCTATAGGGAGCCCATCCGGCCGTCCATTTTGGCATGAATGACTCGGATTTAATCTGAGCTCCTATTGATCCAAGCCGTTCATTGCCGAGATGAACGACCGGATGAGGCTCCCTACAACCCTGTAGGGAGAGGGCTCTCTACAAGAACCCCATGTCCTAAATTATGACCCCACACATTATAACTTCTGGAGTCGCCACTGATCCACCTGATCATATGACCGATGTATTTTACGAAAAACGTTTTACGGAAAAATATATATTTTACAAAAAACTTAGTATTCAGAAACTATTGTGTTCTTTCATGAACTTTACTAACCCAAGACGATCAGGACAAAGAGAGCAAACAGAGGATCTCATGCCCTAAAAAAGGATGTTGGGTTGAGTTAAGTTAGCTTTGAATTGACCTATATTCAATCCACCCATATCCAATCCGTCTATTATGAATCCATATTCAATCCGCCCATATTCAACCTAAAACCCATATTACTAAAAAAAAAATAGGAAAAACCCTTTAGTTTGTTACTAAGCTTCCTCCGTTAGAAAACCTCTCACTGTTAAAAATCAAAGGGCCTTTTCACCTCCTTTTCTGGAAAACAAAAAAATGCCCTTTCACTCTAAAGTCCAAGCAAGAGTTTTTTTTTAGAGTAAATCAAAGATGATTTAATTTCCTATAGATGTATTCTAATTTTTTTTACTTCAAACAAGTGATCTAAGCAAATCAAGAGTTCTAAACACGTGTTCTGGGTTAAAACCAATTTCATTTTCACTCCACGCACCATTTTTCTTTGTTGATAACAAAAGAAAGAGGAGAAAAACTTGCTCCAAGGCATTACCGGCCAACAAAAATTATGCCGAAATTCTAATTTTTTTTATCCAAAAAACAGTTCGTCGTAAAAAATCTTAAATCGTGAGATGGAGGGAATTCTGTAAATAGTCGTTGAAATACTCACTTCCGCCAACAACAATAACCGTAGAATAATGCGCATATAATTTTTTCTTCAAGTAAATGACCAACTCCGTATAATCAGAAAGAGCCTGAGCTGAATTGAAATAGCCATGAGTGCTTGCTTTATTCACTGCATCTTCAAATGTTCTGAAAGGAATAGATTGTCCGTAGAACCGATGTTGAAAACCATAAAAACAAAAAACTGACTTCTCTGATTTTAAAATCTTGATTGATAAAATGGACTTCAAAGCGCTATGTATAGATGTTTATACCTCTATATATAAACTTGGAGAGGTTTGAAATGAAGGGCATTATCAGGAAGAAACCCAATATCTCCAATCTGATCATCAAAGAAAAGTCATGTGCCTTTTCTTTTCTCTAGAAAATGAGGTGAAAAGGAGACTAAGTGAAAAAGAGACTAAAGGGTTAGAAGTTCTAACGGAGAATTGTTTTAACAACATTTAACGGAGAAATGATTTCACAGCAGATTAAAAGGTTTTTAGTATGTGAAACATGGCAGCAATAGGGGGTAGGACCAATGTTCTGAATCTCGTACCGGATAGGGTACCGGTTTTCTTACTGGTACGGTACGGTACCGGTACCGGGTGAGTACCGGTACCGTTTCGGATTTAGCGATACTACATGTATATACATATATAAAAATTGAAATTTTTACTCGTATCAACCAAAAAAAAAAAATTTTTAGTATATTATATCATCCAATTCTTTATAAAATATATTATATTAAAAATAACTATATTACATTAAAAATAATAGTTCTGAAAAATAATTAAAAATTAAATTACATGGAGGATTTATAATTTTTTGGTGCGAGAAAAGTAATCAATTTACAAGGACTCAATATTAACAATTACTAGAAACAAAAAATACCAAACTGATTGGAATCTCAACCACACTTGATAATTTTTGCCTTTTGGTTTATGGACCACATGATCTCCATCCAGATACGTCTTCCACTTTACTCTCTCTCCTTCCTACACATCCAAATTGCTCTCTAGTCTCTTCCCATTCCCCCACACCCTTCTTCCCCACCAGAAAACAAAGCACAAATCGCCGGACACAATACAATTCAGCCAAGGGTGCAGCAAAACCCAAAGCCAAATCCAGCTGCTGCAGAAAAACCGAAGCACAAATCGCCGGAGAAGATCAAACTCACCGAAGCACAAATCGCCGGAGAGGTGGCCGGTCACCGGAGAGAATCAAACTCACGGCAGATTGGCAGCCATCTTTGATTGAGGGAATCGTATAGCCGCAATAGGGTTTACCAGAAAGGGGAAAACGAGAAAAGAAGGCTTTTATACGAATTTGATTTCGAAAAATTTACGAAATTGCCATCCGCAATTTCTCGGCCGGAACAGCCAGTATGTGCGTACCGTCCGGAATGGCCGGAACCGACCGGTATTGGCCGGAATTGAGGACGGGACGGTATTACAAGGTGAGGTTACCGTTTTTATGCAAATCCGGTATGTACCGGCCGGTACGGTACGAGATTCACAACCTTGGGTAGGACACCAAAAGGGGACACCATTTGGGGATAGCAGATCCGAAGTGCTCTTAAATAGCAGGCAAATCACTTCATTAAATCATCGTACAACTTGACTTTCAAATAACTTATTTCTACTCAATTCGGTATAGACCAACACCAGAGATCGGTTGTCGACTTTAAGAGATGTTTGGATGACGATTTTTGTTTTTGTTTTTGTTTTTGTTTTTGGTAATTTGATGACGATATTTTACCGGGTCTATTTTTTGGAAGTCAAGTTGTATAATGCTTTGAGGTACGGAAAGAGGCCGCTGGTGGTGGAAAGAATTCTTCTCGGTACAGAAAATGTACGATGATTTAAGGTACAAGGGTACACAAAATGTATTGACAGTTTGCGTGGCCTATTTTTTGTTCTGACATTAATGATCTAAACCATTCAATAATTGTAAACTAATTTTTTGAATGGACCTAAAAATTCAGCTCAATTGAATGTATTGAATATGTATGAGTGATCCAAATTTCAATTTTTCATTAAAAAATCATGATCGTATATATATAAGCGATTTCTATCCGGACTCCGGACTTCTGTGATCCGAACATTTTTTTTTGACGATCTGTACCGTCCAATGTGTTCAGAAGGTGTTTTCAACGTTCCACGTGAGAAATCTTAAAAAAAAAAATACCGGGAAGCGCTTCCCGGTATTTTTTTTGAAGATATCCCGCGTGGACCCTTGAAAACACTTTTTAAACACATTTTGGATTTCCCAAAAATAATTTTTTAAGTGAAAAATATATATTTTTTCTTATTTACGGGAGGTTCTTACTAGAAAATTTGCCTATATATTTATATATATCCAATTGAGCAGAATTTTTAGAGGGACGTTCGAAAAATAATTTGGAAATTATTAAACGGATCGGATCATTCGTGTGAAACCTAAAAATGAGCTCTGCAAGCTATTGGAACATTTTTTGTACCCTCAGTTCAATAGGAATAATCGGGTCCGATATTTAGATCTGCAAGGCGTTTTGGGAGAGCATTTCTTTTTCTTGGAGTACAATTTCTTGTTGTATAATCCTAGGGACACACCACTTCACCACACCACCAAGCACACAAGCCTACGTGTCACTGCACGATTAGTAATGAGAGAACAAATACTTTGAAACTACGTACTTTGCAACCACCAATCATGGAGTATCTCGTAGGCTTTTATGGTCGGTGGTGTGGTAGAGTGGTGCGTCCCTACCATTATTGTATTTTTGCTAATTTTGGTCTTGAGATCTTGATGTGTTGCCATGTAGGAGAAAGGGACAAGAAAGACAATAGCTGAATGCTTTGTAGCCTTTTTCTGTTCTGGGTTTGGGGGTGAGGGGTGTGTCTTTTGGGCTTGGGTGGGCCAGTGAGTCTGTAGATTTGGGGAGTGATGAGTTGGTTAGTATGGTCTGGTCTGGTCTTGTGTCTTGTGTCTTGTGTGGTATCTCTTGTTCGGGTTTTGGCCCTCTCTTAATTATATGGGTTTTGGCCCTCTCTTAATTATATGGGTTTTGGTTTGGGTTCAGTCTGGTTTCTTCATCGGAGTGTGGGATTTGTGGGTCTTTTGGCTGGGAATTTTGGTGGATTTTGTGGGTCTTACTTCTTATTTCGTCTGTGTCTATCTTTTTGTTGTTTTTGGGTCTCTTTGTCTATCTTGTGGTTTTTTCTGGGTTTGTGTCGTCATTTGCCTTGGTCTGAATCGCTCTTGGTCATTTTACTTTCAATATCTGGAGCTCTTAAATTAGCTTATGCTATCGACACTGCTGCCGTACGTCATCTTCGATTATCATCAACTCACTGCTGCTACTTGCTGATGATTTTTGCCGATACATGCTGTTATGTCATGGGTTTTGGTTTGGTTATCATCGTGTTACTGCTACTACTTGCTAATGCATTATCATCATATTACATTGTGATACACGGTTTGCTGATATGTTATTCTCATAGCTGCACTTGGAAGGAAACAATACCCTGTTGCCAGTTTTATGTTTCAGATGTGGTTCAAACTGCCCTGAGGTTGCAAAGCTATTTGAAGGATCCTGAAGTGTTTATTGAAGGATTATAGGGAAATGATTTTCACACCCCCCATTTTACAATTCACGCTCCCTTTTTTCGTCTTTATGTTCATGAATTTACAATATTATCCTTTGTTGTATGAAAAAGTTGTATTGAAAAAGGGCATTATTGTAAATTCATGTAAGTTAAAAGACAAAAAAAGAGTGTGGATTGTAAAATGGGGGGTGTGGAAATCATTTCCCTCGTTTCCCTTATGATATGATGTTTACTGTGAGCCCTTACTCTTTTTTAGTTGATATTTGGAGGTGATTTTCTTAGTGGTTCTCAACTGTTTTTTTGGGTGTCTCTTGGAGGCAGATTCTATTTCTCTTCCCCTTCGTAGGGCCTGCAATTCTGATCTCTTTCTTAGTTGGAATCTTGCCAACTCTTTTGGTTTTGGAGTGGCATATTATTGTCCATTGGAAGCGGTGCCAACTTAGTTGGAATGCCTTTTTCTCTTCGTCCTTTTAACATTTGTACGCTTCTCAAAGATCAATAAAATTATTATTTTATTAGTTGCAAAATACTTGAAATGCTGTAAGAAAATGGGAGGAACATTGTAATATATACAAAACTTCAATTTGTAATTTTGTTTGCTGCCTCCCTGTAAACCAAGCTGCGAGTAATTTTAAATTTCCTAGTTTTTGTCTTCTTCTTCTTCACAAATCCAAACTTGAACGCTCAAATGAAAACTAGCACGCTTATCAAATAAAAATACAAATAAAAAACAAGCACCAAAATCACCCCAAAGCAAGCACCTTCGAATCCAAATCAATGTCCTTAAAGGAGAGACAAATTCATCACTGAACCAAAATCCGTGATGTGGTGAGAGTTCTTGAGAAATTACACACACGAAGAGAGGAGTACACAAATCACACAGTACAATTTTATTGAATCAAACCCTATGATACAAAATTACAATACACACTCTTGCACTCTCACAACTCACGTTTCTCTCTTTAATTTACACACAAACACAGCTTCTTTAGTTTCTCTCTCTCTAAATATAAGTGAACTCCACACAATATACAACGCACAAAACAAACCTTTATAGTCTACAAGCCCAACAAGCTAGAGCAGCTTAAACCACAGAATCATTTGTTGCTCACAGTCACCACGCATTTGCTTACCTGCTTTACTATTTAACAGAAAATTTGATATAGAGATACTATTTATCTTCGCCCCATCCCTCCTATGACTGATGGGCCGGGGATGAAAGACGGACTTGGGCCTGGGAAGACACCTGTTTGTACAGCAGCTTGAACAGTCCTCGAGAAATTAACAACGTTAAAACCTGGAATAGACCCCGGGATATTACCTGAGCGGTGGAGCATGGGATCATGGTGGTGGGCATGGTGCAAGCCGGGGCTGTGGCCGGGGCCGTGTTGCATGTGATCATGGGAGTGGTGGGCGTGGTGGGAGGGGTGCGGGCCAGGGCCATGGTCGTGGTGGGAGGGGTGCGAGCCAGGGCCGTGGTGGGAGTGGTGCGAGCCGTGGTGGTGAGGGGGGTGGCCGTGGCTGTGCCTGTCGTCTTTGTATTTTGCTCGACACGCTTGACCTTTGTCGTACTCCTCAATATCCTCATATCATTCGTGATCGTGATCTCTGTCTTTATTCCGGTATTTTGATCTTTTCGAAACACATTCAAAATACCATTCACATCGATAACAAAACAGATATTGACATTCGGGACTCCCCTATCAACTGGAGGAATTTCTCTGAACTCGAATTTGCCCAACAAGTTGTTGTCTTTTGCTCGAGATCTTTCCCCCTCATAAACTTGAAACAAAATACAGGTTTGGTTATCATTGACGGTAGTGAAAATCTTCTCTCTATCCAGAGGAATTCTGGTGTTTTTCGGGATCACAACTTCCATAACCCCACCCTCAGTTTGGATACCGAGGGAATGCGGAGTGACATCAATTACTAAATTCCGAAACCTCTCATTCCGCTGACCACTCAAAATTGCTGCTTGAACCGCGGCACCGTAAGCTACAGCCTCATCAGGATTAGTGCTTCTATAACGCTGATTCCCATTAAAAAAGTCCTGCAACATTTGCCGGACCTTGGGAATCCTAGTTGAACCACCAACCATAAGGATGTCGTGGACATTGCTCTTGTCCATTTTGGCAGCACTCAAACACTCCTCCACTAGCTCCATACACTTTTTGAATAATTCAGTGTTCAGGTTCTCGAACTTGGCCCGAGTGATCTTTGAGTAAAAATCAATCCCCTCGTATAGATTATAGATCTCAATCGTAGTTTCAAGTGTCGATGAAAGAGACCTCTTAGCTCTTTCACAAGCGGTCCACAACCTCCTTAAAGCTCTTGGATTCTTACTAATATCCTTAAACCAGTGCTTCCGCCAGAATTCATTAACAAAATGGTTCACCATTCGATTGTCGAAGTCCTCGCCCCCCAAATGAGTACCCCCACTCGTAGCTTTAACCTTGATTACTCCCTCTGCAATGGTTAATAGAGAGACGTCACAAGTTCCGCCCCCTAGATCGAATACGAGCACATTTTTCTCGCTGGTACTACTGGCATTGATGTCAAGACCATAAGCGATGGCAGCTGCAGTTGGCTCATTGATTATCCGCATGACGTTGAGACCGGCCATGACCCCAGCATCTTTGGTAGCTTGTCTTTGAGATTCATTGAAGCAGGCAGGGACAGTTATGACGGCATTTGTTATGGTGGTGCCAAGGTAATGCTCTGCCATTTCTTTCATTTTGGTGAGTACCATTGCGGAGATTTCTTCGGCAGAGAATTGTCTCTCTTCTTGCATGTATGTTACTCCTATCATAGGTTTGTCTTTTATACCAGATGTGACATTAAATGGCCATAACTTCATGTCACTCTGAACAAGGGCATCTTTGTATTTTCTTCCGATTAGACGCTTAGCATCTTGAAATAAAGAAGAGATGTGTGTTAAACATCAATAAGGTTATGACAATGTAGAAAATGGATACAAAATGTGAAATTATTGTCGTTTCAAAAGGAATCGCGTTCCCTACAGGTTTGAACAAGCAGTAATGATGTAGGGAAAATTGTAATGATGATGCTCCTAAGGCAAAACAAACAAGGCTTGAGCTTTTAAGCCTAACATTCTATTCAAAATTAAGCGCTGCGGATTTAATTTAATATGGTTTTATACTCCCCCATCCCTTTCTTATGCTCCAATATTTTACTTAGGATATTCCTTAACAAATGACCACTTTAAAAAGTTAGTGGGTAAAAGTCAATCAATTTTCCATTTTGTCCTTTTGAGTACATCCATATTTGAAAAAGTTAGTAGGATACCACACATTATCATCAATTCTCCTAATGTAGTTTTGCATTTGTAAGTTAACTCAAAGCTCATTTATTTTGTAGTATCTATCTTTGCAAACTTTAGGCTTAGGGTTTAGGATTTTTAATATAAACTATACAATTTTCTCTTTCAAAACAAAAAAAAAGGGGGTGCCATGTCCAGTATGTTAACTTTTCAAACATGAATCTACTCAAAAGGACAAAATGAAAAATTTATTGATTTTTACCCACTAACTTTTTAAAGTAGTCATTTTGCAAAGATATGAATTAGCGAGGATACTACAAAAAAAAATTTAGTATAGCTGGAGTAAAATTAGTCCATCTTTTTCATATATTTCTTATGCTTATATTTAGATAAGATTTATCTATAATTTTTAGGTAAGTTATAAAATTATAATGAATATTACTCCTAGATATTTTTTGAGGGCCCCTCAATACTTCTGTCCATGCAAAATGGCATGCATATTAAGATCCAAGTAGAGACGAAAATTATAGCTTTGTGAGGACTTTATGGAAATTACATCCTCCGTCCCAAAATATTAGTACCTATTCGAGAATCCAACTTTTAAGGAAATCCCACCATTACTCCTCTAAACACATGAATTTCGAATATATATTACCCATGTGGGGTCCAAAATTTGAAATCCAATTATTATTCCCCGTACTTGGTAAATTTGAATAAGTGGAGAAAAGGACAAATTAAAATCGAAGGTTTTCAATTTTCTGTATGTCAAGGAGTTAAATATCGGCCGATACTCGGCCGATACGCGACGTATCGGTTTTTCAAGGAATCGATACTGATATTTGACCGATATTCGGTCCGATACAGGCCCATATCGGCCGATATTTGATTGCATCACTGATACCGTTATGTATCCAGATATCGAGATTTAAAACCTTGGAGTGTGTACTGTGTACAAGAAAGTGGAGCCCTATTATTTGATACAAAAGGCAAATGTCATTAGAAATGCAATTATTTGACACAACACATGCATGTTTTTTTTATTGGAACTCATGGATTTACTGATTGAAAGATTGATGAAGAAATAAAAACACCATACTATAGAAGGCACGAAGCAATCAATAGAAACAACGAAAGAATATCAATATAATTGGATAACAGCATCTTGAATTTTTAGGGCTTAGATCAACATACCGAAAACAGTGTTGGTAGGGTTCGAGAAAGCCTGATTCTTCGCAGCATCACCGATCCGACGTTCCGTATCGTTGAATGCAACATAAGACGGCGTCGTCCTATTTCCTTGATCGTTCACTATAATCTCAACTCGATCGTGCTTCCAAACTCCCACGCATGAGTAAGTCGTTCCGAGATCGATCCCGATAGCCGGCCATTCTCCTTTTTCAGCCATTTTTTCCTCGATAACCAGACAGAAAAAATAACACAGGATTATGGAAACTGATTACTCAAATAGAATGCTAGAGAGAGAAAATAGTTGCACTTGAGGGGTGGAAGAGAACGACTTTATTAAGGGAAGCTATATAAGTTCAAATTGAGGGTTTCGTAGACGTTTGATGAAAATAATTTGGACGGTCAGAGTGTTGAGAGAGATAATCTTAATTATTGTGTGTGGGGTTTGGTTGTGATTTGGGTAAGGGACAAAAAGATAAAGATGGAGATGGGAGTTAAGAGGAATGGTCCATCCGGAGAGGAAATGAAGGCTGCATGTGGGGAGCAAAGAGATTAATTTGACTCAACGACTATGAACCCAGTAGTTTCAATGTTCATTTCACCCAATGTATCGAAACCCGACCGGGGGACGAATCAGAAAAGGGACCTGGCAGAAGGATCACCGGACCGTTATCGAACCGTGATGTCATAATTACGTCATAAATATATATTTTAATAAGTAATTAAAGAAATATGAGTTAAAAAATACCAATTTTTTTTTTTATTCGCTTAGCTTCTAGAGGAGAAGAAATTGACATTAAGAAGAGAGATAAGACCCCAAGGCTAATCCTAACGGGAACCAAGCGAAGAACGACCGCAAGTTAAGAGATTTCTGGAACAGGAGCAATACAATAAGTCAAACAAGCAAAGAAAACAGGGCGCCACTTGATTTATTTAAATAGGGATATCGATATCTATTGTATCTATACATATATACCTGTAATTAAAAGCAACTTGACCACGTTCTTTGCGACTTTTAAAGCAACCTGGAAAAGCGGCAGACGTAAACTGTTTTCACTAATGGGACCATGTTTGTTGCGTACAAAGCGGCAGGCGTGTTAGAATTATTCGCGTTTTCCGGGTGTTCCGTAAACCTATCATAGTCTGTGATTTGATCTTTATGTATTTGGTTTTGTGGGTGGTATTTTGTTAGTCTGGAGTCTAGTACTCCACTCTTATGATCAAGACTAGCTCGTGATCAAGCCTTCGCTTTTGCAATTTGAATCTAGGTTCTTATTTGTATTTGTATGCATTTGTGTCCTAGCTTATATCTTTGTTTATATATCTAGATCGCTTTATCATTTATAGCCTTGGTTTTGTTAGGATTTTTATCTTATTATAATGTATCAGGACATCCACAGTGGGCTCCCTAAAAATGACTCATAAGTTGACTCCTAAGGTTTACACATAAGCCTAATTGGGGTCCATTTGACACTCCTAGAGTTTGCTAAATATAGAGAGCATACGTGCACCTAATGGACTAGCAAAAAAAATTTCTATTTTGTGAAGAAAGTAATAAAAAAAGTGTGGGTCCCATGAAAAAAAGATTAAAAGGGCTTGAGTCTCACTTGGAGCTAGCTACAAGGCTAGTTAGATTTAGCTAATGAGCTAGGAGCCATGCTTAGGAGCCACCATTGGGAGCTTGTATTGGGAGCCCATTGAAGACCATAATTGATCAAATGGCTTGCTAAATTTTAGGAGGCTCACCTAGGAGCCATTTTAAGAGTCTACTGTGGATGCCCTTAGATTGTTTAGTGTTTGTGTTAGGACCATAGGCCAAGTTCTCAATTTATTGGCACTTGCATGACAAATCACACATTTAGTTGTATCTCCAATTATCGAGTTGTAATTTATTTTTGTTCTATTTTTAGAGTGTCTATTTAGGAAGTGGAGGAAAATAAATCTTTTGTAAATTAAGTGAATGAGATCTTTTAGGCAATGGAAGTGATCAAATATCAAGAGTATCAAGAGATTTTGTCTATACGTAGCAGCTTAATAAGGAAAGCAAATAAAACAATCACGGTTTGGAAAGATTTGGAAATTCTTCCTCAGCAAGGAAGGCTCTCGGCAAGTCCTTTATCAATGGGGAACGGCAATAGCAAAAAGGAATCAATTACGGATGAGAAGAGAGGGACGAGTGCTGCGTTTTGGCCACTGATTATATTCATATTTACATAGGCATTATTTTTAAGTGTTAATAAACGAGAGTGCAGCAACACCATCTTGGGTGATTTTTTTGATTGGGTCTTGGAGTACATGGACAGTGGAACAACATAATTACACACTCCAAGGAACTGTTCTTCAATGTTTGATTCAAGTTGTTGAGTCACTCTTTCGGTGGATTCTAGAAGTATCTCGGAGGACTTGAGGATTAGAGGCGTTCAGCAATCAACCACTTGGTGCGGTGTACGTGGATTCGGCAAAACAATCTTTGGTTAGTCGGTGAGGATTCACGATAAGGGTTTTTTTTTACCCTTTTTAAGGGGTTTTCCATGTATATCGCATGTTCATAGTTCATCGTTTATTTATTTATTGTTCCTATTATTGCTTGATTATTCGATGGATAGCAAAATAAGATTTTTCAGTTTGCTTGGTTTGAGTCACCTTTAAGTTTGGCTTGGGCAAGGATAGTCTTTAATTTCTAGAGGCTAGCGTTTCCTAGGCGTGGCTGACACTTCGCGTGCACACCGGAGATCGCTTCAGGAGCACCTGTTTAGCGGGGGAGGCTCTTCATCCCATATTTGGAGCGCCTCCTTTAGTGTGGGAGGCTCTTCATGCAACATGATTTTCGGTGTGACTCCTTAACATGGGTAACTCTCCCACTAGATTTTCTTAACGCCTTTGAAGAGCCTCCTAGAGTTGGTGACGCTTCGCCTTTTCAGCCTATTTTTGCATGTGTCACTCTCATATTGGTCTCTTCTAGGGTTTTGTATCTTACACTATAAATAGATCTCATTCTCTCATTTAGGGTACCACTTATTGTGCCTGCCCACTTTAGAGAGAGAGAAACCCCCTCTCTGTTTCCTTGTGTGCTAGGTGCATTTTGTATGATCTAAACTTTGTGTTTGATTATTTTTATTGTCAATGTAATTCACTCTTTTCATACTCCATGGATTGACTTACATTGATTCTTTTTACTTAAAATGTTCTTCATAAATCAATATCATGCTTTGTTGCCTACAAATCTAGGTGGCCGCCGGATGATCCAGAGTTGTTTTTTTTTTTGAACGGCAAATTTTTTATTATTAATCTTTGAAAAAGGAACAAAGACCAAAAGGACAAGAGATGAAGGCAACAAAGTGCCCACCCGAGACCCAGACCCGAGGTTAGCAAGAAACCAACCAAGGGAGCACAACCTAAAACACCCAATGGTCTAGACCCAAAGGCCATACCAGATATACGAGACAATTCAAAAACCTAATGGCCTAAGCCCAACAATGGGCATACCAGATACACAAAAAGCCCATCAAGTCCAAACAAAACCCTAAAAATACAACCGGCCAAACACCATCAGCACCGCTGCCAAGCACACCACATCGGCCAACGCCGCCGCCGCCACAGCCAAGCCCAACACTCCACGGTCACCAGAAAAGAGAGAATCCGCTGGCACCACCATCGCCGGAACCCGGGGAACGTGCCCCTGTTGCTGCCCCGAAAAACGACACGAAAACCCCTCCACGGCAAACCGGAAATGAAGAGACAGAGAGCCGGACCGCCAAAGCAAAACCAGAACCCAAACAAACCCATCCGACAACTGCAGCCATCCACCACCATCCATTCAAGGAAACACCCCAAGGGCCTAGACATGCCCTGATCGACAAATCAGCATACACCAAAGCCCAACCCAAACACCATGCCGGATCTTCAAACACCGCCGCAACACCGCAACACCCACCACACGAAACGAGAGCCCACACTGTTAGGTAGCGCCGAAACACCCAGGAATGGATCGGCCGGGACACAACGAACCACACCACCCCCAGTCACACAAGCCGACCTCGCCGTTAAGCCGAATCGATTCCACCAAGTGAGAAAACCGGCGGAAGGCGGCGACCAGAGAGGAGACGAGGTGGAGAGAGACAGATGGCGCGACCAGAGTGAAGATCAGAAGTGGAGAAGGGATGGGAGAGGAAAAAAGTGGAGCTCTAGGTATTGAAACCCCAAATTCCCTAGCGGCTGTGAAAGATGTAGAGAGAGAAAGTTAGAGAGAAGGGAGAGCGGAAGATCTTCTTGGAACCCTAGGTGTTGAAACCCCAAATTCCCGAAGTTGGAGCTCTTGGTGCGAATCCAAGGTGACCCGAGCTCCCCACGGTGCGTAGAATACGAAAATGGCCTTGGTTCTTGAAGTGGTTGAGTGAGGAGGGAGAGTTTTGAGGTTGAAGTGTGCAAAAATCCAGAGTTGTTTTTGATACGGAGATTGAGGGGTGTTGGACTCGTGGAGGCTATAGAATCAAGAAGGGGCTCGGGGAGTTAAATCAAGGAGTGGAGTTAGGTGTAGCTTGGGGCAAGTTGGGAATTCCAAATCTTGTAACTCTTGATTTAACCTTTTGATTTATAGCAATTAGTAGATCAAACCTTGGTTTTATGCTTAGGGTATTTTAGACCCTAAGTAGTTTCCACGTAATCCCTTACGTTCGAGTTCTTTTGATTTCTTGCTTAGTTTTTATTTGGTTGGATTGATTGTTTCACCATGGAAAATGACTAATTGAATTGAAATTGGTGTTAGCTAATTTTTAAGTGGTTTAAGTACCAGTCTTATTCACCACCCTCAAAGACTTGTAGAGTTGTAGTGCTATTCATTATTTCAGTGTTGTTGAATGCACTTGACTTTGCAATCCTCAGCCTCCTACGGTGGTAACTCTACCATTATGTGACAAGAAGTGCTAAAGGTAAATTTCATTGATTGGCTATACATTGATTGAGTCACAAAAGTTTATGTTTGATTTTGAATACATCTCTCTCCCTCTCATCACTGGGTATACAAACATTCAGACACAATCCGGAGTCAAATTCATCCGCCTATTTGTTTCCGAAACATTATTGTTGTTTGGGACATTCTACTCCAAGGCCGAAGCCATTCACTCAGTTAATTTGAACTTTTAATTAGAATATGCGTTTGGATATCGGAATTGTTTTGGCTATCAATCTGAACTATCGTATCAAATTTATCTACTGCTACTTAATTCTTTTCATACTATATATGCTAATTAAGTTGTTGTCCAAAATATTACTCCATAGTAAGAAATATCAAAGCATGAGTTGAAAGTATGTACTTAGGAGGTTGGGTGGTTTTGGCGTCTAATATTATAATCTCCTATATATTCATTATTATTGTATAGTGCAGTCTCTCTTGTTGAGTAGGTATTGAAGCCAAACCACCTAAAAACTTGGTGTGTTAGGTTGTAATACTGTTGAAGTGAGCCAATCTAATTGAAAAACCCCTAATTTGAGAAACCCTAAATATAAAGCCTGGAGAGACCTCGATTGAATTTGCAGAAAGGTGCCCAATATTTTTCTTTGATTACAAATGTAGATGTCAACAAGTACCTCACATTCTATTCGAATAGTATAGTTGATGGTGTTGATTATAACAAAAAGAGAGAAAAATAATTCCCTTGGGATGATTTCTATTCGAGCAGGTCTCAAAATGGTTCCGTGGGATGGATATTTGAAGTACTGTTACCCTAGCCCCAAAGGATAGGGAGAGGAAGTAAGTTGATTCCCTAAATTCTATCTATTGTTTTTTTTTTATGATCAGCAAAGAAATAATATATATAAAGAGAGGGAAAAGATACAATGAGAGCCAAAAGCCAAACAGGAAGGGGTTGGAGAGTCAATAAAGAAGACCTCCCACACCAGACCAAAAGAGGCTAAGGCAAAAAACAAGAAAACACTGAGTTGATAAGATACCAACTCAAGAAGGCATAGAATTAACAACCTAGCATCCACCTCTCCAGATTACAAGGCTTCAATACACTACAGGAAATTACACTTCTAGTGATCAAGAATTTAGTCACCAGAAGTACATATTTAGTCACCGAAAATCTACGGTGACTAACCAAAACTTAATCACAGAACCCTGGTCACTGAAAGGTTTTGGTGATCAATTCTAACCTGGTCACTGAAACATTTCTTCTGTGACTAAAATTTAGTCACTGTTGGTATCCTACATTGACCAACTAAGTTTGGTAGCAAGAACTTTTGGTCACTGAAGATCATTTTCTATGACTAACTAGCAGTCACTGTTGGATATTTTGTTGACTTTTTAGTCAACGAACTTTGATCACCAAAAGCCTATTTTTTGCGATCAAAGTATTTGGTCACTGAAAACAGTTTTCAACAATCAAATTAATTGGTCATCGATGGGGTCATAAGAGAAATTACTACCCCTTCTCTACCAGTAGGTTGGTCACTAAACAATTGTCTTCAGTGACCAAAGTTATACTCCGGATTGGTCACAAAATGAGTACTTCCTCATTTGAAATGGAATTTATACAGGGTCAAATAAATCTCTATAACCTGTGCATTCCATATAGCTATGCATTCACACATATATACCATCTCCAAATTAATGCCCCAAACCATTAAAGAATGAAATTTAAATAGCCAATGATCACAATCTAAACTTTAACGATTGAAGTCCAAAATCGTCAGATGATGTCCTTACAGTCACCATAATACACAATATTTGTATATGCCTAGTCATAATGCAATAAACATCACCTTTTATACACATACCCTCAAAATAGCTTAAATCCTTAAGACATAATATGTTAGGTTTAAATCCGACTAGTTAGGCATCCCAACAAAAAGCATCCATATGCCAAAAACCTACTTTTTTGCAACGTAACAGGTAGGGTACTTTATATCCAAACAGTCGTCGTCCCAACAAAAAGGATTCATATGCCAAAAAAATATAATCGAGCTGTGTAGAAGTTCACCGTGGTCAATCTGTACATAGACACAAAAGATACAATCAATTTCTAATTTCAATCATGAGCTCTAGTACGTACATAAATCCACGCATAGAAGTATTTATGATGTATGCTCATAAAAATGAGCGATTAAGTCAATTCCTATCGGCAATAACATCTGATTTTCTACTTTTAACAAGTATGAGGAGGTATTCCTGCACTTAGATCTTTATCTCAGCATTTAGAACCATTTTCTTGCACCTAAAACTCATTTTTTGACGGTGATGAATGTATTCCAAGCAAGAAGGTGAACAACTATTTACCACAACTAAGGAAGTCATTTGCAAGACAAAAGCAACACTTTCAGCAACTAAGCTCTAATTATAGCAAGTTTCAGCTCTTAACAAGTTAGATTCAGCACTTAAAACTTAAAAGTGTAGTTTCAGCACTCAGCAATGCAGTTTTGGCATCCAAATTAAATCAGTTTTCCAGCAACCAACCAGCAATTTTAACAACCCAAAACTCATTTCGGCATTCCGAAAACTAGTTTTCCGTTTCTAAACAGTGGATATAGTAACATTTTCAGGCTTAAATGGCATTTTCAGCAACTAGAAAATAGAATATGCACATAATCACACAGTTTCAGCAACTATTTCACACTTTCAACACCTAAAAACACCATTTTCAGCAACTCTAAACTCAGTTTCAGTACCAATCATTCATGTTTTCAGCACAGGGTACATATTCCCAGCAAATAACAAGTATTTTCTACACTTTACACATAGTATCAGCTCTTGAAATCTATTTCCAGAATACAACACAGCAAATTCAGCAGTGAGCGTGTAGCATGTAGCAAATCAAAGCAGACCATACATATTTTTCCTTTAGTGCAGCAGTGACCATATATACTTGAGCTATGGAGAAGTTTACGGTGACCAATTTGTAAATAGAAACAGCAAATGCAATCAATATTCATGAAGAAAAACAACTCTATCAAGCACGGATCCAACATTTCAATATTTTTTTGTGTTTTCTTTTGAAACCCTGCCCAAATGTTACAAATAGATGTTGTAGGTTTGTATAAGTTCGTCTAGAGACACTACCAAGTTCCCCATGTCATTCACAAGTAGTAGTTGGGGGGATGAGTCGACTATTTCGTCTTTCAAACAGGCCAAAGTGAAAACTGAACAGTCCCCAGGATCTGCACATGTAGCAAATCAAAGCAGACCAAAACCCGAACATATTTTTCCTACATTGCACCAGTGAGCGACCCATATTCTACCAAGAACTACCCTAGAAAGCCGCAGTAATGAACAGAACAGATTTACCCATTTTCCCAACAAAAAAAAAAGTAACAGTGCAGATAATTTGTATGTCGTTCAATTAAAACATAAACAAGAAAAGTACACTATTGGTCGGTTGCAAGTATTCAAAGAACAGAATGGTAGTGCAATCTGATTAAGATACCTTTAGAACTTTAAATGATTAGCCTCTCTTTTCTAATTAGCATAAAATTATTGCTTTCCCTGATGCAGAAACTGTTTTTCTTGCACCTAGAATATAGGTTCATTGCACTATGACTCCTATCTCTAACCTACGCATGAAATGAAAATGTGAACAAACTTACCAGCGTGTCTTTCCCTGCAATTTCGGTAGAAGATGCGCCGTTTTTTTCTGCTCCGCCTCGTGCTTTCTCTTCTCTTCCTTGCGCTCTCTCTTCTCCAGCTCGCGCTCTCTCTTCTTAACTCAGGTTCGGCCTCACGCTTTCTACACTCTTCCTCAAACTATCTCTTATCCTGCTCACGCTCTATCTCGTGATGTCTCCTCTCTTCCTCGCGCTGTATCTTCTCCTCCATACGTTTTTCCTCTCCTGCTCACGCTCCTTCCTCTCTTCCTAACGCTCCATTTGCATTTTCTCCATATTATCTTTAAATTTCTGAAATTCTTCATCGTGTGCGCGTGATGCGACATCAGTTTTCGAGGAAGATGAACTAGGCTTTGGGCCGTCCCTGAATCCAAGTATTCCTCTTCCCAAACACATCTCTAGACATCTCCATGGCTGTCAACTGTATACCGGACTCTTAAAGGTAAGGGAAATCATGGCAATGTGATTAATGCAGGAAGCGTTGTGATACAATCAATGGGAAATGGATGGCTGTTTAGGAGTGCTATAGCCAAGATACGTAAATTGATCTCTACAGAAGAATTGGAGAAAGAATTCAGATTGGAGCTAATCCGTGATGTCCAAATCAGATCTATTGGGGGAAGATTTGTCATTATAACATTCCCAAACGAAGAGACTAGGAATGCAACAATCAAGGAAAGATGGGTGATGAACTGGTTTGAAGATATCAAACCATGGAGTGGTGAACAAGCCAAAGATGAGCGCTTTGTATGGTTATCATGTTTTGGCATGCCTCTCAACGCATGGTCCATGCAAACATTCAAAGAAATTGGTGGAAAATATGGTCAGTTTCTTATGGTTGATGATAATACGCTATCTGGGAAATCGTACGAGAAAGGGAGAGTACTTATTGCTACTGAGCATATACAAAAGGTGGAAGGATATATGGAGCTCATAGTAGACGGGATAAATTATAGCATCAGGGTGGAAGAAGAACAATCTTTCAGGAAAATTGCTTCAAGCACTTCTTTCATTGATTTAGAGATGGAAGTTGACAAAAAAGATGTTGGTTTGGAACAGAATATTGATGTTGTGAAGAGAGGAAGTGTTGAATTGGATGCAAGCTTTGATGATATGGATGCCTTTTCCAAAATGGGTTGGCCGGATTTAGCTCCTGAGCAAAACCAATCTGTTCCATCAAGCCAACTAAAGGATTACGGGGATAGCAACAAGTCCATAGAAGAAGGTCAAATTCAAGGATCATCGATAAGCAGCAAGGTGGCTCAGAACAAGAGTGAGGTGGAAAAACAAGACGACATGGAAAAAGGTGATAAAGAGGGCAATAATAGTACTATGGTGTCATCCCCAGTGGATCCAATGATCCAAGGAGATGGTCACCAATGCATTGGGCCTAGAAGGGGATAAAAGTTCGCTAGCTCAAGGAAAAAGGTTATGAATGAGGAGAATGACTTAGAAATTGGAAACTCTTTGGAGAATCTAGAACCCAACCACAATGAAGTCTGCGATGAAGGTCCAAACTTAGACCCCATTGAGGAAAATCGCAACCCAATTCAAGTCTGTGAAAAGGTATAAAAGGGAAGAAGAGGAGAAAAAATATTGATGAAATTCTTGGGTTCTCAAAAGTTGATAACCGTAATCATATGGGAAGAGGAAGAACAAAAAACAAGTGTGTGGTATTTAGGTCCACGGTGGGCGCTGCTGCGTTAAATGCATCGGTTTCATCGAGGGAATAAACAATAGGAATAGAATTCTTCTCGATGAAGCTCAGACAATATGGGCCATCAACAAAATCATGGGAATTGGTTATGATGGAGATGAGAATGAAGTGATTAGTAAGATAGCTGAATTGGAGGCTCGGCGAATGGAGAGTGCTTGTTGCCCGACCTATGAATTCTGATCGTCTGTTTATAGTTTGGTCGGGTTTCAATCGGTTTCCTTGATCTCTTGAGTTGCTTCTTCTGCTATTCTGTTTCTTGGTTTCTGCATCTCTGTTGTTTTGGTGGCTGTTGGTGCTTCATTGAAGGGTGCTCTTGTTGTTGCTACATTTTGGAAGTTGTTTTGGATAGGGGTTGATGGTGGGAGGCCACAGAATGAGTTGCTTTACTGCTGCAAATTGGAAGGAATCTTAGTCTGCTCAATTAGGAATACTTTGCTATCACTATGCTAGGTGTGTTTTTTAACTTTGGCTTTGGGTTTTAGTTCAGATGGGTGCTTCATTGGGATCATAGTTCCTGAGTCATTAGGAGTGTGGTGTATCTTTGGTCGGTTGATGACTTATCAACATTTTTTGGTTTTGGGTCCAAGTGGCATATGATTGCCGCATGTTTGGGTGCCAACTTTGTTGGGTCGCTTTCATGCGTTGTGATGCCCCTCTTGGCTCCTTTTAATCATTGTAACCTCGTTATATGATTAATAAATTTTTTTTGCCGTTCAAAAAAAAAACTGTATACCGGACTTGGAAGATTCTTTACGCAAGTTAACCAATTGTGACTACCATTGCAGATAGTAAACAAAACACCAATTATATCTCATTCCTAAGCAAGTATCAGAGATCCAATTGTTATACTTCTTTGTATGAGTTTTCTGATATGCCACCACGTTGGTGTATTCTTAACCGGAGACATTCTTCTAATATACACACCCAATAGTGTGGTTGCCTTTGAAGCATTAATACCACACAGAGTTCCACTCCCCTAGCACGGTGACAAAAAGCTTTTTCCCGCCATTCTGAGCAATGAGTTTTTCAACTCCTTTCCTGAGCGTCTTACCACGCACACGCGTGGACAATGACCGACCTGTTAATAGTGCTTAAAATAGTGATGACAAATAAATCAAAAATTCAACAGGAATTGTAATTTGAAAAGGTAATACTCATCCAAAGATAAGAACCAAAGTGCACTCAAGTTGAATTTACTGCGGCTGCATTGCTCCAAAGAAGCATCATTACCCAAACCATCCTCGAAAGAGCGGTTCGGCGAAACACATTTGGGCTCAATTGTGGTGGTGAAGGCACAAAAGATCTCCTAACCACTGATGTTGCCTTTCGTCCAGGTTCAGCAGTCACATTTGGGCTCAATTGTGGTGGTGAAGGCACAGAGGATCTCCTAACCACTGATGCCTTTCATCCAGGAGCCATAAATCAAAATGTAAAACTGTAGAACAAGCACTGAATAACACATTATTAATTGAAGAAAAGTAATAATTAGCTCAAAATATTGTAAGCCATGCGATAGGGGCAATGGATTGTAAAGATACCTTCTAGGATTGCAAACAAAAATGTAGGACATAACAATGTAGCATTCCTCATCAACTATTTTGACAATAACTACTCAGAAAAAATACTAATTTTACTAATACCCCGTGACATGATGATACTTTGTCGTACACACAACTAAAAGGAAAAACATTATGGCTCAACATCAGTATCTACATCTACTTTTTAGAAGGGATAACGTTAGGCCGATATTCGCCTTTGCAAATTCAACATATAAAAGACTTTGCAAAATCAATAAAAAAGACTTCACTCCTCCTCTGTACTCCTTACGTTTTAGTCTATTTTTTATCATCATCAAACTCTTATCCATTTCTTGTCACCTAGAAAGAGCAAGTTATGAAAATTGCACAATATAGGTAATGAAACCCAAGACTAATACAGGGACAAGTTAAAATAAAAAAACAGGATAAAAAAAAAAAGCTAAGTTATGTAACATAAAAAGAAGGTGAACATGGTTAGAAAGATCAAAACACCAACTAACCATGGCTTTTTGTTTCCCATTTCCTGAAACAAGGAACAACGTACAAGCCAATGCTCTTATAAATTCACTATAGATATGATAACCATGAACTTGGAAATATATTTCAAATAAACAACAGCTACCCATGGTATTTTTTTTTTTTTTTTTTGTGTGTTGGGAAAGTTGTATATTATAACCACCCAAAAACGAGAGATCAAGGGGATAGTCTTGGAATCCCCAAATTAAATACAGATACAAGGCCAGCGACACAAAACAAAAGGGGACACAACAAGCCTCGACACATAAACTAGAAACTAACAGCAGTCTAGGGAGTTATCTAGTACAGAATCGTCATTCTAGTTGCCTTTACAAAAATGTTGTGTAAATTATTAGCTAACAAAACTAAGAAATACTGTAGACCCATGAAATCAAGTAGTGTGAAATCCATCTATTTAACTTACTAATTAGCTTAGGTGTCAGTCAATGGGAACAATACAACCTTAATACTTTTAAATCGCATTAAGCTTTTAAAAGGAAAAAGTTAATCCAATCAGTGAAGGTTTGCTCCAGTAGAAATCAAGAAAAGGGAAAACAAATCCTAGGTCTACCATTACAAAGTAAAGCAGTAGAAAACAAAACCTGAGTGGAATGTATTCTTGTTGTCTTTAAAGGGAGAGACCAAACAAGAATATACTAGTTCCCATTGACATGTGGGTCTATATTAGGAGAAGAGCAGTGATTCTAAACGATAACAAACCAAAACCCTAAAACTTTGAACTCTTAAATAACATATATTAAGGCATTCGAGCCACATTAGTGTTCCCATTTGACCAATAAGGTATAATAGTATCAAACATTTGGTCGATGCTTACTAGAACTGGTTGGAAGTTGGAACTTAACATTTTTCCCTAGAAAGCCATAGAAATCGATTGGAAACTTACCGTCTTGCGTAAAATCTGAAACTCAAGAGATTTGGGAGTCCGAGAAGAGAGAAAAGCAATTGGTCGATGCTTGCTAGAACAGGTTTGCGTTGCAAGCGAGCCTACGGTAGATTCGTCAAAGCTTCTTTCTCGATCTGTAACTTCATTAGAGGAGAGAGAGAGAGAGGAGTGGGTGCTTGGGTAATGGGTATTGAACGATGGTATGAGAATAGATTTCATCTAAGACGGCACCGTTTGGTATGCCCTTCGTCTTTTTTTGTTTGGCGCCCAGTCCCGCCAATTCCTCTTCCCAATCCCGCCAACGTTTTTTCATTGTATTGAAATTTTCGGAAAATGGCTAAGAAAATAATCCCCTTTTCTTTTTCTTTTTTTCATCCGATTCGCGATAGTTAATTTTTCAAGATACTATCAACATTAATATCAATGTAACAAGGCGACTCTAGTATTTTGACAATCCAACCCAGAAATTTCTTTGTTTTTGTTGGTGTAATTAGTGACATAATCTTCTGAATCAATCGAGTTCAGAAAACCCCTTCATTGAGGTGCACATTCATTGAAAGAATGGTGTTTTCTGTTCGATATCAAATGTGTACCAATGCGATTAACTTCGTTCTAGTATAAAATAATCAAATCCATATTGTATAAAATTATAGACAGTTGATAGCAAAAAATAACCTTACGTGGGGCTCGGAGTGCTCTATAAGACATTAATGCGCTCGGACTTTAATGCCTCCGAGTGCATTAATGTCTTCCGATCATGTGGTCATTGATATCTGATGATTTTCAATACTTGTGAAAAAGATGGAATAAGTAATACGTGGAACCTGAACAGTTCAGATATGTCGTGATAAAAGTAGACTCGGCAATGGCCTTTGTAATCTATAAGCTCAACTTAATTGGTAGTAAACTAAGTATTGTGTAGTAGTTAAATGTACAGTAGCAACTTGATTGCGACACAATTATGATGATCGGGAACGTAGATTTTTTTGTGCTTGTTCATTTAATGATTCATACAAAATTTTGGCTTAATCGGGTTTACAATGCCCCTTTATCGAGACGCGATTGATAGTAAAGTAATATTTTGCACTAGTTCAATGTACTGTAGCCACACGACCATAACACAATCATAACGATCAAAATCGGTCATGTTTTTGTGCTTCTTGATTGAATCCTTCATGTGAATATTTGGCTTGATCACGTTTAGAAAGCCCTTTCATCTTGACGCAAATTCCTAGTAGATACTTTTCTGTGACTAAACAAGTGCTCACTAGAAATATTGAAACCAAGTCTTTGGTGACCAAAAGTATTTGATCACCGAAAGTATACTTTTAATGACCAAATACTACTCACCAAAACTAGTTTGACTTTTTGGTGCAAAATTTTGGCGGTGGCGCCAATATTTTTTGTGACTACAAAAAATTTAGTCACTATAGAATTAGGCATTGGTGATTAAACAAAAGTTTAATCACTAATTGTCTCACAAAAGTTTAATAACTATGTTGACAACCATAATCAGTTAAAATGTTCGGTGAGTAAGTAAAAAGCATGCATTGGATAAACAACTTTAATGCTTGATCATTAAAGGTTTAAGCTTACAAATGACCTTGAATTTATTCAGTATAAATTTTGCATAATTATATAGTGTGTACACTGTAGTATCTCTTCTGCAGATTAAGGGGCCTTAGCCCAAATTATATTTCCTGTTTTTGTTTGAATTAGTCAAATTTTATTTTTTAACAATTGTCTTGTTTGTTGAGATGAATGAAAAAAAAAGCAAAAACTTAGGACCACAAGCCAAAAACCAAACAAAAAAAAAAAGAAAAAAGTTTTTATCTGATACAATACAAAAATGTTAGGGTGTATGAAAAAAATTTCCAAAAACGTTCAGGAAAGAGACAACTGATCAGATCCATAAATTGTGAACGTGAGCTGTCCATTTCTCGTTCCTGGACGTTTTCGGAGAAAGTTTTTCAACACCCTCCTACTCGTCGATGCAATATTGGGAGAGGTCCTTGCCTTGTTTGGTTATTGTATTATTTTTCCTTCTTGCTTTTCTTTCTCTGTTTTTTTATCTTTTCTTTTCTTTTTTGTTTCTGTCCTCCAATTTTTTGTTTGATGGCTTAGGCTTTCATGACTTTGCCTCTTGGATCAATAGCATCAGGCGGGTGTGTGTTCTCTTTTTCCTCGATGTACCTTTTCGAGTTATTAATAATTTAATATATATATCTTTTTCCAGACCAAAATTTTTTTATTTTTATTTTCATCCATCTTTTCAGATCTTTTTTTAATTTCGGTACATTACTTTATACTTTTCTTATTTATCTATCAAGACAATTGATTAACCCGAAAATGGTAAGGATGCTAACCTACCTATTTAAAACTCATGTATTTATAGTGCTGACATGCAACGTCAACCCTCTTTCGATTTATCCGTTTCGAGTTTTATACTATCTTTTACTTCGCCGATCAAACAATAAGTATATCTCCTCATTGTACCATAAAAAAAAATGTCTATTATCAAATAGAACTTACTCTTTTTGAGTGACTTTTAACCACAGCTGGAGTGTTGTCCTGCAATCACAGTGTAACGAAGATATGTTACTCTTTTGTGTTTCATTGTACCTGCTAGGATCAATATTTTATCTTTCCTTCTTTTCTTTCTTCTTTCTTTCAATTTCAGCACTTCGCTGAGATTTTTTCTTTTCCCTCGATGTACCCTTTGTCGAGTTTTAATAAAATTTTGTTGCCGATCAAAAAAAAAAAAAACCTTTTCGGTTTGAACCTGCTTTCGAATCTCTTTCCCTTTCTTTTTCTCTTTCATTTTCAGCACATAGCTGGAAATTTTGCCCTTCCTTAAACATGTGTTTGGTTGTGGTTTTCTACCCTCGATGTAGCCTTAATTTGTCGAGTTTTAATAAAATTCCTTTTGCCGACCCAAAAAAAAAAAAAAAAGAGGCTTGGCGGTTTGCACAGCTTTATGTTCAATAGATAGAAAGTGTGATGATTACAACTTGCAAGCGAAACTTATATGAGCAAGCCTTGAGATCTACAAGGGAAAGAATGCAGTTGAATCAGATTTCTTTTTATCATACATTAACCCGGCCAGGCCCCTCTGGTTCTCAATAAATATTGAATATAACTATTAATTGTTTATACTCTTAATAATTTTTGTTTGATTTACTTAAAGAAATTCGTAATTTTATACTATTTCATTTCTCAGTTTATTTCACAAGTAAAAAACAATCATATGAGTGTTGTACAGAGAAATAGAACAACGCTATTCATATACTTTTAATGCATCAGGCTAGAATAATTTCAATATTTACAAATGTGTTACGTTAAAAAACAAAAGGTCTATAATATAGGAAACATATACGCTTAGATAACAATATGCCTATTAAATTAGCCCCCTCGAGGAACTGGCTCCGCTACGGTCTGAAATATCTTAAGGAAAAGGATGAAAGGATCTAAGAAATAATTGTCTATTTAAAAGGAAAAAGTTCGACTTAATCTGCACATATATATTAAGATTATTAACTAGTAATAGAAACATGCCAATTAAACAAGTGGCATAAAATTGAAAATTTGCATATTGGATATTTGTTTTTATCCTTTTTTTTACCCTTTTTTTTACCCTTTGTTTTTGTTTTCCTATGAGGGATCCCACAATTTGCTAAAGTGAGGGACTCATAGTTTCCGGACATATTTTGATGATCTAATCCATTAAATATGTATAAAACATATTTTTTAAGGGTCCATGAGAGAAATCACCAAAAAATATTACCGGGAAGTGCTTGATCCGAACAGTTTTTCATAAAAATACATATCGGATCATCAAACATCGACCGAAGATCAATTAGGTCCATGACAAAAGGAAATGAGGGATCCCTCAATGGATCCTTGGTGAGTGTGTGTGTGTGTGTAAAGTGCGTGACTTATAGTTCCCGGCCATATTTTCATGATCTGATCCATTCAATGTGTTTAAAACATGTTTTTAAGGGTCCACACGAGAAATCAGCAAAAAAAAATGACCGGGAAGTACTCGACCCAAATTGTTTTTCATAAAAAATGCATTATGGATCATCAAAATTTGAACGGGGGATCTATGAGGTCCACACCAAAACGAAATGAGGGATCCCTCAATGGATCTTTGGTGAGTGTGTGCGGGCGTGTGTGTGTAAACACATTGTGTGATATCGAAGGAGTACAGATCAAGATAGTACAAGCGGTTTAAACGATGGGGAGAGAGAGAGAGAGGGAACCACAGTACAAACGATGGAGCTACCAACGATTGCGCTGATGGTTTTTGGTGACGATGACGATGAAGTTGGACCGACATAGACAGTGAGGCATCGATGTCGTTGGTGGTGGTTGTGGTGATGGAAATTGGAGAGAGAGAGAGAGAGAAGAGAGTGAGAGCGAGAGGTGCTACCCAGATTTTTAGATCTAGGGTTAGAAGTAAAGAGGGTTATGACATATGCATATACAACTGGTCCGGTCCAGTCCGGTCCGGTTCAGTCTAGTTTTTTAACCCCTAGAACCGGAAACCAAACCCGTTTTTTGTTTTTTCAGAATTTCTCAAACTGGACCGAACCGGGAAAACAAAATAAAAGAAAAAATCACCGATCCGGTCCGGCCGTTTTATTTTTCACTCCTAGGTTTAGCAGGGGCGTAGATGTTGGCTACGTTGGTGTTTACATGATCTAATGGTTTCGCTTCAGGTTGGTCTGGTTATAGGCTTATTCCTGCAGTAGCAAGTGTTTTTGGTTGGGTTACGAGGTTTTGGAGGTATTTAGGATGTTATTTTGGGTTTCTTTCCTTTGGTCCTGATTGTTTTGGTTGGAGATTTGCCTTTCTGGTTTTTTAGGAGCAATATTTAGGCGAGTATGCAACCATTATACTTTCAAAAATTTATAATTCCTTTTTCTAAGAAAAATAACAATTAAAAAAAATTCTTAGTTTGGGAAAGATATTCTAATGGTTGAAAGTCATTTCTATGACCTAAATATGTACGTAGGTATATATAGGTGACCGAAAATCCTACTCAACCCTTTGTTAACAATTTCAACAAAAGAAATCGTAAGATCACCAGACAAACAATGTTATGGTGAGATGACATCTTGCTTGTTGAAAATTTGTTCGCCCTAAAAAAAGAACATCCTCAAATGACAGAAAAATGAAAGACGCTAACACAGAATATTGCATGTGAAAGTCCTATGGCTTACTTACCTCACTCAATCTAGCAGTTGGTACAAAAAGTGTCAGATTTGATATCTCACAAGTTTTGAGGGGAAAAAAACGAAAGGAAGTCATAAATTGAACTTATATATGTTACATGTCCTCTCTACGCATCCAAGGGCAAACCATTTTTCCCACATGCTTAATACTATACATCCGCAAAAAAAAAATTGTAAAAAAAAAAATGATAAAAAAGCTCAACAAACGAGGTTTCCCAAGGAAAGATTGGCCCGCACTAGCGTATGAGCTCTAGAATCGGCCACTAAAGCTAAGACTTCTCTTTCTCTCAGGAGGCTTACCACAAATGCACTGGCACTCATACCCATATATGTTGCCAAAACACGAAAACAAGCCACTCTCATCATCGGTCTCCCTTTGTATGTGTTGACTAGTCGACCTGAAACTAGAACTTGGGAACCCTCCTCGATCGTAGAGAGGTGGGAGCTCCGTCCTCCACCTCTCCAGTTTCGATTGTAGCCCTTCCATGCTTTCATCTACGGTCCATCCATCCAACAACGAGCTTTGGTTGTCGTCGAAAGGGTATCTTCCCATTTCTTTTTCCCTTTCCCTAGCCATCACTGCAGCCACTTCCGATGGTGAGGGACCCACTTCTAATTCCGACCAAAATGACTGAGGTTTCGAGGGTGCCCGGTAAATATATTTTCCATTCACTATAGATGACCCTTTTGGGCCCCCAAACTCAAACCCATTGGGCTTTGAAATGGGCTTCTCCATTGGTGGCCCGAGGGATAGATGCTTGGTTAGAGCCTTATCTTGAGGCTTTAATTGGGCTGGGTGGTTAATTTCTGGGTCATTGGGTTTGTCATTGGATACCTTTTCTTTGGATTGATCCAAACTAGGAGGCTTTCCACTTTTGCCATTTTCAAAACTTGTAATTGAATGGACCAATGAGCTTGCCTTCCCCTTTCTGCCTCTCTCTTTTGGTTCTTTTATGATTTCTGCCCCACAAATTACAGAACTTGCCTTCCCTTTCTTCTTTTTTCCCTTTGGCACATTGGAGCAATCTGATTCGCTAAGCAATGAACTAGCCTTTTTAGGAGGCCCTTTCTTTTGTGCTACCCCAACAATGGAACCATTGGTGGTTGAGAGATCATCGAAAGTAGTAACGCTTTCGGTACGCTCACTTCGCGAGCGACGCAATATAAGTGGTAGATTATTGTTGGTAAGATTATTATGTTGGTCGCGGTGTTGTGGATCCTCTTGTCCCGTCATCAAATCACGGAATCCAAGTGCTGACTTGCTAAGTTGGGTGTACAAAGGCATGCTTCGCATGGAGCTATCGAGCACGGCCACGCCAATGTTCAATAACCCTTGTGGACGACCAGATGGACGTCGTACCTGGAGTGCAGCAAATCGCATCCCTACGTTGTGGTGATTTTGGCGGTGATTCTGATGCGGACGAGCTGGCGGAGGAGGAATCAGATTGCCAACGAGAACCCGTACCGTTCCCACAAGAGTGTCACGGAGCCACCGGTGGGCGTAGATCTCGATCGTGACGGCGGAGGTGTCGAGCCGGAGGAACTCCTCGTCGACACGAAACACGAATTTGTCATTCCACGTCGGGTTGTTGTGACCCTGGGCATCTACAACCGTGGAAAGCTTGCGCTTTGGGTGGACCCACGCGACTGCGTAAGTTTTCATTTTCCTTGACACAATTTCCAAGTCTTGGCCCGAAATGATATTTATTTCTAGAAGTTGGAAGGGCTTTATCATCAAAGGAGGCATGTTAATTAATGGTGACGGCGATGACGACAACGACACAATGTCCCTCTTTAACAAATTCACGTCACCTATAGTGATGGTGGCGGTGGGTGAACCTTCCCGCCGCCCGAGGTTTGGACGACGAGGAAGCAAGATGACATTGAGCAATTCCAATCGAGGAAAAAATTATAAGGAGAAAGAGTCGTCTACTCCATAGGAAATTTGGATTGAGAAGCGAATACAAAGGAGGAGACAGTTAATTTTGGGCGGTTTGGGTGTAAAGACCCAACAAGGAGAGAGGATGGGAAAGAGTGGGTCTCTTAATTTGTCTCTTTTTTGTTTTTTATTTCCTCTGTTTCATAATGTAGTAAAATCTTCAAAAAAAAAAAAAAAAAATCACAAAACTACCTTAGTATTAATTCATTGGAAAAATACCACAAGTTTTGTGATGAACTTGTATTCTCGATTTGCCGTTAAGCACAATGGGAAAGTCTACTCACACCCCCATTTTTATAATTAAATTTACAGTTTATTTATCACTTTAGAAATGGGAGCTATCAATTTGATGAGAAAAAATGTTCACTTTATAGAGCACGTTGAAACTAACGAATATCAACATTTACGTTTATAGGATGTCAATGAATGAATGGTCGGAAAAAATTAACTCACACAGAAGATAAATGTGTCTTGATCAGGCATTTATCAAACTCAGAGATACGAATTTTGGCATGATTAATATTTTCAACGTACTCTATAAAGTTGGTGTATCCGATCATCAAATTGATGGAGCCTAAATACTAATGTGGCAAATTAGTTGTAAGTTTGGTTGTAAAACTTAATTGACGGTATGATTAAGAGTAAAAACAACAGCTTTTCTAAATTTTTAGCCAAAAAAACTGGTGTAAACCCTGTCACTCTCAACACCCCAACAATACTACCCATTTTACCTCTCTTATTAAAATAATATTTTTCTTTTTAAAAATATCACAGTATATTACCAAATTTAATTTTTATATATAAATATATATATATATATAGGATAATGATCTAATAAGGGATTAAACCTTTCCGAGCCAAATTTTGGCCGATAAAATGCATTTTCCAAGGTTTTACCCGGAAGGGCTTGATCCATACAGTTTTCGGTAACGGTAAAACTATCCATTAAGCCTTCCGGTATTTTTTTGAAGATTTCCGTGGACCTTGAAAATGCATTTTAAAACATTGAGCGTTCGATCACAAAATTTGGCTCGAAAGGTAAAAAAAAAAGGGGTGGTCCGCACCAAATTTTGTGTAAGGATCCCTTATTATCATTATCCTATATATATATATAGGAAAGTTTCACATCCGGGACTCCGGGGACTCCATGATCCGAGCATTTTTTTGACGATCTGAAAAAATTTACAAAAAAAAATATTCTTGGTATTTTTTTTGAAGATTTCCATGGACCCTTGAAAACACCTTTCAACACATTGATTTTCCAAAAATAATTTGCAACACAAAAAAATCAATTTTTTCTTGTTTTGGGAGGAGTGGACTAGAAATTTTCCGTATATATATATGAAATATATACAACCAACAGTATATCTATGATCTGTTTAATATATATAAAACCAACCAAAGACCTTCGCCCGACCGTTACCTCTTCGTCGTCGCCGTTAGTCGCCCTCAATCACCGTCACCCTCGATCGCTGTTTCTGTGGATCAAAAGCTTCAATCACTGTTGATCTGATAACCTGAAAGCTTTAATCACCATGGATCGAAAGCTTCAATCACTGTCGTTGGTTGCCCTCGATCGCCATTGTTGTCGATCGTTGTTGCCGTCGTCCACTGTCCCGTCGCCGGTGATCGAAGCTTCATCATCTTTACTGGCTAGAGAGAGAGAGAGAGAGAGAGAGAGAGAGAGAGAGAGACAATAAAAAATAGTATGGATGATGAACAGTGCCACGGTAAAAATACCTAGGTATTGTTCAAAAATGTATGGTGAACAGTGATTTGGCCTAACTGCTGCTCCTCCCTTTTCTCCTTCCTCTTCTCTATTTTGCCTCCAAAATCAGTTTTACAGTAGTTGTTGCTGATGCTCTTAGACTATTTCCTCTAAAATACATCTCAACAGTACTTGTACACTTCTTGCACATCAAACCCTAAATACAAAATTGAGTCTCACTTTCCGTTGAAGTTTTCAATACTCGTGGGGCATGGTTGAGCACGACTCTAAACCACACAAACATGTGTGTTCTGCACACTTGAAAGTGGACCTCACATATTTTGGTGGCAAAAATGATAGATATACTCCCTCCCCAACCACTCTCTACCACTCCCCCTCTCACATGTGGTAGGTCCCACCATGACTTGAAAGTGGGACCACATGTGAGAGGGGAGTGATTGGGAATTGATAAATTTATCCTCCATCATTGATAAATTTATCCTCTCTTTTCACACTTGATTGGAGAATAATTACATTCTCAAAACGTCCCATGCAGAAGCACGTAGTGTTTGCAAATCAAGTAATGATATGAACACAATTCCAAACACAACCGCATCTAGAGTCAATTGATGCACTTTACCGAGGATAGAGCCAGGAGGTGGCTAGTAGGGGCAGTCGCCCCTGCCACAATTTGAAAATACCTTACTATTGCATTGGAAAAACTATATATCTTCAAATTATATAACCTCGTCCCTTCTCTACATATATAGCCCGTTCCCCCCTCCGCAAAAATCCTGACTCCGTCTCTGACCTTGGCCCACGTCAATTTCAGGAAAAAAATTCATGTATCCGAATTTCGTTAGTATTATTGTAATCTTTATTTTTCCGTTGGTTTCCTTGAATTGCTTTTAAATTTAAAAACAAAAATCACCAAAATTATCTTACAAAGGAGTTCACATGCATATTGAGGCTTTGACTTGTTTTTTTTTTTTTTTTTCATGTGAGTTTGAGTTGGATCTTGATAAATTGAAAATGGGGATGAGCTTAAATTCAAATTGCATGAACAAGGGATTCACGTGCCACTTTGTTGAAGTAAGAAAATATAATGGCCATGTTTGGTTATTATTTCCTTGACTCCACAACTTTTCATGTGAGTAGTTGAGTTGGATCTTGTGATAAATTGAAAATGGGGGTTGAGCTTAAATTCATCCCCACTTGCATGAACAAGGGATTCACGTGCCACTTTGTTGAAGTAAGAAAATATAATCACTGTGTTCGGTTCCACTTTCGGAAATAGAGTTTTGGAAAGAAAAAGAAAAACGTGTACGGATGGGCTACACAACAGCCTTAGTGGGCCCCTCTATTACTTTCCCCAAATTTTCGATTCCCCTTTTCAGTTTGAAATGAGATGATGACTGGGGTGAATTTCGTTTGACTGGGTGGGATTTTGTTTGACTGACACAGCCCACCACACACATGCAGCCACCTGTCCATGCGGTCCCCCTTTTCCCTTTCGCCTCCCTCTGTCTTCCCTGACACAGCCCACTGTTGTGGCACAAATTGACTTGTAGGGGGAGCTTGAAATTCCCATCAGTACACCTATGGTGATTAAAAGATATTCACGTTTTTTTATATATTTGGAATATCTACATTGATGCTTTTATGTCATTTTCATTTAACTATCTTAGAGCTTTATCAGATAATAAAACAGAGACTGCAAAAAATGAAAACTCTACCTTCGTTGATTTGTTAAATTACCAAAGAAACTATGGATTTTGAATCACCACTATAAATTCATCATGAAGTTTGTTTAGGATATTGTCATTCCCGTATGAGTCTCAACACTCAGTAAGGTGCAGGGGTGTAATCAGTTCGGCTCAGTCTCATTTATGATGTGATTGGCTAAAGTCCTTGCACTTCGGGGGTGGGGGTTCACTTATAGTTGAAATTATATATTATGGTGATTATGAAAGATATATTCGGATTTTTTTTTATATATATTGGAATATCTAGATTGGTAATTTCATACAACTAAAAAAATCAAGATTGGTGGGGGAAAAAACACTCACAGTAAGACGTGATTTCATTTGACATGAAAGGTTCACAAAGATTAAAAAAAAAACCCTAGTCTGCATATAAATTCTTTAATATTGTTAGTAAATAAAAGATTTAATGTTAGTAAATAAAATATTTAATGGATTAATCTACGCAGGAAAAAGATAATATCAAGCATTTTTCTTCTTGCCAATAATTTTACAAACACAGAAAACGTATGGTACTGATACGCCATGTCAATATATTGTAAACTCCTATACTTATATGTCGTTCATTTTTATGAAAAATTCTAAAGACAAATTTTAACATGTTAGTTATCCTTTTCTACAAATTCTAAAGACAAATTTTAACATGTTAGTTACCTTTTTCTACCATTTATTACTATATTTCCTGCATTTTCTTTCTTGTCCAAAATTTTTCTATGAATCTAGGATGAAACAAATTAGTTAGTACAACACACATATATATGTTCAAATACTTAATCGTATATTATACGCAAATATTATATATAACATAATGTGTGAGCTCGAAGGTGTGTGAGCAAGATATTGTTCCCTTTATTCAGGTCTTGTCCCGAGCTTGAAATGTAATCCAAATTGTTCGCTATTTGGAGTTTGACGTGAATAACAATCCTATAGGAATGAAAAATTAATTTGATCAATATCGATAACTTATTGATCAAATTAAAGAATCTTACTATGTATTTCGGTTCACATGAGTTCCGTTCCAAATCATATTAGGAGTATTTATTTGTGAAAAGAAAAAATGATATGAGCAAGGAAGCTTACACCGAACCATACCATCCATACAATGGAGTGTTTTTTTAAAAACATACTTGCAAACTATATAGTTCAGTGTAAATTTCTTTGCATAGTATTTCTGTTATTTGTATTTCTTCTTATTTTAATATACTTTTGGATCTTTCATATTGAAAGGTCACACCTTCCACAAAATCTCAAGCGGAAGGGAAGAAAAGACACTCAGATCAGATGCTAATCAGAAGCACATCAACACCAGTAATTCGATCCCTTTTCTCAGAAAGTCCAATCAAAAACTTCCACCCCACCAAATCCCGTGACAACTGCTCCAAACACCACACCTCCGCCGTACACGGTAGTCACCGCCGCCGCAGTCTCAGCTCACTCTCTTGCAGCTTACCACCAATCTCTCCCTCTGCTTCTGGTTCCTCCCAATTCAGTCCAAAAACAAACACTTTCAATCACAAACCCATTCGAAGAGCAAGATCAGAGGGAAATTTAGGAGACTCATCTTCAATTTCATTTTACTTGGGTAAGAATTCAATGTTGCATTCAGAACCATCTTTTTGTATATACACTTCTGAAGATGGGTTTGATGGAGAGAATGAGAAAGAAAGGGTAGAGAGACAGAAACTGGAGAGGACTGTTTTGATAGGAGAGAGAAATGAAGAGATGGGTAGTGGGGAATTCAGTTTTGGGAATAAAGGTATGGACTTGATTGAGGAAAATGGTGAAGAAGAAGAGGTTTTGAGTGAATTTCAGGATTTGGGTATTGAAGAGGAAGTTAAACCACTCAGTCCTCGTATGTATCTTGCCACTGGTCTGGGGATTGATAGCGGTAGTATTGGCGGCCATGGAGATGGCGGCAGTGGTGGTGGATTTGGTCCAGAGTATTTTGGTGGTGATGGTAATAATGTGGAGGAGTACTATAAGAGGATGGATGGTGAAGATCCTTCCAACCCTTTGTTCTTGAGGAATTATGCTCAACTTTTGCTGGTGAGTTGTGTTTGTTCTTCCTTATTTGGAACCATATTATGTTGTTTTCATTTTTAAATTCCTCAGCCAATCCATTACTCAAACATTAGGTTCAATTCATGTCACTTTTTCCCACTCTAGGTGGAAATAGTCCACACTCCACTGTCAGGACTAATCGACGTTCCGGCACTTAATCGGAGTGAATAGATGACTCCTTTGTACAGGATTGATTGTGCTCTCCCTCCCCTCCCTTCTTGTTTATAGGCAATTCTGTTGTGTTCTTTAGTTTCAAATGATAACACAAACACTTAAATTCGCCTCATAATCTTGCGTGGTAGACTTGCTTTATATTTTTGAGTCTGCATATCATTGCTCTTTCTGGACTCATGAAACTATGAGTTGCATATGATGTGGAGACTTCACTATCAGTAGAAATACACCTCATGATATCAGAAATTATCCCTAGATGGAATTTTTCCGTTCATGTACCATTTTCTCTTTCTAATGCAGTTTAATAGGGTTACATATATTGGAAAACATAGGAAAGAGAGGACGATGTGATTGTTCATGTGAAGCCCTAGGCAATAACAGCACCTTCTATATGCTTTATTTAATGATGTTCATGTTTAGTAAATTCCCCAAGCTTCCTTTGGTTTCTGTCGATAATGTCTTGGCCCTTTCTTATGTCGTATTTAATGGAAGAGTATTTTCATAGTTAAGTGTATTAAGCAGTAGGAAATAACAATACTGCTCTATGATTTACAAAATAAAGCTCATGTTTGGTAGGTTCCTCAATCTTCCTTAGTTTTCCGTCAATAATGTCTTTGCCATTGCTTATGATGTATTTAATAGAAGTGCATTTTTTCTATTAAATTATGTAATTGAATATATAATTACAGAGTAAGGGAGATCTCCATGGTGCCGAGGAATACCTCTTCCAAGCTACATTAGCAGACCCCAATGATGGTGAAATTTGTTCTTCATATGCTAAATTGGTATGGGAGCTTCATCGCGACCAAGATAGAGCCATGAGTTACTTTGAACAGGCAACTCAAGCTTCCCCTGATGATAGGTGAGTTAATTCAACTCACTCAATTAGTCACAGAAATAATAAGAGCAATCTCATGTTGGGTGATCCTGGAACTGATGAATCTTTGCTACTTGAGCACACTTAAGCTGCCTCAGTGAAGTACGTTGTTAGGAAGATTTTGATCTACAGTTTGACAAAACATCGTGGTAAAAATAGTTTGAATCTCATGATCCACTTTTGGTCAAATCAGTTTTCCGCAATACTTCTCAGAAAATTCTTTTGGTCAAAGCTTGTTTGGGGGAATTTTTCGGAAAACAATCCAGCTTTAAGGGGTAAATTTTCAAGTTCTTGAAAACCATTTACCATGGGAAATAATCAGTGCCAATGCTTTCAAAAATTGATTTAGAAAGTACTCTGGACTGCTGTTCTTGAGAGCAGCAACCAAACAGTTATAAAAGCAAGATTACTTCAAGATCGTTGAAATGGTTTCTGGGTCATGAAAACAAAATCAAGAAGCGCGCTAGTTTTCCCTGGTCAGCTCAATAGTTACTACGTTACATGTATGATTTCAAAAAGTGATTTAGAAAGTACTCTGGACTGCTGTTCTTGAGAGCTGCAACCAAACAGTTATAAAAGCAAGATTACTTCAAGATCGTTGAAATGGTTTCTGGGTTATGTAACCAAAATCAAGAAGCACATTAGTTTTCCCTGGTCAGCTCAATAGTTACTACGTTACATGTATGCCATGTGATGAACCATTTCATCAGAGATTGAACCTACTTCTGCCCTCTCCAGTTAATTGCAAAATTCAACTGGACCAGTTTCTTTGAAAACTTCCTTCCAATTAACAATACTTTGTTGTATCCAGTCATGTTCTGGGAGCATATGCTTGTTTTCTCTGGGAAATAGAGGAGGCGGAAGGCAATTGTGGACGGAATGATCATACTGGGGTATGTTCCTCTACGGTTTTCGAAGTTACTAGAACCCCTATTTTCGGGAATGAGACTAATTCACTCTCCTTTGACAAATGGCAGATTGAAGGAGATAAAGGTCTGGTTGAAGTAAAAGAAAAGGAGCCAATTAGCCCAGCCGGTGTTGGAGGCAATGTAGTAGATTCTGACACGGGTGAAAACATTGAAGATTACTACAAGAGGATGGTTGAGGGAAACCCCGGCAATCCTTTGTTTCTGAGAAACTATGCTCAGTTCCTTTATCAGGTGAGTTCTCTCTGTTCTGCTTTCTATCATTCCATTTAGCTTCTCATGGTGTTTGAAGCCATGTTTAAAACATATGCGCCACTGTATAATGTTAGACATTAGGACCTCGTAAAAGAACAGGTATAATCCTTGGTGCTATGAATGTGGGTAAACCTTCAATAAATTTGACCCGATCTTTACATGAATAGATGCTGACGGACAGATGATGGAACATTGCAATAGCTTCATAGGACTACATAGATATCACATGAAAACGCTTGGGTTGCAAAGTCAGCAGCCACCTTTACGCCCGTGTTTCGATCATGGATTTGGGGAGGATACAAAGGAAATGAAAAGGGAAAAAATCATGAAATTATTTCAGCTTCTCCTCTTGGATATTGCCTTTGTTGACCTTAAACTCAGTCATAAATCACTTCACAAATTTTGATCCAAAGACAGCATCTCTGATTCAGGCACATTGATTCTTATGCACTAAGTTGCTGCATCTCACTACTTCTGAACACGTTTCTGATATAACAATTAGCTATGAACCCTCAATAAAGTTATGAATGTCTTTTGTACTTCATAACATCACTGTGCATAGTCAAGGAGTTCTAGAATCACATTTTTGTTTTCGTCGTGGTGTCAAATTTATTCTTCATCTTGCTGATAATTTAATGTTTTTTGATCCGGTTATCTATTCTTCACCCGATGATTTTGACCTCAATTGTAGTATAAGATATTCAAAGTTCAATCTAATCATCCAAACCCGAAAGGAATAAGAATTTGGGAACTTGAGTTCTCTTTGTGTTCTATAGATAGGTGTTTCTCAAGTCAAACATTTATTAGAATGTTTGGTTTCTCCTTCTTTCTTGTGCAATGACTCATTATTTGGCTACCAGTCCAAGGGAGACCTTCATGGGGCCGAGGAATACTACTCGCGTGCAATACTAGCGGATCCAGCTGACGGTGAAATAATTGCACGGTATGCTAACTTGGTGTGGGAACTTCATCGTGACCACAATAAAGCTGCGTCTTACTTTGAGAGAGCAGTTCAAGCTACACCACAAGACTGGTAAGCTCAGTCTCCATACGAATCGTCTGTTGGAGGTGGTAGCATTGTCAAATATGCTTTGGTATCGGTACTCATATCCAATTGTGGGAAGAGAGAATAGGGTACGCAACTTGTTGAAAATAGTTTTCTTTTAGGGTACGCAATTTGTTGAAAATAGTTTTCTTTCATCGTTAGTTTTGTGAAGAAAAATAAGGCTTGTAAAGAAGGCAAAAAAAACTTTTCCAGATTTGATTTTAGGAAAAAGAGTCAAGTGAATAAGGTACCCTAAACTAGAGAAATTTTGGGTGCCAAGCGGGTAGGGGCACAAGTGGTGCCGAGCGCCAATGTCGACCGTCCAAAAGTGTTTTGGATAGTCCAGATTTTAGAGAGAGAGATCTAGGCCGTCCAAAATACTTTTGGACGATCGAGATGCGCGACGTGGTACCACCACGTGGTACCCGTCCGGCACCCAAGTTTTTCTCTTTAAACTAACAAAGAAAAAGAGCAAAGGGAAGAAGAAAGAAGTGAGTGTGAAACTGTTTTCTTCGATTTCTTTTCTCATATGGTGATTTTCATTTCTGATAGAAGTGGTTTGCGCATTTTGTTTCTTTGCTTTCAGCCATGTTCTTGCTGCATATGCTAAGTTCCTTTGGGAGACAGAGGGCGACGAGGAAGAAGAACAAGATAGTCCAGGGCAAAATCACATTCAGACACAAGTTCTTCCGGTGGCAATGACCTCTGCAAATGCTTAACTCTTTTTTTGCAACTCTTCCCACTCCAGATATTAGCAGCTGAATCACTAATGTTTCAAATAAGTGCAAATTTGTTCGGGACACAATCAGATCTGCCGATCACAAATTTTTCAAATAAGCGAAACTTTGTAAAAATGTATGCAACTTTGACTACCTCCATATGACTCAAATGTTTTGAGATGGCTTTTTGTACAGTGGATCAACAAATATAATGTTGTGCATATGAAGCTATATAAGTGAACGAATACATCACAGCTGTTCAATAATGTCAATATTCAGCACTGCAAGCTCAGTTCCTCGAGGTTTTGAATAGTTTAGATTCTCACCGAACTAATATAAATGGCGAACTAAGTTTTTTTTTTTCTTTTTTTTTTAAACTGCAAAAAGGTGGGAGGAGACAACTCCCTGGGCGTGACCATAGGGGCTCCCGACCCACCAATGAAATGTCAGGTTCAAGCCATAGCTACTGTCTGTGAGGACAGACCGTCGTCATAGCACCACCTAGGTACAAGTGGGCATAAGTGTGTACCCCCACAATTCCTGGTCACTGGAAAGACTGGAAACCAAGTCTCCCCTGGAAATGTGAGGCACCATGCCCACCAAGCTACTACCGATGGTGGTAATGGCGAACTAAGATAAAACCCAAGATTGGCAAGCAAAGCGACCGCGATTCAACTTTTATAAATAAGATGATTTGATGCAATCCAAACAGCAAACCAATTAGCTGCCTCTCAAGTACCTTTTATAGAATAGAACTCAAAATTGCACAACTCATTACCTCCTAAACATCATAAACCACAGGGAAAAAAAAATGCAACCAAAAATTGTTATGCCTCAGTAGGATATGTTGAGGTCTTGAGAACCATAACGATGCAAACCTCTCCCACTACTTGAACAGAACTTTGAGTCGTCGAGTCCTTCACTCTGACTGATGCTGTTCACTTGATACTTGCGAAAAACCTGTGTCTTGTCGGGGCGCTGGTCGGTAATACCCATTTCCTCTGGGTCTGCTGTAGTAGTCTCCATCGTAACCGTTTCCTCTACCATAACTCCGACCACCAAAACGTCCCCTTGGTACCTCTGTTGGATAGTAGCCGCCCCTGCCTCTCCCTCGCCCTCCTGTTCATACAAGCCCGTTAGTAAGAGAAGTTATGCACACGCTATCATCAAGGTCTTTATTTAATTTGCTAATTCAATCCCGTATTTATTTGTGAAGCTTTGCAAATGTCAATCGTTTTGTCATAATTTTATTTGTCCATACCACCTTCTCAAAAACTTCTTTTTGACCTTTAATCTATTACCAATCACCCTTCACACCAAAACATGCTTACATTCTTCAAAACAATATACCAATTATGAATAACTCTGTTACAGTATACCGAGTAAGAAAATTAAGAAGAATGTAAGCATGTTTTGGTGTCAAGGTGATCGGTAATAGATTAACTCTGAAAAACTTCCTCGTGATTAGGAAGATACATTATCGGCAGCCACAACATCCTTACTCGCAATAATACACAACCTCACACCAGAATATTCGGCAGCAAAATACAATTTGCACATAAGAACACAAGGAACAACAGAAGTGAAAAAAATAAAAGCATGTCCAACAAATCGTTTCAATCTAGAGTTCCATAGAAAAACAGAAAATTAATTTTCTGAAGCTTTATCAAGAATTCAAGATCTCCAAAAGCGCAAGATTGAAAGGAATAAAGGCGAAAACGTTATATTACGGAATAAGGATTCACATGTGGTTCCAAATCTAAACGAGATCAAGTATGAAATCATCTCATGCAGTGGTCCAATTTAAACTGCAAAAATACTAGGTACACAACCATCCAACCACAACCCAATCCACAACACCTCACATACACGTGGGGCCCACCTCATATTTGTGTGGGCCCCACGTGTATTTGAGGGGTTATGGATTGGGTTGTAGTTGGATGGTTGTGTATGTAGCATCTCTCTTTAAACTGGAATCTGCAGCCCTCCCAGATGAAGCTTTCTTGGGCTGGTAACCTATTGTATCGATTGTCGGTGCGTGTAGGCATTACAGATATTCACACTCTTTAGCATCTAGGCATTACAGCTATTCACGCTCTTTACCTTTCCATATAATTCGATACAGTGACGGTAATAGGAGAGTCCATGTAACAACTTGAATATGTACAAAATCAGATGTGACTTCTTAAGCTGATGTGTTAATGGACCCAGTTCTCACGCATCAGACTTAAGCAGCAATTAAAATGTTGGTTTTAGTACTTACTGCCTCCTCGAGATGCATTGAATCTGTTTGCTCTCCTCCCTTCGATGAATACTTGTTGTCCAGCTATCTGAACTGTTGAAGCCTACAAAAAGAATTAGACAAACCTCACATCAAAATCCAGGTTAGGAAGACAATCCAAGGAATCAATCAGAGCTACTATGGTTTGCAATAATGACAACTTAATACCCCAGTCCACAGAAGTTAAAATAAAGAGGGGCGGGGGGACTAGACAGAAAAGATTATAAAATTCTGAACTGGCGTGCCCAGTGCAGAAAGACAACTTTACTCCACTTCCAGCTGAAACGAGATGCCGTGACCTTTAAAAATATTTGAACTCAACAGAAACCGCACAACTAAAAGCTCACAAACAGAACTACAAGGTTGAATGCTAGTACCAAATAGAAAGCAAGCGAAAATTAAGCATCAATTCATTTCCAGAGGAAAAAAAATTCATTTCCAGAGGAAAAAAAAAAGTTGTCATTATGCAATGCCCCATAATTTAAAAAAACAACTGGGTCAAGGAAGATCCGGAGGGAGAAGATAAAATGCAGAAAAACATGAGCTTTTCCATGACAGAGTTGGTGACCCGTAATTGTTCAAAACTGATGGGTGAAGAAGACGCGAGGCAACTAGATAAAAAGCAGGGGGGAAAATGAGGTCTTCTATCAGTGAGTCAGTGAAATAGACACAACGAAAACTGCAATGGATTCCAAGGATATCTATGCATCCGCACCTGGATTGCATTATTAACGCCAGAAATATCTTCAAATTCAACAAATGCGTAGCAAACACCAATATCCTGCACATCAATGTGAGCAAACCACATATTAGCATCCTCCGAGTCAAGAGAACAAGGATACATACCTAAGAAAAGGAGAAAAAATGAACCTTTCTGTTTCTAATAGCCACAGCATCGGGCTTGAGTCTACCAAATTTCTTAAATTCCTCTTCAATTTCAGAAGCAGACACCGCAGGTGGCAAGTTTCTCACATAAACTGATTTAACTTCACCTGAAAACATTATCGCATGTGGAAATTCATGGACAAGAATCCAAGACTACCAAATCGAAATCTAGATATTATGATATTTACTCAGGCATGGAACTTTTGAGGATCATCACAGAACTCGCTCAAAAAAAAAGTTTTATAGAGTGAAACATCTTATTATTTGGGTGTTATAATAACAGCGAGATGGTGTAAAACTTCAGCCATAGTCGAAAGAAATGCCGACCTTCATCCTCGACAGCTGAAACCTCCTCTGCAGCCCCAGCCCCTGAATTTTCTACAGCAATTGACGATGCGAAGGACTGCTCAGGAGGTTCTGGTGCATTATTCCACTCTGAAGCAGGAGGCGTGGACTTATTAAAAGAGGGCTGAGTAGGTGAGGGTGTTGCAGGTTGTCCCTTGGTAACCTGCAACTTCCAATAAAAATCAAGAATGATGTCAGTTGCTAAGCTCTATCAGTCAGAATATGTAATGCATACGTGGGTCCGGCTGACAAATAGACTATGCCGGGAAGCTAATGGGTATACAAATAATACAAGAAAAGAAAAGGAACCAATGTACGTTCAATTGACTTTGACTAGTATAAAGGTCCCATAAATGTCGATCCAAAAAGAGATGCATCTCGTGTGCATCTCAAATTTCATCCAAATTTAGGTCTTTCATGTGCAGCTAAGATATCATGAATAGAAGTTCTTTAACCTTGATGGGTACAACAGTAAGTTAAATCACCAACCTCTAAATTCATGGATATCTATCGCAATACCAATAACCAAACGAAGCCCTCTGTAAATTACGGGAATTTACGTATGAAGTATCAGCATTAAAATATTATCCGCCTATGTCTAGTAGTGAACTGGTTGTTAGATTGTCATATGAGTGATTGGGGTGCTACTTGGGTCGAAATGCGATAGGGAGTATCTAAACCACATAGTGGCGACTCCAAGAGTAAGGGAAGCGTGGGATCATTCATAAACATCAAACACTTTTGCCAACCATAAATCAAAAAAAAAAAAAAAACTTTATAGTAATGGCAACCAAAAATCACATTTAAAGCTCAACCTAGCAAGTACGGGTGCAAACGAGCCGAGCCGAGCCGAGCTTTGCAGTGTTCAAGCTCGGCTCGAAAAAGCTCGAGCTCGGCTCGGTCATAAACGAGCCGAGCCCTTAACCAGCTAAGCCAGGGTAATTTACTTAACGAGCCTTCTTAAACGAGCCAAGCCTATACAATCGAGCCAAGCCGAGCCGAGCTTTAGCGAGCTCGTTAACTAAACGAGCCTGAAAATCGAGCTCGAGCTTGGCTCGTTCACTTAACGAGCCAAGCCGAACCGAGCCTTAACGAGCCGAGCCACGAGCTGTGCTCGCGAGCAGCTCGGTTCGTTTGCAGCCCTACTAGCAAGACATATCAACCTCCCATTTTCAAAAGAACAAAACGTGTGACTAGGATTCAAACAAGCCACGCAAACAAGCAACTTTTATGAACTTTTAGGACTTGGGAATTATCCAGTGGTGTCACCACCAAATTTAGGGGGTTCATTTATGAACAAATTTAGGGGGTTCATTTATGAATTTCTTAAAAAAAATTAATATGATAGCAGTAATTTTTTTTTCCCTGTGGGGTCAGCCGACCCCACTCAACATAACTTGGCATCGCCAGTGAAACCACACTATCAGAAATGATGCAAAAGTTAATGGCGAATTGGCGATGGTTTTTGTGAACACTAATGCCTGGGAATTGTGATGAAAGAAAAAAAACTAGGTGGAAAGATGAGAACAAAAAAAAAGGAAGAGTAGAGCAAGATGGGTGACACTTAATGTTACAGAGAACCTACGTAACATGTCACTCAGCAATTGAGTATGGCCAGGGGTACACATCCAATTTCTGGACATGGCATCCATCATGCAAAGTAGGTCTAGGAAAATTATGTTTATCATGAATTTCTGAATAATACTCGATCATTATGCATCAAATGCTCCATTTCAACTCATGACACCATTAAACTCAAAAACTTGGAACAGATAAATAAGTAAAAATTTTGTTGCCTGTGACCATGGATGCATGAATTAGATGATCAAACACTACACATGCACCAGTATTGTGCCAGAGTCTATGTAACGTGGAGATATGGACGACCGGTTAGTTTAAGGAAAAATGCGTCAAAAGTATAAATCAAGCTACTATAATGCCTCACAATTATGTCTGCAGGTGGGGTTGTAGTATTCTCTCCCTGGATTCTGTTGAAATCAGCCAAACACTGAAACAGTAGGCTATTGAAACTTGAAAGTTGAAACCTTCTGAGTAGATAAATGGTACTTACAATGGAAGCATACGTGTGCTTTTGGGGCTCCCCAACAGGTTCCTCAACAGGAGCAGGCAAGTGGTCCGATACAGGGTCCATTGAACTTTGAAGTGAACCGTTAGACTGTGCAAAATTGTCTTCAAGAATGCTTTCAGCCTCAGGGATGTGCTGCAACTGTTGTTCTGAGTAACTGTAATCATCAAGTTGACCATTTTCTTGGACATCAGCAGGAATCACAAACTCCCTGGCCTGGGTTTCTCCACCCATCATGTAGTTGGGTACTGCAAAAGCCATAATTTCTTTTAACAAAACCTTCAGATACACAAAAAGCTCCCAGTAGATATATGAAAAAGGATGAAATACAACACAGCAGAAAAAAACACAATCCATTCTACAAGCCAAGTCATCCTGTAACCAAATTAGATTAACATAGGGACAAATTAGACCAAGTAACATAGCACGGTTGTTTATGCTATCTTTAACCATTCACCAGTAATTTTCCCATGTTTTGGCAGCCACCAATACACTTTAAGTGATTGAGATGCAGCCCCATTCCTTTTCCATTTTAGTCAGTTCTCCAGAAACAAAAAAAATCAATGCTCACAGAGAAAATTCAGTTTTCTGGCTGACAAAAGCTCTTGCAGTATAACGGGAATGCAAAGACTGTAGGGACTCTATGAATATCTTCATAAACAACTAGAATGCTTTTTCCAATGACACAGCAAGTAAACATCGCAATCCTCCAGGAATAGAGGTTCAATTATAGTACCTGGCTCTCGAATAGTAGCTGAAGCATTTACTTTGGAATCAAGACTGCTCTGGGGTAAATAGGCAACTGGATGGGGAAGAAACAGCTCATCGTCAATGAAGTGAAAGATATCATTGAGAACGAAGTACCCTTTCTCTTGAGGTGCAAGGAAGAAAGTCTGCGCGAATTTCCTCCTGCCACTGAAATTCTTCATAAGCACAGATCCAGAAACCATCACGAGAACACCACCATTCCAAGATTCAAGGGAATGCGCTGTCTTGATTTCAATGCCAGTGTAATGCAAAGACATAACGAGGGAATGGATTTGCTGCCAGAAATAAGGTGGAAAAAGTGAACCCAAAAGTGTGTATTACTTGGTACAGCCCGAGATTCAAGCTGAAAAATGATTATCCAAATGCTACAAATCACAGGCACTTCAAAAATGTTTCGTTTGAGTATCCGGTGAGGCTCAAGGGGCACTGAAAAAACACGCCACATTTTTTTTTCTCTTGAGCTTGGGGTACAGCTATGATACATCTTGTGTATCCAGGCAGAACATCTTAGGAATAGCCCCGGTAAATTTCTTATTCAGTACTTTTTTGGTTTATTCCTCCCTTTTTTCTTCTCTTTTTTTGATGTATTGACTGCTTTATACTTGTAAGTAATGCCAATTTGTTCCTTTCCATTACCATTTTACTTTTTTTTCCTGGGTCTAGAATATATTCCTCTTCCTCATTTTCCCAATTTTTTCTTCTATCTATCAACAGTGCTAGAAGAGTTAGTTTTAAGGACTAACAAAAAAATTAGCACCTTGGTAAACTAAATTATTTAAATTAACTAGTTAACTCGACGCTTCATCATTGTACAAACCCTAAAGCCCTGTGTTTGGTTCCAAACTTCCCGCAGACCATTTCATCCTCAATTTTTTCTCCTTTTCCTTTTGAATGTCGCTATTTATCCCCAAAAGTAGGTTCGGACTTGTTATGAGTACATATATAGACATCTACCATAAGGTACAATGCCAAAAGTCTTACACCATGAGTGACTGATTGTAAGGAGAAGTAACTTAGTTTCAGTAAAGGAAGCACTTATGAAGCTCATAGTAGGGAACATCACTAAATACGTGTCCTCAAACTAACATCGGCTTACTACATAGACAACTTCTAGAAGAAAATTTAAATACTTCATAATGGCCAACTCCTCATTCTCTCAAGTCCAATTTTTGCTGCCTATAGCTAATGTGATATGGGACGCGCAACCATTAGCTCCAAGTATTGTCAGGACTAATATTGTATCATTCAGATGCGTATGTAAGCAGTGTTGTTTTGTATAACACACCTATGCTGGAAGAGAAAAGTTTCTGCCTTTGAAATTAGGAGGAAGAAACTTCATTTCACTTGGATCCGCCCACCAAGAACTTGAAACGAAACAACTTCCTTGCCAATCAAAAAGCAATTCTCCTTGCATATCCAAATTCTTTGTTCTTAGTGGTTGATAGGGCTCTCTTTTATGGCACCTATTAAATAGAATCTTCAAGAAAGTACTATATGATGACTTCTTGATTGCTGTGGGTTGCCGGTTTCTTATGTGTAGGAGAACAAGGTAGGAGTAGTTCTTTGTCAGGCTCAATGCAAAAATGAGACAATCAGTTCAGGGCCTTTAATGGAGAGGCATCCTTATAATAACAATCTTGTTTGTACAGACTACAAAAAAGAAATGTCTTCCTTAGATTCTCAATTATTCATATTTTCCCCCTTCCCACAAACTTATGCATGCAAATCAAGCTGATTTCAATGTTAAGTATCTGTGTTTCATGTTTCGTCATTGATGAAGTATTCATCACAAGTATATTGCAAAAAAATCAAGATGATTTCAAACGACAGAATAACGATCATCACTCACTTGACTCTTCAGTACACACAAATAGGTCATTTCATGATTCAATAGTGGAAGTTCTCATCATTTCAATGTCACATATCTTCATTAACAGTGGCGGACCAGGGCCACGGCACCCCCCAAGCATTTGACCAATCTCATTTCTGTTTATACATATAATTTGGTACTTGTAACAAAATTAAGTGGTTGGGTCCCTTCAAAACCTTGATAATTTTACATAATCCCTTTGCAGTGGAACTTTTTTCTACCATAGTCCCTCCAAACTCAAAATAATTACTATGCATTTGGCTCCCTCTTTATCAAAATATTCCTGCGTCCACAGACCGCCAGTAACCATTGATATTCTCAGGTAAACTGAAACCACTACACAAATAGAGACAGTCCTAAGTCATAATACCAGCATTCCCGAGGCCGCCTCTCTTGTGTGTTCCTCGATACGAAGCATTGTGCTGGCATCGCTGTAAAACTGGTGGACCAAATCAGGATGCTGTTGAAGCACCTGGTAATACTGCCCGACAAAGTACGTCCCAACCTGAATTCACCACAAAACGCAATTTTTAGAGAGACAGAGCAGATACCAAAGTACTTGTACCCGTATACCTATATATACACACTACACAGGGCGGACGGAATGCTGTAATTTACAACTCCAAGTACTAGCTTTTCAGATTAATTTAGAAAAGTTCAAAACTTTGAATAAAAAAAAACACTCTTAAAATCAGTGATGTATGTACTGAAAAAACTTCCTTTTACTATAATTCTAAATTGTTGACAATTATTTTGATCAATTGTAAAATGAAATGACGGCTACGTATGTAGAGACAAACTTACACCCACACACACACACACACACACACACACACACACACACAGAGAGAGAGAGAGAGAGAGAGAGGACCTGAGCAGCAGTTACGGGCAAGTGAAACGGAGTCGCCATAACGAGTCTCGATTGAAACGAAAGCCAAAACCCCTTGAACTCCGATCAAAACCCTAGATCTACAATGTGACAATCGAAAAGATAACTTCTCCAATAGAAAAACAGTGAGTCTTTTTCCACACACAGACAGAGAGAGAAAGAGAAAGCAATATAGAAAGATCTGAAGATTATGAGAATGAGGTTTAGAGAGAGAAACAAATGGAAAAGGAGATTTAGAGAGAGAGAGAGAACAAAACCCTAAAATCTGCGTATATATATGCTTCTCCCTCGACACTGGTTTTTATGCGTAAGCTTTTGCGGCTGTGAGCGTTGTTGAGGAAAATCGGTACTGTTAAACGCGTTAACCTCCGGCGTATCTTAGCGTGTGTATGTGACCTGGCATCTACGTGGCTTTGTGCTAGGATGCGCTTATTTTTTACTCCTATTATTTCCACGTTTTGTTTTCCTGACCGTTCGATCCGAATGGTTATTTTTGGATAGATTACATTTACCACCACCTGATGTTTACATCAAACAGATTTTCCCTTCAGGTTTCTTAAATTATGCTAAGCTCCCCTGTCCATCGGTGTCCGTCCGTTAACGGAGAGAACTAGTTGATAGTTGTTTGTTTAAAAAGTCAATTGCAGTTAGAATTTGAATGGTTTTAGTAATATTTCTTTAACCTCGTTGAAAGTCTAAAGTATGTTGATTAAAACTCGAGATCGACTTGTGTGCTAAATAAGTTAAAATTGAACATAGTATTTTTCAAATTCGATTAGTCTTTATACCAAGAAAGTTTGGCTCCCACCAAAGTGTGAAATAAAATATGGAACCATAAACTCCCAGGCAATTGGAGGAGCCTGGGCCTTCGACAGGTGAGTTATGTGAAGAACTTGTGGAACAAGAGCTGATAAGTATGCTCGGTCGTTATCTCTAAGATTTCAAAATTAGTCAAAATACGTGCAAGCTGTCCTAGACATCCGGTATCAAAAACAAAAAAGAGCTGATAAGTAGAAAGAGGAATTTCGAGGGATCCCACGTCTAATTAGAGGGATGGGCATGGGGACAAATCGGGGCCGGAGAGTACTATCTCCACCTCCAATCCCCAAACCCCTTCCCTATATCCATCCCCTACCCGATCTCCAATGGGGCTTTATTTTCATCCTCCATCCCCACTCCAAATGGGGAACGGAGATCCCCACAGGGGGATTCGGGGATCCAATCATTTAAAAAAAAATAGATTACTAGAAATCTAGAATCTCAATTACAAATTAAATACTAAAATCAAGTTACAAGTAGAGGTGTTGAACGGGTCGGGCCGGCACGGGCATGGTACGTTTATCGTTGGCACGGCACGACACGACACAGTATTCATGTGTAAGCGTAAATGCTTTCTAGCTTCAATTTAAGTTGTAACTGGATTTCTAATTTGAAAACTAAAAGAAGCACAAACAAGATAGAATAAAAGAGTATTTAAGTAGTGTGATCTTCAATTTCATATGAAGCACTAAGATAAAAAGTAAAGTACGAAAAGTTAACTCAATCGAGAAGAAACTTTACACAATTGATTTCATCAATAGGAACAACAAAATCAATGGCTCGATTAAAAAAATATTGTTTTTATTTTGCATTTTTTTGTATTTATTTTAAGGAATGCATATGATTAATAGTTGAGTAGATGTCAACCTAGTTGGGATGTATTCACATTATAGTGATGCATTTATTATTTAATCACATTTATTGTATTACAAATGTCAATTATCAATAAAATGTTTGGAGAAAATTTAGTGTGACCCTATGTGTTTGGAGAAAATTTAGTGGGACCCAAGGTTTCATAACTCATGAATATACCCTTATATTTCGGGGATTCGGGGACGGAGCGGATCGGGGACGGGATGGATCGGGGAAAGGATTCGGGGCAGGGACATACATATCTCCACCCCTACCCAATCCCCAAACATTTTCAAAAAAAATCTCAATATCCTATTCAATCTTCAAATAGATCTCCACATTGCTGATCCGTTCGGATCGGGGATTGGATCGGATTCGAACGGGTCGGAGTAAATAACCAACCCTACTAATAATTTGCTAGTTGTTGGGACAACTAGCCAACTACGTAGTCATGTCCTAAATCTGATGGCACTCAAAGCCCGTTTGGCTGGTGGATTTGATTTTGGGTGGATTTGTAATGAGGGTGGATTTGTAAGGAGGGTGGGCCCACCTCTTAAGAAGGGTGGATTTGTAATGAGGTGTTTGGATGATTTTTTGAGGAGGAGGATTTGGAGGGTGGATAAGAGGGCAAATGAACGAATTGCCCTAAGTTTATTAATTTCATTATAACTAAAATAAATACATATTAATTAGAATAAATATAAAATAAATACATAAATATATTTATTCTATATGAGATGTTAAAAAATAATATTTCAGAGAAATTTTTTATAAAAAATAGTAATAAATTTATGAATGTTTAATAAAAAAATTGACCACAAAACTAACAAAAGTTTAAAAAAGATAAAAAAGAAAAAAACACTAAGATGGTTATAATATTTTAAAAATAAGAAAACAACCCTAGGCTAACAAACTTACATGATTCAAGTAAAAAAAATGTCAAATACCCAAAATGGGTGTAGTGCGTTGCACCTAATCAAATTTCTAAAAAATCACTCATGTAAAGGCATTGTCCCAGACTCCCAATGTAATTCATCTTCCCCAAAAATCTTTATTGCAGATTGGTGGTAACTGTTGCAGATTGGTAGGGATGGGTGCTCATAAAACCTTCGGCTTCCCATGGATAATATCGCAGAGACAGATCTGCCTTTGATCATCATCTTGTTTCTATTTTCTTTTGCTTTCTATGATTCCCTCTGCGTGCATCTCGTCGGAACTCGCCGGAACAGGCGAAAACTCACCGGAACACGCCTGCACTTTTGGGTAATTTTTTGGTAATTCATTTAATTTTACTTATTACCCAGTGTTTGTTGGTTAATTTGAAAAATTATCCATGAAATTAGTTTTGGGTTTTGCTGTTGCTAGATTTCTTCTTCTGTCTTCATCTTCCCTTCGATTTTGCTTCTATTTTACACGAAAAGGGGGTGGATTTGCAGGGGCAAAATTGACACTATCCGCCCGGATATACCAACGACAGGGGTGAAGGAGGGCTTCGCAAATCCACCCGCGGGTGGATTTGCAGTCTGAACAGTAAACTAGTCCGGGGGTGAAGAATTCTTGCCAAAGAGTGGATTTGTGGTGGGACCAGGAGATGGAGTAAGGGCGCTTGGCTAATCCGGGCACAAATCCACCAGCCAAACAGGCTCTCAGTTCGTACCCAAAGCTTCTTTTTTTCCTCTTCATATCAGACTAGGTAGTGGAGAGCCATATGTTGTTCACCTTTCGGCTCATTCCATCACTCAAACTGACCAAAGCCCTCTACCAAACACTATCAACAAGGAACTATACGGTAAAGACATCTACATATCTAAAGCCTCTCAACTCCAAGATTTCCAATTACATGAGAGATGGCCTCGTTGAGGAAGCCCGAAACCTGTTCGACGAAATGCCGCAAAGAAACACTGTCACATGGAATGCTATGATACGCGGGTACTTCCAAAATGGACAACTCAATCAAGCAATGCATCTTTATAATGAAATGCTGAACCGGGATATTTACTCGTATAACACGGTGATATCGGGATTAATGCAGTGCGGTGACATGGATAGTGCTAGGGATATTTTTGATTGTATGCCACTTAGAGATGTTGTGACTTGGAATTCTATGCTCTCAGGGTATGTTCATAATGGATTGGTTGATGAAGCATTTTGGGTTTTTGATAGGATGCCGTTTAAAGATGTGGTTTCTTGTAACTTGATGATATCAGGTTTGCTAAAGTGGGGAGACTTGGATTTGGCTGAAGAGTTGTTCAGAGAAATGGGTACGCGCGATGTCGTGTCCTGGACTATAATGATGTCTGGTTTACTGTGTGCTGGAAGGATCGTTGAAGCTCGTGAAATTTTTGATGGCATGCCTATTACTGTAAGGGATGTGCAGGCTTGGAATAAAATGATAACCGGCTATATAGAAAATGGGGATGTAGAAATCGCGGAAGTTTTATTTCAAAAGATGCCTGAGCGAGACTGGAATTCTTGGAATGGGATGATAACTGGGTTGGTGAGTGTCCTGCGTCTTAGTGATGCTATGAAGCTTTTTTGGGAAATGCCACAAAAATGCCAAAGAACATGGAATTTAATCTTGACGGAATTATTAAGGAATGGGCTTGTGAAAGAAGCTCATGCAGTTCTTGTCAAAAACCCATTTAGCGATGTTGTATCCTTAACGAATATGATTATTGGATATTTTCATATAGGAGAGGTTCAAACTGCAGTTGAAATTTTTGAATCGGAGCCTAATCGAGACACAACACTGTGGAATGCCACAATATTTGGATTAGGAGAAAATGATTGTGGCGAGAATGGTTTGAAATTATTCATGAGAATGAGAGAACTTAGTTTTCCTGTGGATGAGTCTACATTTACTAGCGTGCTCACAATATGTTCAATCCTTCCATCCTTGAATCTTGGTGAGCAGACTCATGCACAAAGTATCAAGATGGGTATTGATTCTTTTAACGCCGTTTGTAACGCGATGGTTACCATGTATGCTAGATGTGGAAACATGGATTCGGCCTGGTTGGTATTCTCGTTTATGTCCAGCCATGATGTGATTTCTTGGAATTCTATAATATGTGGATTTGCTCACCACGGAAATGGAGAAAAAGCCTTAGACATGTTCAACCAAATGAGATTGACCGACGTTAAACCGAATCAAATAAGCTTTGTAGGTGTTCTTTCTGCTTGTAACCATGCCGGACTAGTAGAACAAGGTAAGTACTACTTCTACATCATGAAGTACAAGTATTTTCTTCAGCCCATGACTGAGCACTACACCTGCATTGCCGATCTTTTGGGTAGATTTGGACATATAGATGAAGCAATGAAATTTTTGGATCAAATGAGAGACGATGGAATAGAAGTTTCTGGAAGTGTCTGGGGGGCCTTGTTGGGAGCATGTAGAATTCACAATAATATTGATTTGGGAGAGATTGCAGGGGAGAGGGTTCTGGAGTTAGAGCCTTGGAATTCCGGTGTGTATATGATTATGGCTGAAATGCTTTGTGACAGTGGGAGGGAAAAAGATGCTGAGAAGATGTGGCTTCGAATGAAAGAGAAGGGAGTGAAGAAGCAACCAGGGTGCAGTTGGATTGAACTAAATAACAGTGGTCATGTATTTCTTTCAGGAGATGGTTCGCATCCAGAGTTTTATAACATCCGTTGTATTTTAGAATTGCTGCTGATTGAAATGGAGATTGAAATGTTGAAACCAAGCGCGAGTTCATGTCTAGATATACTTGGCCCATGTAGATGACATTGAATTGGTCAATCTACTTCTCTTTATTCACTTGGTTCGCCAAGCTGTCCCGAGGCTATATTTGGATTACAGATCTGTGCAGGGAAAGAAACCGTGGCAGACATCCATTTTTTCCCCTCTCTTTTCCCTTCCTCTTGCTTTCTTATGCTATCCCTTCACAAATCCAAGATTCAAACCATCCTTTGCCTATTCATGTTTGAGACTGCAAAAACACCCAAGCCTTAGGCTCAGGGGAACAGAACCTGAGAATTTCAGTTCTGGATCTATCACCATGACCAAATCAAATCACCAACCTGTGTATCGTACTACTGTGTATCCACCGTTCGTTGAATATCCATTCTAAAGAAATGACTGCATCGATGGATCAAGTAGAAGATGAAACCTATTTAGTAAGTCCCATAAAGATATTAAATAGCTTACAGCTTATAGCATTATCTTCTTGACTGTATTGGCTTATTGTATAAGAGGCTTTGTCAATAGTGAGGAGTTTCAAAGATTTGGGATCATTCTTTATGTGTTGAAGATAAGCTCTGGATTTTGCTTTGTAAGGTGCACAAGAAAAGGGGAGAAGATCATTGGGAGATGGGTAAAAATGGAAAATGCTTCAAAATTTGTTTCAGTGCAAGGGGAAAGAGCAGGATGATGTAAAAGAAATGGGCAGGTATCTTTAAATAGCTGGTAAGGCTTTGTTGGAACCTTGTATTGTGGATGCGGAGTTATACCCATCAAATTTTTTCTAAATCTGTCTAAATTTAGGAAAATTGTTCCAAAATCCTGTGACAGTGGAATTTTCAAAATTGCAAGTCAAAAAATGTATGGTTGTCTGTCATATTTTGTATAGCATGGACAAGAAAAGACCCCTTTATAAACATGTTATAATCCAACCAAAACTAGTACACTTATCGAATGGGTAGTTGCTACCGGAAAACATCTCATTTTCTATTTATGGCAGGAGACTTTCAACTGCCTTTGAAATAACTGCAATGTACATGTACCTGACTTCTATGCAATTGCAAATTTGCAATGAACAAAATGAACTAATGACCAGGGCCGGCTTTGAGATTTTTGGGCCCCAGGCAAGTTTTAACAAACGGGGCCTCCTAGATTGTGTATATGTATTAGTTATTTCATAAGATGTTTAAAACTTCTTGCGGTGCAGTGGTGATTTACAATGAAAGACATTTGGGACTTCGAGGGTGTGAGTTCTTTTCTCACAACCGGCAGTAGATTGTACATGTCTGAAATATATTGGCGTCAAAAATGATGATGGGAAGGAGCGAACACAAGACCTGTTGGTTCTTGGTTATATCTTCCTTACCGCTGAACTGCTATAGCCTTTTCTGCAAAGGAATTGACATACAAAATATTCTTTATATTTTACAATTTGGGGGCCCTTATTGAGCCAAAAACCGGGAGTCCTAAGCGGAGGCCTAGTGGGCTTATGCCCAGGGGCCGGCCCTGCTAATGACCTGCAAAATTATTTGTGCAAATTCATAGATTATCTTCCACCTGCCCAAAGAAGCAACATATATAGTTATCATGAAAATTCAATTCCTTTATCTGATATTATGATGAGCTCAAACATCTCATTTATCCATTACAGTTAATATCGCAAAACATGTCGGACAGCCTAAACAGAGTAGTTCTCATATACAAAACCTCTTCACTGATTCTTCATAAGAGGAACGCCTTTATAGTAAACGCGTCATTTCTCCAAGTTCACAAAAACCATGGATGGATTGACGATGATACGAGTACATCTCAGAGATAATAAATCTCCGGTATGTGAAAGTTCACTAAAAAAAGGTTGAGCACTAATCTAATCTCAAACTCCTAGACCTTAACTTCAGAGTTGGGTTTTCCTTTCCTGAGGTTCACTTTCTGTGTTGGTTCGGTTAGTGTGGAGCGTCTTCTCCCCTTGAGTTCACTTTTATTATCAGCAACTTCCTTGGACTCTCCTTTCTTGGTTATGGAATTTTCGCTAGTGCTTCGTTTGGGTGTAACCTTGCATCTGGTGTGCCTATTTTGGCACAAATTATGATTCTTCAAACCTGAAAGTAGTTCTGCTTTCGCCTTGTTTCGGTTTCTAATCACCCCATCATTATCTAAACACAAAAGAACAGATGTATTCAGTGGCAGAGACAGAAAATTAATTCAGCAGGGGGGGAAATGTCTTGAAACAAAAATGGTTTAAACATGAGACAATGTCAGGCCTGAGACCAACTGAACAACAAATGCATACAACAAATGAAACACACCCCTTGTGGGGCTGCAATATGTTCAATGAACAGGACTATTGCACCGACTACACTCCAGACGTAACCAAAATCTGTCACTAAAACTCATAGTTCAAAGCCAGAAAATAACTTGAATTGAGAATTCAACCTAGAGTGATGGCCAAAGATAATCCTATAACTTTTTACTATGTGTACTTGGAAGCATCAACACCGCTTTAAATGATGCTAGGATTATCCATTAGCAAGCAAAATAACCTAACTTTCCTAAGAACTTGAACCCCACTAGGCCACTGCTTTCAATTAGATGAGAAGTACTTAAACAACACCACACGAAATGAAACGAGTGTTCTGAATGGAGAGAATATATAATGAGGGATTTTAAACAAAATGAAAACTTTACAAGGACAGGGTTAAAGACCTGTGAAACTTCAAACTAGTCAGTTTCAGCAACTCTAATAAATTACAGCTAATAATATTATTTCCCAAGGGGCATGTGCCCCTTCTGGCCACTGAATGCAATTAGTTGGCAACCTGGACTATCAAAAAGCAAGGATATATACCAATAAATTGGACACCACAGAAAGTAATATTGGAAAACAAAATACAACAAAATTCAGGCTTTCTTTTTTGTGCTGGCTACTCTCTTGGGTATGTGTAGTCTTTCATCTCATATAGCAGGCCATAACCGAGTCTATACCATGGGGATAGTTTGAAGGAGTGAGGAGCTGAATATTTTACCAATTAGACCACATTAATCCTTCTACCATGAATTATAGCTAAAATTTCCTTCTCGTACGGAGTAATAACAGCTTAGGCCTTTAACACTGCAGTATGGTTACTAAGAGTCCTCATCAAAGTCTGAAAGTGATCCCAGGAGAACTCCCAAGAGATGCAACCATAAACTCTTCTTCCTCGTTCTGTGTAACTTGCTTATTTCGATGGACAGTGAAATCATGGAGAAATATAGATTCTTCTAGACGATATTTGTTTCACATACTGGAATACGCAGGTAACTTTATAACTACATAAGTACTTAATGTTTATATCTATTAAGTTCTAAATTCTTGGGAAATCTACTTCTAAAGAACAGCTGGCATAACTATTTTAGCCTATTTATGATAATCCTTCTACATCCAGGACTTGAAAAAAAAAATCGTGGAGGGATAAATAAAAGTACCAGGACTTGATAAGACAGCACGTGGCCGCAGGGCTGAAGTAGCTTTAACATCTGGTTTACTGTCCTCCACATCTTTCACTTTGTTGTCTCTCTTGCCTTCTGCTGTCAATTTTAGTAGAGCCAACTCAACCTTGAGAGTCAAGACTAAAAGAAATTTATGATACAAATCGACTGAATTAAAGATTAAACCTTTAGGTAAAGGAGTCATAGGAATGTCTGAATTGGAAATATATGACTTCGGAATTCTCACGACAGATCTTGGTGAATCATCATCAAATTCCGTAACTGTAAATAACAAGGTATTGGTCAAAAAGAGGGACAAGTACCAATTTAAAGTACTAATAGAAATGAAACTAGCACTATTTATCTATCCAGTATTCGAAAGTAGGGGAAATAGCCATGTCAGATGTTACTACTTTTGCTATGCGAAAATGGAAACAGTTGTAGACTAAGGACTGAAAGCATTGCTTTGAGCTGGAAATCAAGGCAAAGTAACATAAAATCTCTAAATTTTCCACTCTTATCAACTCCCCCTGATAAATAGTCTATCCACCTTTCTGTTAGACTTTATCCCGCATAGTTCAAACAGCCAAGCTTTTTTCATACTAGTATAAACTAGAGGCTACTCCATCTATAACCCATTTGATTTTAGGTTAGAAAATCAGAGCTAGGTCTTGGCTGGCCTCACCTCATGTGGTCAAGCCTCCGCCCGAGCCAATTCTCTCATCTCCTCCATCCATACACGTAACTTCACGTGCTACCGGGTTGCACATTTGGGAGAGTGTTGGAGTTTGTCCTATGTCGCTCACCTAAGCCACCAAAACTTTATTAAATCTAGAGGCTGCTACACCTGTAGCCAATTGATTTTAGGTTAGACTCCTCCAAGAAATCTCACACCTTTCATATGAAAAGCTAACCACCATCTCCATCTCCATCTCCATATGACTTTCTTGTTTGTTTGTATCATCATCCTTCCCTGTGACTTAATAGAACAGCAAATCAATCACACATGTGATCAAGAAAACCTTTAAAACCCATAACTTTCCTTCAATGATCCAAGCAGAATAGCTGAAAAATCAAGCTCTAGTTTCTCAATTTAAAAGTCAAACGAAGGAATATGTAGTTCAAACGGTCAAGAGGAAAAAAACAAAACTCTGAGAAGTATACCTGAAGAATTAAGATCATGTCTATGGAGAGATTCAAAATCCTCCAAAGGACCCCCGTGAACATAGAAAGCTATTTGATCATCTTCCTCGTGTTCCCTCACCTTCACCTTTGGATACACTTCAAAAACCCAGAAAAACCCAGTTTCAGAAAACAATATCAAGTAGAATCAAATCCAAAAAGAAGAACAGAAAACCCAAATCGAGAAACCCACTTGATTCTGCTCTTAAAGATGCTTGAGGTTTTAGGGAAACAACAATTTGAAGAAGTTTTGGGTTCTGGGTCAGAGATCTTTGTAACCGAACGATAGTGGAAAATACTCAGCAAAACAAAGAAAAGCAAATGAAAAATATGCGTTGAAGATTTGAATATGTACTGGTGGGTGCCACAGAATTATAAAAGTAATAAAGTTGTGTCTTTGCTGACTTCAATGGAGATTGTGGAAATTAATTTATGTAATTTTTCTATGGGGAAGATTATGGAAATGAATAATTTTTCAATGGGGAAGATTATGGAAATGAATTAACATATGAAAACAAAATATAATCCGTGTATAGTGAATAGATGCTGAGGTCAAAATATAATCCGGTTTATTATAAAGATGCTGGGTCAGGTCAATGGTGGTGGTGGGTATATTGGATTTTGGGAAAATTTGGAATCAGATACGTTTTCCAAACGGTGGTGGGTATATTGGATTTTGGATTCACGCAACAAAATTTGGAATCAGATACTCAAATTTTCCAAATCAGATACTATTCAAACGGCACTATCAACGTTTCATTTGCACGTTGCCCTCACCAGTCACCTCGTCTTTTTCCCCTACCACTTTTGAAGGTATATTACATTGGCCCCCTTGGAAATTGAGACAAGTACAATTGGCTCCAATATCTGAGATAATTAATTATACAAAAGATTTTACTTCACCCTAAGGAGCTTTAATTTAGTGTGACAAAAATCGCCAAATAATTCAAGCTTATTTTTATTTGAAATAAAGAAAAATTTTAGCCAAAAAAAAACTAATACTTTCAAAAGTGTTTTGGTTAAAAAAACTTTTGAAAACAAAGCTTTTTGGTTCAAAATCTAATATATTTACAGGACTTTCAAAAGTGTTTTGGTACAACCCACAAAAATAAAGCTTTTTATAGTCTTTCAATAAAGCTAATAATTTAAGGATAATTTTTTTATACTTACTTTTTATAATGACACTAAATATTTGTTATTTTGATACTTGTTTTTATAATGACATTTCAAATTTTGGTTTTTAGTACTTGTGTTGTGTCATGTGTGTATTATTTATACTAAAAGACAAATTTTGGAGTGTCATTATAAGAAAGTAGAGTTCCAAAAATCATTCTCATTTATTTAACTGTGCAACTTTGCAAATACAACTTACCAATACTCCTTCCGTCTCTAAATAAGTGTTCCAAAAAAAGGTGCAAACGAACCGAAAAATAAAATACGTTTGTGAATAAGTTTTTCAATTTCTTCACACCAAATTAAGGATCTAATTCAGTTTGTTAATTTGGTGCAAAGATATTAAAAATATTACCACGAAATTACTTTATTTTTTGGTTCAAAAATTGGACGCCATTTCGTTGGAGGCTCTTACTTGGAGACGGAAGGAGTACCAAGCATGTTTGTCGAGTCACTATTCAGTTTTCTCTAATTAGACACATCAAATAATATTATTTTATCATGCTGAATACTTGATTTTCTTATTTCTCCTTGTTTTCTTCTCATAGCAAACAAGAGAATTCCTTTCTTCAAGTACCAAACAACTTATTTAACCCCATTAAGATTTTAATTGGGGATGGAAATGGGGCGGGTGAGTCATACCTGACCGCGACCCAAAAAATACCACAACGCATGGGTACTCCCTTTGCCACCCTAATCAGGGAACAGGATTAACCGCCCCGTAAAAAATGAGAAAAAGTTGTTAGAATCTTAAAGAAAAATGGGAGGAAATTATTATTATAGGTTGGTATTTAGATTGATGGTGAAAATATAAGAGTAAAATATATTTCTTTTGGACATCGGTAAAAATATAAGGGTAAAGATGTAAATTTATATTTTGCTCTTCTATTTACTAGGTTATACAACAAAAATATACTAACATTACCGAGGCCCCAAAGAAATATATTTTACCCAAACCCCATTGGGTTTTTCTAAATTTCTTTCAAACCGACTTGCTTCCGAAGATTAGACGAAAACCCGCCCCGATCAAGTTGAAGTCGGGACGGGACTGGGATGATTGTCATCCCTACACTTTCAGTGAGCCTTGCTATTTTATTTTGTGTGTGAACATGCAAGAAACTCACTCTACCTTAATTTAAGTGGGTAGAGACAGAGGCGGCTCCACCCTTTCACAATGGTGGTCACTTGAACACCCTCAAGAAAAAATTTTGTTTAAAAATACATGTACATTTTTTTGTTTTAGTTTAGTATAGGCATTATTGAACACCCTACTCCCAAATATTTGAACACCCTACTCAAAAATATTTGAACACCTAGCTCAATAAATCAGTCCACAAATCAATTTTATATAAACAACCAACTAAAGTCTAAAGTCTTCCCATAGATGGTCAATGTACACTATAAAGTCTTTAATATTTTATATCACATGTAATAAATTTATATCGGGTTTTGTTTGAACATTTATACTATGAACACTCACAAATCCTAGTAATTCACAATAGAATCCTTAATACACCAGTTCAAAATAAAGTGCACACTCTTTAGTCTTTACGACAAAAATTAGGAAAATCAAGAAAAAAGAGAGAGTATCTATTGTATTGCTATCTTGCAAACCAATTCGGCACACAAATTTCTACAATAAATATATATTAGTGTATTTATCTCCCAAGTTAATTTTACACGACCCAATAACATAAAATTCGCCAAGAAAATTTGTGATATCTTATTTATTTTCATATCATTTGGGCCCATTATTCACACTAATATATGAAATTTTTTTATGTATATATTAGTTAGTAGAGCTAGTTGAGTTAAGGTAAATGTTGAACACCCTGACTAAAATTTCTGGAGCCGCCACCGGGTAAAGAGTGAAATCATACCATGAAACTCGAACCCAAAACATTGTCCCGGTAAAAAGAACACTCTACCACTTGGGTTACTTTTTGTTCTCGAGCCTTAGCTAGCTAAAAGAGCTAGCGGAGATCCAACTTTAAAAGAGCTAGCGGAGATCCAACTTTAGAGTTAGGATCAATCACTGCAACTTACTGAAATGATCTCACATTGCTTCATTCTTCCTCTCAAACTGTGTGTCAATCTGTCTCGGGTCCTACATGTTCTCATTGTGTGTGCGCGCACGTCTGTGTTTGAGAGAGAGAGTGTGAGAAGGCAAGATTACCAGAAAGCATACGGCTAATTGCCGCTTCAAAGCCAAAGGGATTGCAGTAAGGGCATTTCAATCAATAAGCAAAACCTGTTTCTTTACGTTAGAGTCGATATTCATGTCTCAAACAATACTGGATATTCATCTTCAACCCGGTCCAAGTATCTATTTCCGAGACACAACATTTAATTGGTACTATTATTCAGGTGTTTGATAGGCGCGTAAATATTCACATTATCGCCCCCTAATTTATAGTTGTCAAGTCCGTTAATATTAGTTGGAGTTTAATGCATTGCTTTTGTAATTATAGGTATCTGGAGGCTTTCATATTAAAAAAAAGAACGTAAAATTGAATTTTACTTGGTGTCAAAGTGAAGCCGTGTAGTAGGTCCACTAGCAATCGGCGAGTTTGGAAATGTTTGGAAATTATTCGTTAATGGACCGAGAATTAGAGTTGGGCTCATAAAGTAGGCCTTGTTCGCATAAAGGCTGCAGCTTATATAAGGCTCCGGACATAAGAGGACAGGGGTATTCAAGCCCGGCTGCTTTCATCCCAATTTGTTGTTCATGTTTTTTTTTTTTTGACGTCTTAATAAATTATTTATATATATCTATTAATTTATAATATTTCTATATTTAATATAAATCTTATTTGATAGACCTTAATTAATTTTATTAAACAAAGATTTCGAAATTATAAAAAACATTATAGATTACAAAATATAGACAGTTTTTTAAGAAGTCCAAAAAAAAGAAACAAGCACAACAAATTGGGACAAAAGGAGTACTGATTTTCGGGGTTATTCAATTTTACAAGAGCGATAAGAGATAATTTTACCCATTTATATTGTTCTGTACATTTGAAATATATTGAACGCATTCTCACTCCCTCAATAAGATTTAATGGATATTATGAGATTTTGTTGACATTAAAATAACAACATAGTGTTTTTAAAAAAATAGGGTGTCGGACGTGTACTCGACTGTGGCCATCATGCATTTCAGTTGTCCATATTTTTGGACGGCCTAAATTTTAAAGAGAGAAAAATAAGAGAGAGCGAGAAAAAGGATTGAGAGAAATCTGAGCCGTCCAAAATACTTTCGGACAACCGAGATGGGAGCTCGACACCACGTGTACCATATTCTCGTTTTTATGGGCCAGCCAAGTTGATAAGTATGGCTATTTCCACGCGTGAGGGCGGGGTTTGACTCCCAGACGTTCTATTTTTCGAGAAAGAGTATTATATAATATAAATTTCATATATATATACATATAACCGGTTCGGTTCGGTTCGAACCGGGTTTAAAATTTCAAGAATCGGGAACCGAACCGATTCTTAAATTTTAGACGTCTTCAAAACCGAACTGAACCGAATAAGTTTAAAAACTAAAAATAAAAACCGATTCGGTCCGATTCTCCGGTTCGGTTCTTTATTTTTTTTGTTCAGCCCTAGCCTCAACCCCTCCCCAAACAAAACTAACATAGGCCTCAACTCAACTCTCTCTCGCTCTCTCTCTCACATGGGGTCGCAGGGCAAAAACCGCCTCTCCAAACCCAAATCAACCATCAGCGATAATGACGGCATCCTATCCAGAATCACTACCGGAGTCTCAAACTCGCCCGTAGTGTACAGGGGCAAGAAAGCAGCGTCGAACGCCGCCTGCTTAACGAAGCGCCTCCTGAAAAGCACGGGAAAGGCGGCGTGGATTGCGGGCACTACTTTCCTCATCCTCGTCGTGCCCCTAATCATCGAGATGGAACGAGAGCAGCAGTTTAACGACCTGGAGTTGCAGCAGGCTAGCCTCCTTGGCGGCGGCGGCGGTGGCGCCGTGACCTTGAAGTGAGGTGGTTTTGATTAGTGGGGCTAGGGGGTTTTTGGTTTGTGGGTTTGGGGGATTTTTGTTTGGTTTGGAATGAGAGGAGATTAGGGTTAGGGTTTGGAAATGAGTTTTGGGGAGTATTGATTTTGTTTTCCTGTTTTGATGTTTTCACAGTGGTGGATAAATCACAAATGTCGCCCCACTTTGTTGGTTTCTTGTCTTTGATGCCTGTGTTGGATGAGAAATAATTTAGTTATGCAAACGAGCCGAGGCGAGTTTCGAAATGTTCGAACTTAGACTTGTTCAAAACTAATCTACCTCGAGCCCGAGTCAAGCCTGAATAATCGAGCTCGGCTTGTTTAGCATCAACGTGCTCGAGTCCGGTTCAATTAATAAACGGGTCGAGTTTTTAGAAACGAGCTAAGTTACTACTAATTTGAGCCTGGCTCTTTCACTAAACGGGCTTTAAAACCTCGAGCTTGATTCATCTATCAATCATAATAACATGCCAAGTCTTGAGATGCTCGCGAACAACTTAGTTCTTTTGCTACCATTGACAAGAATGAGAAACCGCTAACAGTTATGTTTTTCCCAACTTTTTTCCCGCTCTAAGTGGTAGTAGAAATTTCAGAAATTAATCGACGTGTGTGCTGGCGAGGGTGAGATTATAAAAGAAAGAAAATCAAATGCGTGCGACTTTTGCCTATTCAAATGTTTGGTAGCAATATTATCTTTAATGGTTCTTGTGGTACTCCAAATTCTGTTATTCAATGGTCTGCTAAAGTTTTCGATTCGATGTCTAATGCTAAAGTTTTCGATTCGATGTCTAGTGGAGGTGCCTCTGATTTTATTGTCACGGTAGCTTTTATTGATTGGTATATATGTTTTCGATTCGATGTCTAGTGGATGTGCCTCTGATTTTATTGTCACGGTAGCTTTTATTGATTGGTATATATGGAAATCTAGAAATGATTTTTTTTTCCCGAAATGTTAGTCCTTTGGAAGTCATGGCTAAGGCTAGCTTTGCCCCTATGGAATTTTCAAATGTTTGTGTTACCTTCTGTCCAAATGGATAGGTTGATAACCAACCTAGCTCTGATGATAAATCGACTTGGACCATATATTTTTCCTCCTTTCTTATAAATAAAATGTTTTTTCTATTTCTATACTCAATCATCTAAGTCATTTTTTTTACGACTTTTTTATTTTTTGATTCGATTCCATGAACAGATTAATTTCACTATGGATGAATAAGTCTTAATGCTTTATTCCATTGCCTTTTATGATGAGGCATCAGAATCTTGAGTTTGGACAAAAACCTGGATGATTCAGTGGTGATGAGGAATTGGAATGGAAAATCCAGTAGATGGTTTGGCAAAATCTGTCAAAATCTCATCTCCTTTGCAATTAGAGAAGCTTGCTTAATGATCTCAGCTTTGGGTTTGAATGAGGTCTCTTGTGAAATCTGATAACAAACAAGCAATCCATCTCAGCGTCTCAGAACTTGTTCCCCCTTGGGAGGTTACAGCAGTGGTTCTTGATATTCGGGAGCTAGCTCGCATGGGATGTATATCTTTCAATTGGGTTCGTCGAGAAACAAACAAGGCAGCCCATTCGTTGGCTAAGAGTGGAAAGCTTCCTCTCAATTGGGTGTCTTTGCCCTTCAGCTTTTGTCGATTTTACACAGTGTTTCTGCTTGTAGCCCTGAGGCCTGAGGGCATTTTCTCCAGTTCAAAAAAACAAATGTTTGTATCTTGGTACTTCTTTGCAAATGGTATGAGCATTCCGTTGCATTTTATTGAAATGCTGCACTGTGCCCTCTTCATTTGGGAATCAGAAGCAATGGAATGGATTAACCCTCCCGACGAAATACCGAGCTCCGGTCCAGTCTCAATCCTGCTTAGTTTGGGTCATTGTGAGTCTGCTCGGAATCTAAAATGATGATCCGATCCGATCCTCTCTTCTCGTATTCATTGATATATTTTATTCTCTTTTAGTGTTGTGGCTGGCTCTCCTCTTCTTGTTATTTCCATTGATATATTTATTAACTAAATTCATTTTGCATCAAAAAAACCTAAATTCATTTGCATAATGGAGAGATACACCAATTAACCGTTCAAATCATTGTATCGTCTACATTATCGATGTACATTATCGATGTCAGATGAAGTTAACTTTTGGCGTGGACGAATGAATCAGCTCTCGAGTGCTCCCTTAATGGCTCAAACTGGACATGACAGAGACTGGACTGCTCCCTTAATGAAAGAGCAGTTTGGGCATTGGTGTGGTCTTTACTCTTACCCTCCTACTTTCGCCATTTTTAGAAATTTTTTCCCCAGTCTTTGAAAGTGATTTTTTCCTACGGGGAAGTGCTCCCCCTTAACGGAGGGAGTTCCAGTCAATGATCCAGATCATTCATTTTGTAGAACTCATCGAGAAGAATATCTGTACCGAAAGTAATTTAATCAGACTTCATTTGGTACATGAAGGAATAGCTTGTGCAAGAAAAATATATAATGTTCAAACCATGTTTGACTCTCTTTCTTTCTCACTTAAACAAGATTTAATCGGACTTCATTCGGCACATGATGAATCGCGTTTGCGCAAGAAAAAATATGATGTTGAAGTTTCAGACCGTGTTTGGCTCTCTTTCTTTCTCACATAAGCGCGATTAATTCATGTGCTGAATGAGCTCCGATAAACTCATTTTCGCATGGACATTCTCATTGATTTCGACATAATGTTCGATCATTATTTTTGGGTCCATCGAAAAATATATAAATTGGAGGGGATTGGACATTAGTGAAACTGGACAAGAAGTTCCTCCCCCCTTAGCTGCTACAGATTGTCTGTATACCAAGAAAAACTTGGGTGCCGTGGGTACCACGTGGCGGTACCCATCGCTCATGTCGGCCATCCAAAAGTATTTTGGACGGTCCGAGTTTCTCCCTCTGTCTCTGTCTCTCTCTCTCTCTCTAAAATTCGGACAATCCAAAACAATTTTGGGCAACCGAGATACGTGACGGGTACAGCCACGTGGTTACTCGTCCAGCACCCAAGTTTTTCTCCTGTCTTGCAATCTGAGCTGTGGAGACTAAATAGAACAGGCAGTTTGACTAAGAAACATCAGTCTTGAACAGCAGAGTAGTGGACCTCCTATGCTTTCTGTTCTTTTACTAGTCCCCCACAAAAATGTTAGAGGCAAGGCAGGTGTTTAGGTGAGGCAAACAAGTGTCCTCATCTCTTCAAAATCTCCAAGGTTCTATCAGTTCTTATTGAGCAAGCTCAAACCGAGTTTTGCCCCAATTTAGATAGGTCCCCACAAGTAAACAATAGTTTTGGTTCTCCAAAAACTAATCGAGATATTCGAAAACTGGCCCGAGCACTCTAAGCAAATGCAACAAAGAAGAGCCTTACTGCAACAAGAAGAGCCTTACTATCTATTTATGCTTTCCATTATCTTCTACTCCAAAAATTCATAAAGATGCATGTCTAACTGAGGAAATTGTTTCCAGGGCAGGTAATTTGGCCCTGGATTGTCTTCCAATAGTCAATAGTGAAAGAGAACACTTTGTGAAAAGGTGTAAAAGTAGAGAAGAAAACAAAGAAGCATAATTGAGGAAAAGAAGGAAAAAGAACATAGAGCCACATGGAAATGTGGAAAAAATGGGACCAAAAAAATCACAAAGCTCTTCCTCCTCAATCATTTTTCACCATTTCAAAGTGACAAACATCAACCACCTTGTCCTTCTTTCAAAACTTTGTATACATTTTCTAACCTCCATGCCACTTTCAGTTTTTTAATCACAAAACTTCCCACATACAAAAAATTTCCACATTCACCCTCCTTGTTCCTTCTCCACACCATATGGAATCAAGGAGAAAATAGGAAGGGAGAATCCATGATCCATCTCACAAAAAGATCTTTTGGTTCTTGAATCCGATCGTCTCCTTTCAATAATCTGCACAAAGTAGCACCAATTCAAACCACGAGAGAGTTGGAAATGTATGCATTCATCACGTTTGTCTACAAAAACAACAAATAACATCTAAAAATCCACAATCTCTGCATATACTCACCATCATGTTTGTCCTTCTGCAGTGCATTTTTTACCACCATCAAGCAAAGGAATATAAACCCCACTCCAACTGCACCTCCTATTATAATAGCCGCGGTCTTTGTTGTATTTTTACCTATAATCAAAGTTGGGGAAAACCTCTTTTGGAATGAGAGATGAACATATCTAACCAAAAAAATTTCACAACCATATTGGAAAAAGAGTAAGAAAGGAGAACCAAGTTCAAATTGACCTCAAGGCTCAACACATATCATTTCCAAGATGGATAAATCATACTTCACAGTTTATCCCCTAAAAATTGTAGTTTTTCTTTTCTATTTATTCCTTCATATTTTATTTTTGGTTGTCCTTCAACTATCAATTTCAGCTTTTTGGTCACTAAAATTTTCTGATTTCAGCCTAAATTTTCCAACTGGTGAGTGGTGACCCTCTATTTCAACCCCAAATCACTTATATTCAAAGATTTTCCTACACAGTTACCTGATGGAGAAGATGAAACACCAGACGCTGACTCAGAAGCGGACGATGAGGATGACGATGACGAATCTGAACCCGATGATGATGATGAATCTGAACCCGACGATGACGATGAACCCGAACCCGAACCTGAACCTGAACCTAAACCCAAACCAAACCAGAACCAGAACCAGAACTAGAACCCGAAGATGATGAACCGCTTGGTACCCCATTTGGGTAATAACTATAGCTAATAAAGCACTTACTAAGATAAACCTGGCCTGAAATAGAGCTCCCACATTCAACTTGAGACCTCTGAACAGCACCAGTCACACAATCTCCACAGTCTGCACTACTCAAATCACCCTCACATTGCCCCAAAACATAAACATTTGCATAGCTTGTTGCAAAAAACCCATTACTACCCATCCCATTCTCCAGCTGTGACAAAGCAGTGTCTCTTTTCTCTTCAAACCCACTTCCAGGACTATTTTTCCCATTACAAACCTTATAAAGCATATCCAAACCAGACCCTAGAGTAAACCCAGAAATTTCATATAGCATATAGCAGCCCAAGAGCTGGATTCTACCAGCATTGGGAGTCCCACATAACTTATCAATGAGTATAGGGAGATTACTTACACAGTTGTAGCAATCAACATTGCTTAGGTCACCTCTGCACTGGAATAGGCCAGAAACGGTGGTTTGGCCACTTCCAGTGGTGGTTTGGAAGAATTTGGCCTTAGATGATTGTGAAATCAGAGACCCAAAAAGGGTTGAGAGAGCTTGGGAGTAAGCCCCAGTTGGATCTGATAAGGCCTGTGTGGCACACCCCTTGTACACCAAAGTGGTGTAATCAGTTGCAGATTCAGCCAGTGGGATGAGCTCAAGATTGGAAGAGAAGAGGAGGAAAAGAGAGAGGAGAGTAAAGGGTTTTGTGTGTAAACCCATTTGGAGAGTGTTGATGGATCAAATCATGGGTGATTTTGGAGGATTTTTCGTGGGGTTTTGGAGATGGGTTTGCGTAAAAGTGAGGTAAGATTAACGGGTCTGTGTTTGTTTCTCAGATTTTTATCTACATTTGCTGAAAATGGGTTGGGGTTCTGGTTTTGGGATGGAAAGGAGAAAGGGGGGTGAAGGTTTTTGAAGGCATGCTCATTTGGGTGGTGGTGGAATTTGATTTTGGGCAGATTTCTAGGGTTTTGGGGAGATGGGTAAAAGTGAAGAGAGATTGAATTTTATTCCTTCATTTCTGCTCTCTTTTCACTCAAAGGAGTTTTGGTTTTTTGCTGTTTGTGATTTCATTCTTTCTGATTGGCTCATTACCTTGGCCAACAGGGGAATATTCCACTCTATTTGAAAGGAAAATGTTTGGATAGAGAAAAATTGTTCATGAAACAGTCTAGAAAAACTAAATTAACGGTTTGAATCCATATCAACGGTTGAGGTTCAAACCGTTGCAGTTTTCCTAGACGCTATCAAACCCGAAGTGAAATGCACAATCTTTCGGCTAATAAAATACACCTGCTACTTGTTCTTGAAATGGGAAAACACTGTTAGGCTAAATGTTGGTTTTGAAGTGCTTCAAGAGAATAAGAACAAAAATTTTTCCAATAAACTATTTGAAACGGTGATGTTGTCTAGGTCAAAGAGGGGTGATGACTGGTGAAGGAATCTGATATCGTGGGAGGTGTTTGAAAGTTTGACCAAAGTGCATCACATCTTGATCTAGGGTTTGAAATTTTCATCAAACAATAGCAATTTGTTTTTCAAGGGTTTAACTTTTTATAGGCTCCATTTTTAGTAGGATGAATGAGATCTTCTTGGGATGGAAGAAGTGGGTGAGGGGTTTTGATTATGAAAGGAAAATGATTTAGTATGATGGAAACCAAGGAAGTGGAGGACAACCCCATAATAGGCAAACAAGCCGAGTTTTATAGAGCTCGGGCTTGGTTCGTTTAGTAAACGAGTCAAAATACGAGCTCAGCTCTAACTCATTCGTAAAAAAGCCAAGCCCTTAACAAGTCGAGCCAGGGTAATTACTTAATGAGCCGAGCTTTTGCAAGCTGAGTCGAGCATTACCGTGGTCCTTTACTAAATTAGCCTAAAACTCGAGCCACGAGCTCGGCTCGATTACGAGCCGAGTCGAGCCATGAGCTGCTCGCGAGCAACTCGATTCATTTGCAACCCTACCCCTAAGGATATCCTCTCTTTTTTTCTTTTTCTTTTTCTTTTTCTTTTTCTTTTTCCAACGGTTAGGGGTGTTAGTGTTTATGGGCATATCGATTTTCCCTTCCTTAACCCGGTCAAAGGCGGTCATCAACATTGGGACTAGGGATACACAGGACATTTCTCTGTTGAGGTTGTCAAGTTTCTTATTTTTAAAGCGATGAATGAGATCTTGTGGGGATGCAAGTGGGGGAGGCTTTTGATTATGCAAGGAACCTAGCATTATGAAACAAATGGAATTAGAGGGATACCCAGCAGGATATCGTCCTTTATTAGAGCCTTGAAAGCCACTTTTCAGAGGATTATCAATTACGTGCATTGACAGCAAACACCTGTTTTCAGAAAACATAATCATGAAATTAGGTCACTCCAAGTAGAACAGACTTACCCCAAAGACGAGATTTAAACGTGTTTTTTTTTTTTTTTTTTGGGTAAAAAAACAAGATTTAAAGGTTAGATTAGATTGTTTATTGTTCTGTTCAGTTCAGCCAATTGAATAATACCGGCATCCTATGTTTTGAATCGTAAATTTGTTTCAAAATAAGGAAACGAGTCGAGCAAACACGAGTCGAGCAAACACTTTTGTTGTATATGTATCATTGTTGTTCTTGTTAATGGTATATCACCGACTTGAGTGAGGGTGATTCGGTCGTCATAAGAAAATTATGCAACGTGTTTGATCGACTCGTTTCCTTATTTTGAAACAAGAACTAACTAGAAGTACATGACCAGCCAATAAGAGACTGTTCCGGCATGATTTGAGAGAGCTTCAAAGGGATTGCATCTTTATGTAAGCGAGTTTCAATCAATAAGCAAAACCTGCTTTTTACGTTACAATCAATATACATGTCTCAAACAATACTGACTATTCTTCTTCAACCCGGTCCAAATATCTATTTCCGAGATACTGCAGTTCAATTGGTACAGTTATCAGGTATTCTTCTGCGATATCAAATTGCAATGAAGTAAACGAGGGGGGAAATGAAACTTCCGCTACTACAGAAACTGATACAAATGGCTCGCTTCCAGTGGACAAAATGTGTGCATGTTTAGGATTCTGTCTGGTTTTCGTCCTCGGCCCCTGGCAAGCCAAATATCCGGAGGTTCCGGTCCATGGATCCCACTGCTAGGTATTTAGCGTCTGGCCCAAATTTCACGCACGTTGCTTTGCCTGCATTGACAGTGTCATTAAAAAGTATACATCAAGATCCGCAACTTCCATTTCTGAACACATTTTCTTCAAAAGTGAACAATTGATAGAGAGAGAGACAGAACCTGTGCCGGACAAATCTGGGAAGGTTTTGATGCAATTCCACTCAGACTTGACATTTGCAACTTGATAAACCCTGAAACAGCATGCATATAATGGTATGAATTCCCAAGTAGTACACTTGGTTTGGATATTTGGTTTGTAGAGGAAAATTAGAAGGTACATGAATTCCCAACATTTTTTTCCCTCCTCGAATTCCTCCAACAAACTCATTTATCCAAACCCGTCCCTAAACTCCAAGAATTTGGATCCACAAAGCCACGGGTCTTGAATTAACCACAACCCAAATCTACACCAAAATGCAGTATTAGAATGAGTTTCTCAAATGAAAAGCCAACCTTATATCTGAACCTGCAATACCAAGATAGCTTCCACTATGGTCGAATTCCACTGCAAAATCAGGAATAGAACATCATACAGAATTCCTAAGGAATTAGCTTGAACCATAATAAGAAACACGAATGAAGCAAGCACAGCATATTCTTGGGGCTTCCATACATTCCAAAATCAAGAGACCATTTAGCCAATCCAGATAATGATTTCTAATAGAAAATCCGTTGAATGGACATTTTGATAAGGATAGGCCATTAGGAGCTTTCTAGAAAGCCCATAGTTGGTTATTTCTGATAAAAAAAAACAAAAAGATTGAATAATGCAACATTTGGAAAGGAAGGTATTCACTTCCCTAGTCACCAGGCAATCAAAACCTTGTGCCGTAAAAAAACATGAGAAAATTAAAAGGCAAAGCATATCAGAAACAGCTACATAATCTTGTGGTACTAGTAATTATCTCCAACTGAACCAAATATAAGTGCGACAAAAATGGAGATAAGTACCAGATTGAGTTGGAGTATTTTCATCGTAAGGTGAAAATGTCCGGAAATTCCTCAATTTCCGCAGATCCCACAACTTGACTCCATCATGTGCTGCAGTCTGATCCATCAACGGAAACAATCAGAACAAGGTTATGCTTAATACTTAATCTTTGTTTCTTTTCTGTTTTCAATATATTGATGTATACATTTTCTTCTTCTCCTCTTCTGTTTTTGTTTCGTCCTATTTTGGTCCAGAGGGGAGGCAGACACATACCGCTAGGAAATAACCATTTTCTGAGAAAGATATAGCAGTTACTGCCCCAGCATGCCCATCAAATCTCGCAACATTTGCCTGAAACCCAAAAAGAAATTAAAAGAGGGAAAGGGAAAAGGATACGAGCAGATTTCATGATGGACAGCAAGCTGGAGTTATACCTGACTTTTAACGTCCCAAATTTTAACAATTGACTCAGAGGTGCCTGTTCCCAAGATGAGACCATCAGGATGAAAAGCAGCAGACGTATAACCCCCCGAGCTTGAGGTATCTTCAACCTACAAATAGTCAGACAAATAAAAGCACCAAGTATTGTGAGGTAAAATCAGAAGACCTCACAAGAGAGAGAGAGAGAGAGAGAGAGAGAGAGAGAGAGAGAGAGACCTGTGTGAGGCATGAAGCAGAAGAAAGATCATAAAAGCACCACGTGTTGTCTAGCGAAGCTGTCACAAAGTAATTATTGGTGGCATGGATAGTGACTGCTTGCACCTGTAAGAAAATGAGGCATGCCAACATCAAAAAAAGAACTGGCTGAATATCTAAAAATTCAGCAAAAGTACAAGAATCAGTAAACTTATAGACATCCATACCACAGAACATAACATATCTTCAGTAATAAGAAAAATACTAGAAAAAATGTAGTCGAGCTGAGAAAGACCTGTTACTTTTAATTCAAGAATAAAATTTTGAGGATAAAGCTATTCAAGCTAATAGTTGAGGCAATAGTAATCGAAATCGTGCGATTCGCGATTCGAATCGCACGATTCAGTTCAATTCAGGGTGTTTTCGATACGAACCGATACTATGAATCGCAGGTGTAATAGAATCGCACGCTGAATCGGTGAATCGTGAATCAAATCGGTAAATCGTGAATCGAATCGCAAGAATCGTACGATTCAGTTCAATTTTAAACCTATGTCTTGCATGTAGGCCAAAATGAAATAATTGATAAATTTCAAGGTTTTCTTTAATTTTTCTGGCATATAAAGGGTTGACTCTCTTTTCAGAAGCTTCCATAGCACGTTTGAAAAGATTGTACTGGAAAAAGTTAGGGTTTTGCACCTGCTAGGAAGACCACGACCATATCCCTTGCTATAAAAGCAAGTGTCTTGCCTATTTAGACCACTTGATCATCTATTTATCTTCTTAAACATTAATTTTATTGATTCCAACTTGAAATCTACCTTTTTTATGCATTTTTTAAAAAATGACCGAATCAGAGCGATTCACGATTCGCAACTGGACCATTTCGATTCTCGATTCGATTCACGATTTGACAACTATGGTTGAGGCTACTCAATGGCGGTCTAAATAATTAAATTACTAGGACGCTATACCAAAGAATTTAAAAGGTAGACTTCGTGTAAAAATTTCAGGGATCACTAAGCCACAAGGAGGAGCACTTGCAGTCGTCAATCCACCAGAAAATGACAAATCAAGGTCTTTATAGCATTCACACTCCCACAAGCATTTTTCCAACATTAAGGACATCAGAATCCTTAGCATCAAATAACTGCCAGTCACCATAAGTTTGCATCTTGAACGCTCACAAATAAAAGATAATTGCTTGAATGTTGAAGTTCATTTACATGAGCATTTCAAGTCTATGGGTCAACTTTCCAAGTGTGCGACCGCCAACTATATTGTGACCATTTGTAGCATGAGCCTACCCAGTCTAACAGATGCCTCAATGAAAGAGGCCTACATGACTGAACACCTCAGGGTTACAGCAAGTATTTCCCTCAAGTCTCACACTGCAGTATGAGTTATTAAGTGTCTTATGTCTTCGGATACAAATGGCATAAGACTGTTTTGAGTGAAATCGTGCAAGTGTACATCCATGCTCAGAGGGAGGGGCCAGTGCTACGAATTGGCATAGAGCCATAATGCAGGAATCAAGGACAAAGGTTTTTTACCCCTCATATGGGAAGTTCTTAACACTACCAGAAAAAAGAAGGTACATCCAATTCAGTTTGTTAGAACACAGACCAGCCACTCAAAATAATTTTGATCGCAAAAAATAACAATATGACTGTCCAAAGAACACACATTTATGAAATAGACCAAAAAGACATGTTTAAGAAATAGTGACCGGTTAGAATTTCAAAACATGGTTACCTCTGCCGTATGATCCTTTAATACATGCTTACAATCATAGTTCCCATTTTCAGAACCTTGCCATAGACGAACAGTCTGCAACAACATAAAGCAGAGAATCAGGAACACAAATCCAGCAAAGAATACAAATGACGCTCTTAATTAAACAGAATAAAGGTGCATAATCAAACGTTAAAAGGGTTGAAAACACAGTTATGGATTCGATCCTTGCTATTGAAAACTGGGCAGAAAGAGATGGTTTCTCCCACGGCAGTTGGTGGATCACTGTCATGGTTCTATTGGGTTATCCCAACTTCAGTGCTCCAATTCTATGACTGGTGGCCTGATTATGATACTCGGCGAGGAAAAATATAGAAACAGATGGTGATTGTTCCAATATCATCTGCTGCGACAGTTATGTCATAGTAACAGTTGCATACAATATATGGCCAAGATGGGTGAAATCTTCTCGATATTAGAAGTGGTCGTGGGATAACAGAGACCCGAATCCATTATAAAACACCTACTAGTTAAAACCATGATTACACATTTACACTACACCTAACACGACTTTTTGTCCAAATTTGTCCTCATTTAAAATGGAGCTATCAAAAGAGTTTTAGACAAACATATTCAAATGTTTTAAACAATCATGTTCTTCGATACTTTCACCAGACTTTTTATATGGAGAAGTAAATAAAACGAAGGATTCCTTCCAATTCCAATCTACTAAATACAGAATAGATTAGGAAAAAGAAAAGCACAAGCGTAGCATGGGGGAAGCAGAGATAATAAAGGAAAAAGCTTCAAACACGAAATTGATACACACTCAAAGTGGGCATGGATTACCTTGTCTGCTGAACCAGTAACCACCAAATCACCCTCACCTACAAATTTAACACTAGTAACCTGCAAAAGAAAGAGAGGAACAAAATTGGTCACCTTTTCTCAATCTGGAGAGAAAAATTGCAACAATCAACAAAACCAAAGAAAGCACAAAACCTTCTTTGAATGACCACTAAGAGTAGATAAGATCTCCCCTGATGATCGATCAAAGACTACGGCATTTGTATCTACCCCACCAGTTGCTATGAGGTCCTGCATACCAGCAAAGAAGTATTAGAAGACACTTCTACAAATGTTGGATAAGAGAATATGAAAACAAATCACTGGAATAAAGCATGTAATCTTGGGAATATATCATTTGTAGAGTACAGAAACAAATCATATTGTCAATTAATTAGTATCATATAAATAAAAAACATTGTCGCCAATACCAAAACAAATAGTAAGTGAGAGATGGCACGTGCATCTTTCTTTTGTACTAGGTATTTAAATTTTCACTTCTTATGGAAAACCTGTAACCACCACTACAAGTTGCATATATTGCAAATGTCATACCTTGGAATAAAGAATATCGACAGACAAAACGCCAGGTTTGCTGGTTTTGTGAAGCGGATAGCTAGACAGTTGTGTATACCTCTCGATAGCATCAATAGGAGCCAATGTTGGAGGAATCTATGGAAATAACAAGGAAAAACATAAATCATATGGAATAAATCTGTCAGAAATAATGGAAAGTCATGGAAGTGTATGAAAGACCAAACTAAAGCTGTGTTCCATAAGGAAAAGAGTCCAAAAGATACATCCTTTGTTTTTTCCATGAATAACCAAATTATATATCACCGCAGAAATACCTGGCGCTTTTTACGTTGCTGCGAAAGTGCCGCATTACAGTCAGTGAGCTCTGCAATAATGCTAGCAGAAATTCCTGTACGGAGTTTCTTTCCAACAGGGGCCGTATCCTCCTCTGCGTGACCTGCTATGACAACCAAAAGAACAAATGAGTCATCACACTTGCAACAAAAATTAAAGAAACTAACTTCAACCACCTAAAATGTAAACCTCTTTTCCCATTGCTCAAAGCAGAAGCCTCAATTGTAGTTGTTGTTGGTGCTAACATAGGCATCTGCCTTTCTGCTTGTGCCAGTAATGACCTTGCTTCATCCCTTTCCTTTTTAAGTCTTGCAATTACACGACAAGCGGCATCATGCTGCAAATAAAAACACGTGGTTGCTTATCTATAGAGGGCTTATACTGTTCCACAGTTCAAAACCCAAATTTGAGAAAACATATTGCCTCGTGTTGGAGTGGGTGATGTTACACGGTCTAGACTAGGGTTCTTACATTACCACTGAAGCAACAACCTTTCTCCCAATGCTACAATGTAAGGTACAATAATATTCTAAAACTGTAGCACCCAAAAGGGGCTATTTATCACACCAAATAATTTAGAACCCTATTCACCCAAACAGTGAGAAAAATTAGATGCTACAATCTAAAGCTTAATTTAGAAAATATGTGCAATCCAATTGGTTTTAAATTTAGATATGGAAAAATATCCTAGGCGCACAGTAGATTATTTTGAACCTTGCACAAAGATATTAAAAAAAAAAAGGGGACAGGAAATGAAACCCGTATTCAGAACAAATCAAAATATGCAGGGCATACCCAAACATTAATATTCCAAATGAAAATAGTTCTTACAAAGACAAGCTTTTTAAAGCAGGTATAAGCTTTTCATTTACCTGGTATAAGGCATGACTTAGCTCTTGCCTTGCTGTATGCAGTTGTTGCTCCAAGGCAAAGTTGGATAACATCAGGCCATCCCATTCCTATTATGACATGGATAGGAAAAACTACAGATCATCACAGAATTATATCAAGTGATTTCTTGTAATGTAAACATGAAGCCAAATCAGCAAAACAAAACAATAAAAATGAGCAGTTGGTATAAATGATGGACCTGAAGCATGGATGAAGTCCCCAATGGCACAATCCTTTCCAAAACTATTTCATGGCTACTAAAGCTTAATAGGAAAATAGGAAGGACATGGAATGACCACTGTATGGTTTACAGAGAGGTGGAATTATTCCAATAACTCCAAAACAGGTAGGTTCAAAGAAATTCAGCTTCGCATACTTATGATTCTATAAAATTGTCACATGTTTCCCATGGATGACGTAAATTGTGGCTTGCTTGGCTAATAGCATCTTTTGCCACTAATAAAAACTGTTCTAAATCCAAAAGCATGAAGCTTCAGGTTTTTCAGAAAGCTCGTGAAAAGTATAGCAAAAACTAACATAATAATCAAAGCCGTTCCAAAATCATACTAATCCCAGACAAGCAGTAAAACAATAGCACCGTATTATCTGTCAACTCATCATCAATGAAAAGACAACTCTATATTACCAAATACCTAAAGAATCAACCATCACTTTCCCTCCACACTGACAATTAAAGAACGTGATGATGACTAAAAATGGGCTTGGAGTTTCAAAATAACATTTATGCATAAAAAGTGACAAAAGTTATGGGGACATGAAAGCAGGACTAGACTAATCTTTGCATGTAATGAAGATACTAATCCCATGATGTTCTCTTTATCAGCAATAATAATCCTATGATAGTTATCATAGAACTCTGTTTTATCATAGAAACAGGGTGCTAAGGATTGAAAACACAAGACATGAACGTATAGTAACATCCCTGTAATAGAATCTGCAGAAACAGTGTGCCAAGGATTGGAGACACTTACTATCTGGAACATTCCAAGCATGCCCGGTATGCTTGCTGCTTGTACTGGTCTTGGCTTCACTATCTGCATAGAATGCTCACATTGATTAAGGTTCAGCAAGTATACTCAGCAGTGAAAACACTGGCAACAAAATGGCTGCAAGTATACAAATTATTGAACCGCATACCTTGCCAGTTTTGATCGGGACAATGTCCTCCATAGAGAGAGGCTCCCCAGTAATAGGGCATTTTCCATAATCCTATTTGCAGGAAAGGCAACAGACGATGATTCTATTAAGCAGAGCATTTAGAACTACAGTAAAATTCTCACCAACGACTACAACAGAAATTCAAGAAAAACAATGTGAAAACACTTTATACAGACAGAGCTCAACAGGGTAAAAACAAAACTACGAATTACAATGTCCAATTCTATAAACACAATGTTTTCCGTCCCTGGTAGACATTTCAGAAACTGAAAGATGACATGAATCTTCGGTTATATGACTGACACTTGCAAGCCTAGCAGCTTGACCAAGTTGAATGTGCGCTTTTCTCTCTTTTCTTCTGTAACCTTTGAAGCTTTAGATAATGACACCCTCATAGTTATTAAAGGCAATAGAGACACTGGAGCACCAAAGGTCTGTTGGGGGCCTGGGGCCTATGCACAAGTGAGGCGTGAGCCTTATTGGGTCTGTTGGGGCAACCCCGGGGCTGGGGGAACCCAAAAACAAGATTTGTGAAACCCAATAAAAATAACTTTTTTAGTTACAGTTGCTTACCCCGGACCTTATTTTCCATAAATTTAACTGAAGTAAAGACCACATTCTTTTTACTTTCTTTACTTTAATTTATTAAGTGGAAAATAAGAAAGCACCCCCCATTTGAATCCAATGGCAATGCCAGAAAATCAAAATTCTAAGTATATCAAAATCTAGATTTTTCAGTTTTAGTACAAAACACAAAACTCCACATAGTTCTCCGAAAGTGATGATTTGAAACGCAACCTTGCTCTTACACAGAAACCATGCAAAGGTGCATTTGCTCCTAGCAAAATCCAATGATCAATTACTAGGACTTCTCATTCCGTAAATTAATATTTTTCAAAGTCATTTTCTATACTTAGCCAGATTTTTTAGAGACAGACGGGGGGGTATTTTTCTTTGGTTCCTCGGGCATTCGAGTCCTGACCTTGATCTTTTGATCCGAGAATGTGAAACAAATACCCGGCTCCATCCCAACATACTTGGGGAGAACCTATTATCGAGAAAAAGAGAACCGTACCCTTCTTGGATATCGTAAAATCAAGAAGAATTTGCTTCAAAAAATGTAAGGACAAGTTGTTTTCTTTTATCGGATTGTGCTAATAATAAAACACTATAACTGGGTTACATGTTGATTTGGATTTTTTTTTATACTCCCTCCGTCCCATATTGCTTGCCCCTTTTGGGAAAGCGTGCATTTTGCACACAAAAAGTTTGTGAGAATTATTTTTAAAAAAAATTTACACCAATTTTTTCTACTCAATGAGATCTTTAAATTGGTGTAAAATTATTTGAAAAAAAATGAATGCTCATACATTAGATTTTGCATGCAAAATGAACAAAAACCCAAAAGGGCAAGCAATTTGGGACGGAGGGAGGATGTAATTCAAGCTAAAAGCACAATGTAACCAAACTTAGGGTCAGGCTTGGGCATCCCAAACTTTGGGACCGGCCCTAAGTACAAATAGCAAATACAACAAAGATAAAAATTGAAGTTAAATATAGGAAGAAGCATTATCAAATGGAAATTAACTTCCCTCCCGGTTATCCAATACAAAAAATAAGAGCAAGTGTATAGTCCAAGGCCACTTATGCCTTTTGACAGAACATCTGAGTAACAACGATCTAAGTAGAAAATCACACCACATTACCAATGAATTTGGTCAAAAAGATAAAGAAGCAGGAGTAGGCTCAATAGATCAACCAGAAACTTGTGCTTCATTCAGCAATCAGCAATGGCTAGTGAATGTTAGAGACTTCAATCAACCTTGTCGATTAGTGGTACAGAGTCTCTGGACTGTACTAAAAAGGTTTTCGACTTTTCGTACCTTTTTTTCACTTTTAGGGTTGAGATTTTAACCCTTTCTTACTATTTGTCAAAAAGCCTAGAAAGTGAGGTGCGCCTCCTGCCAAGGCAAAAGGCGCAAGAGGCATGCAACAAGTTCGATGAGTCCTACATTTGTATCATGAATTGTGGAGAAAAAAGAAAAAGAAAATTGAAGGTGAAGAACCTGAATTGTATCTCCTTTTTCATTTAGGTTCCAAAAATGAATAGATATATGGGTCCAGTTACAAAGTACAACCCTAAAAGGTGCAGACTCAGAGACTCTATGCGCCCCCCACATATTCACAACAAAACATGATGTGACAAAGTTTACCTCAAGTGTTCTAAATTTCGTCAACACAAAATCCCATAGCCAAAAACCACATATTCACAACAAAACGTCACAACCACAAACTCTCGTATCTGAGATTTTTCCTTCAGTAGACTGACCCCCTTCACAACAGCACCATAATGGTTCACAACATTCACCACATAATCACATAACCTCTAAAACTATGTGAGGACCAAGGTTGCAAACGAACTGAGCTATTCACGAGAAGCTCAAGGCTTGGTTCGTTAGGGACTTGGCTTAGCAGTTTTAAGCTCATTTAGTAAACGAGCCAAGCTTGAGTTAGTTGTAATTTGGCTCATTTATAAAAGCTCGACCTGTTCCGAGCTCAAGCTAGACTATTTGGGCTCGAGCTGAGCTCAAACACTACAAAGCTCAGCTCGACTTGGCTTGGCTCGTTTGTAGCCCAACTTTTAAGGTGTGTAGATTTTCTCTCCTCGGCATTGGCCAAATAAACCAGAACAAAATATTCATTCACCACAATAATAGTAGCATAGCATTACAAATCCGAGAACCAAACATAGCCTTACAATCCAAAATTCTTCTTTTTCGGTTTAAAAGAAAACAAAGCAGACAGCGATGCAAGAAATTCAAACCCTAGAATCAAGAGAGAGATATGGAAAGGGGAAAACAAGAACATACAGATATGTGCCTCTCGATCAACCGCTTCTCGTAAAGAAGTCCAGACTTCTTCGAAACCACCGGTTCCTCCGGTATCTCACCGGAAACTGCACCACAGAACGGAGATCAGTAAAACCACAAGAGTATCGTAAATCTATACATATTGCATATACAAGTGCAGAGAGATACAGAACAAGGAGAGAGATAGTTACTTGAGCAGTTCATGATCCGAAGTGGTGGGGCTCTGCTTGAGCTCTCCGGTGCTCCGCCGCGGTTCAGGAGTGAGAACTGCTACTGAGGAGAGAGAGAGAGAGAGAGAGAGAGAGAGGGCGGGCGGGCTTGTTCAGGGATAAAATTTAAGGGGTGCGCCCGATTTAGGGGTGCGAATGGGCTATATGGGTAAATGAAATCTGTTAAGAGATCGGGTCAAGGGTTTAAATCACTTTGGGCCGTAACGCCCCAGCTTTACATAAGCCTGAGTTGAGCCTGATACTTGTGGGATTCTCTCCTCTCCAAGGGAAACATAATACCGAAATTGATTTTCAATGTAGTAGTAATTGAAGTGCATAAGAGATTTAAAATGCATACCTTTTTTTTTTTTTTTTTAACCCGAAAATCCATTACCCAGAAATGCCTAAAGGAGTCCTTGTAGTGCAAATCGGAGCATCCACATTTTGAAGCCCTGAACATCGAAAATTCGAATATCCATGATTTGGGATTTAAGTTCGGATTAAATTCTAGTAATGGCATGGTGAAATGAACGATCGTATCGGAGGCACTCATACACGGTGATCCCGCGCGTGGTTCAGAAAAACAAAAAATAAATAAAAACATACCTCACCAAGTTTTTTGGAAAAGGACTGTACAATTTTTGTGCATTGAAAATTTTGGTACTAATAAAAATAGTTTTGACGATATCTTTAACCTTAACGAAATGGCTAATCGATACACACTTATTAAAGATTTATACCGTTTAAGCACATATTAAATTCTAGTTGTGTCACCTCATTGGCAATCGTAACATTTTTGAGTTTTTCGTAACTTTTCGGGGGCAATATGATCCCCTCTTCCAATTTTTTTGCATTGAAAATTTTGGTAATAATAAAAATAGTTTTGGCGATATCTTTAACCTTAACGGAAATGGCTACAATAAAAAAAGATTTATCGTAATTTTATAGGTCTAGATTGTGTGTTTTTCGTAACTTTTCAGCAATATGATTCGTAACATTTTGGTATGTCTCATAACTTTTATAATAATAAAAAATCGTAGCTTTCATAAAAAAAAATCGTAATTTTATAGGAGTGTGTATGATACACACCCAAATAAGGGGTGCGTATTGTAGCCTTCTCCTTAACCTTTTCTTAACTCTTACAATTTTTATACACTAAAAGTTTTGGTGCTCATAAAAATAGTTTTGACAATATCAATGACCTTTTCTTAACCTTGATTCATATTTGGTCAGGGACCCGACCTGAAAAATATAGGTCATAGACTCATAGTTAAGAGAATGTTATATGAAAATATGAACTACTCCACTTATTTCAAGTTTTGTTATTTGTTCGAGGAAGAAGGTACAGAAATAGCTAACAGGTTTAGATTCTGGGCAACAAAATGGTCTTGTTGTTGACTATGCGAAAGGGGAGTTCGGAGAGATCAACGGTACTAACGACCCTTCTTGAGCGTGACCAAAGGATTTAGGCTCGGCCTCGATGGGAAAAAATGGGAGCACCTATCAACGTATCAACCAAGAACTACGAGATCACCTTTTCATTTTGGGGTAATGGAGAAATGGGCAAAGCCACATATGGTCAAGTGGGATGCGGGGATGCTGCTGTGCAAGGGGTGCACAGCAGCTGTTGTGCAAGGCCAAAACGACGTAGTTTCGAGGCCCAAAACGCAGGGAAAAAAGAAAGAGCCAAAACGACGTCGTTTTGGGCTCAAATCTCTCAAATCCCCCAAAACTCATTTTGTCACTTAAATTGGGAGAAAAGGGACGGAGAAGAAGGGTTTTACCCATGGGAGCCGTTTCGATGTTCTTGCAATGAAGAAGACTCCTTTGCTTTGTTACCTTTGAGCGATGATTTCGCACTTCGTTGCTTTGTTACCTCCTTCACATCTGTTTTACCAACTTCGGGATCTGGAACTTCAACATTTAGTCTGCCCCCAAACCCAGAAGAAGACACGGGAAGAGATTTTGATCTCAGAAGATTCTGAGGAGTGTTATCCACATTTTCATGCTTATTCAAATCACTAGCTAATCTTGACTTTGATCCACTTGGCTTCTCCGGGCATGTGCCGCATGTCTTTGTTCTTGAAAACCCTTCTTCTCCGTCCCTTTTCACCCGATCTGAGTAACAAAATGATTTTTGGGAGTTTGAGAGATTTAAGCCCAAAACGACGTCGTTTTGGTTCTTTCTTTTTTCCTGCGTTTTGGGACTCGAAACTACGTCATTTTGGCCTTGCACAGCAGCTGTTGTGCACCCCTTGCACAACAGCATCCCCACATCCGGTCAAGTGGGGTCACTTGAGCTCACTGACTACATTTACTCATTAATTCTACCACAATTTTTGTATATTATATGTGTTTGACTTTGACCCCACAATTTTAACGAAATTGCCCCAAATATGAAGTAACCTTACTAAAATTATAAATTTGCCATCCTCTTAACACTAGAATTTTGCTAACTATAAGTCAATTAATAAGCATGGATAACGCCTATTGAATGCTAAAGAAGTTAACATTTGCAATATCCATTATCCGATTGCGAATACAAATTCATAAACTTCTGAGCGTATTTCACGAATATTGGCACATTTTTTGCACATAAACGCTTCACAAAGGGAAGTCAACCATTAATTAATTCGTAATGGTATTAAATATTCAGTTATTGGACTAGCAAATACGAGCAAAATCAAGTATGTTTCTAAGTATTGACCCCACTACTTCAAATTCCTAACTCCGCCCTTGCCACAGGGGGACGTACCATTCGAGCCATTTTTTTCATGCTTTTCCCGGATGTCTAGAGAAAGATGCAATCAATAGGATTACGTTAATCCTCCCTTCCCGAAAGAAATAGCGTGAAATTCTTTTTCCTTTTCGCTGGGGTCAGGAGATTGTCCCTTCTCGCAAGTTCACTACATGGCCATGTTTACAGGGACGCCGGATATCTGTCGAACCCCTGAGGAGCACTAATTCAAATCAAGCTTTCAAGAATGTGTTTTGTATCTCGACTTATTGGAAATATGTGAAAACTAGGGGTGTCCACGGATTGGATCCAGACGGATTGGATCCGGACGGATCGGATACGGATCCGATCCGATCTGCTCAAAGCGGATTATGGTTTTTAAGATCCGGAACCGAATATTCACGGATCGGTTACGGGTCGGGTCAGGCGGATTTGGCAGATTAAAGAAGGATTATTGATCGGATCGAGCGGATCCGATCCGATCCGGATCCGGAACCGCCAGATTAGAAATTCTCGATCCGGAACCGAACCGAACATTCACGGATGGATCAACGGATGGTTCGGATCGGTTCGGATTGGTCGGATTGGCGGATCGGATGATCCGTTGGACAACCCTAGTGAAAACGCATACAAAGGAGAGAAAATGCCTCCACTGATTTGGCCTTAAAATACATCAAAATTTGTGAAGTACTATGAGATCTAATTTGGAAGACTGGGACTGTAAGTATGGCTGTAAATGAATTGGGCCGTTCGTGAACTATTCAAGGCTCGGTTCGGTAAGAGCTCGTTCGAGTTCGATTCGTCTACAAAACGAACTGAACTTGAACCTCAATATTAGGCTCGTTTCATAAATGAGCCGAACTTGAACCTAAGTGGATTCGGCTCGGTTAGGCTCGCGAACCTGAGGTCAAAATGTAATTAATAATACTTTAGGGGTCTACATATAAATATTTTATAGTTGAGAAACTTTTATGTAATTTGTTCTTCTTTTATCTCTAACTAGAGTACTCTACAACGAACAGATGAGTTTTATCCTTAACTAGAGTACTCTATTTAGCTCTCAATATTTTTTTTAATGTGTTCTTTTTCTTTTGATTTCTTGATTATTGTGGTAGATTTGTTTATTTTTGTTTGATTTCTTGATTATTGTGGTAGATTTGTTTATTTTTGTTTGATTTCTTGATTATTGAGGTAGATCTACATGTAACATTGTTTTGAAGCGTATCTCTTTCCCCTCTCAGTTTGTATTCTAAATTGCTAACGAGCTCTACCGAGCTCGATTCGAGCCTAAATTCGGCTCGGTTCGGCTCGTTTGACTTTAACGAGCCCTACCGAGCCGAGCCCGAGCTTTGAAATTTTGTCACTAGCCGAACTCGAGCCACTTATCTAGGCTCGAATCGAACCCGAGCCGAACTCGAGCCTGACTCATACCTTAACGAACTAATCCCGAACCTCATAGGGTTCGGCTCGTTTACAGCCCTAACTGTAAGTGACTCTGTTAATAATATCAGGACCAGCCCGACACTTCAATAATTTTAAAATAATTTTTTGATTAACTTTTCAAAAAATTATCTCAGTTGGATACACGTAAGTGGTTGATTCAAACTTCAAGTTGTCATTATGAATTCAGGATCTAAATTATGAATGAGAAATTAAAATATTGGATCACCCAATTGAGCTGAATTTTTGCAAAGGACACTCGAAAAATTATTTTAAAATTGATAAACAATTCAGATTATTGGGTTGGAACCCAAAAGTGGGCTGAAACTATTTATGCATTTTCGGTACCCTTTGCTTCAGTACCCTTATCTTTATCGATACAAATCACAACTTCACGAATGCTCAATTGCAAATTATGAAGTCGTCTATGCTTGCAAATCAATGTCGGGCATTTTAGAGATGGTCAATTCACTTTGAATAAATGCCGCCGTGTGACAAGAAGTTTTGAATTTTGAACATATTTCTATCCCATCAATGCTTGGAATATTGTCTCACCCTTTTTTTTCTCCTGCATACAACCCCATGTTGCAACAAAACACAATCTTTCGATTCCAAACTCTTCGCCGTCCAAAAACCACTTTACTGCGCTATCGAATGTTAAAATCAAGATTTTCTCAGAGGATGCTTTGTTACTAGATTAGAAGGTCATTTTTTACTATAGGAAAGTAGGAACATGAAATCAATTGGTGAGTTAGTGGGTGCTAAGGTATATATTTATCCAACTTTTGGCATACAAAAGCACAAGGTGTGTTGTGTGGGTGGCAGAGCTATATCAGAGCGATTCCTATGCCTATGTCTGAAAGGGATTTCAAATTCGACCCCTGCACGGCTACACTCTCCCGGATTTTCTTCCTATTTGTAGTACACTTTTGGATTTTTTTAAAAAATTACCTAAAGAGTGGTCCCCACAATCTAGTCTATTAGTCAAGCTTGGATAAACATAGTACTAGGACTTACTAGATGAAAGACCATGATTGGTGAGGGGCTTAAAAGCGCCTTAGGTAGCTGCTATCTATCGGATCTTTTCTAAGAGGTTAGGCAGGTAGTTGATAAGCCTGCGTCAGCCACTGCATCAAGAGCCTTAACTCGATGATCATGTCTACTTATTTTGTGTGTCCTAGTGCGTAGATGGCTTGTGCTAATACTGGTGTGATACATGCACTAATCCTAGTTACATGAATGGAAAATGCTACAATACACACCCCTTAAAAGTGTGTACCGTATGCACTTCCAGATTGTGCCACCTCATTAGCAATCGTAACATTTTCTATGATTCGTAATATTTGGCGTGTCTCGTAACTTTTACACACACAAAAAAAAAAAAAAAAACGTAACTTTTGTATGAGTGTGTATCATACACACCCAAATAAGGGGTGTGTATTGTAGCCTTTTCCTACATGAATTAGTTATATATATTTCACTGATCTATCCAGTAGATAGATTCTGTTCGCACGGAGTGCGTCTCTAGACATTTTTGTTTTTTGGATGGGTTCATAGGGGATTGTGTCTTTCATACGATGTACCAAATTAATTATTGCAATTTCAATGGCACATTTTTCATTTCACCTCATTATTTTTTGGGGGTTCTGTTGGAACTTGTGGCTCATATGGTGTGTATGAGAGGTACTGAGAAGTTCTCGAAAAAGGCCAATGCCGAGCGAAGTGGAGCGGAGTGAGGGAGCGAAATCGTAGATTCAGCTGTTCGGGTTGGGCCGTAGGCCCGAAGGTTTGGGGGGCGTAGGCCCCCCGCGGTACGGTACGGTGTTATAAGGGCATTATGGGTATTCAGGCTATAATGCGGATTAGGGTTGGAATAGAAGTAGCAGCCATATATATACTTTCTATTGTAAAACCCTAAGTACTGTGATCATCAATAAACGACTACTCACACTGCTCCCGTGGACGTACCCGGTTTTTGGGGAACCACGTATATCTCTGTGGCAATTCTTTTACTATTTATACTCGTATATCGTGTGCGTGTGTGATTCGATCCTAACAGGTTCGACAATTAGGGTGTTTGGGCAAACTTACACACATACACCTCGACTAATCCCCTCCCTGATCCACTCAAGGTCATCCACACCGGGACTAAGGGATTCAATAACTGTTACTTTCTTGCGGCCTGGCCCTGATAATCGAACCTTAGTCAAGGGAATCAAATTCACTAACCAACCGGCCGACTAACGTTTTCGGCATTTTTTACATTATCATTATTTACCTTCTTCTACTAAATTCGACCCTTCCTAACTAAAGGAGCTCACCATAAACATTGACACAAATTGTCATCAAAGTGATGCTGTCTTACCATTTCCATGGCACAGTGCACATGGGGCCATGACTTCATTAACTTCCATTTGCTAAAGCTTTTTATTATGATTTTTATGTGATGTGCTAAAAACAGTTTTCAGTTTTTTGTGAGTGGAACACACAAATATGTTTAGTAGTTGCAAATTAATAAACGACCATAACGCTTTCGATCGCATGCATAACAATTTGCTACATAAATATAATTATAAATTTTTAGTTTCAATTCTATATTTTCTTTCCAATTTCTCTTTTGAAGTCTGAAATGGACAGAAATATATAACAGAAGATGACATATGTTTTAGTGGTAAGGAAAAAAACAGAATATGAGATTCTCTTTTTTCTCTTGTAATTTTTTTGAAATTAAAGTGATATCTTTTTCTTCCCACTGAAATTGTTTTCTCCATTAGGCGAGTGATTGCGAAAGCGAAATCTTTCGAATAATCACGAAATTAGATCGGGATAATAATTCGCAGTGAAAATGACTTTTCATGTGTTTTAAGTATTTTGACTAGATAAAGAAAGAGGGGAGATATCGCTTTGTTTTGATAAAGTTTTGAGAATAATTTTTGAGAAATTTTTTTTTTTTTCTTTTTTTAGGAAAAGTTACTTATAGTCTGTTATTGATGTCTAGCAATATATATTTTTTTGTGGAAATGGATTGGAGAGATGAGAGATGAGAAAGAATCTTTCTGCATTTTTTAGAAATGTGAAGTGAACACAATCTTAAAGTTTTTCTTCTTTTTTTGTTTTTTCCTTTTGGGAGTTACTTATAGTCTGTTATTGATGTCTAGCAATATATACTATTTTTTTTTTTTTTTTTTTGTGGAAATGGGGTTCTTGTAGCGCCTCCTCTGCAATTTATGATGTAGCACGGTGTAGCGCTTCCATCTTAACCATTCATCTCGGCAATTTATGGTTGAGCCCGCGATGCACGGTGTAGCGCCCTCATCCTAACTGTCTATTTCAGCAATCGATGGTTCGCCACACCATGCAATGCAAAGAAGGTGATATAGGAATCTCGATTCCACTTTTGTGCTTGCCTGCCAAAAGATTTTACAGAGTACTACTTTTTGTTTGTTAAAATGAAATTTTTTTAGGACAACACGAAAAAATAAGCAATCGTGGTCTTTTAAATCTTGGATTTGTGAAGAATTAAGAAGAAGAACGTGTATGTATTTGTTAGGAAGGCTAGGCTCGTTTTTTAACAAAGGGGGGCTAGACAGACAACCGAGCCCAATATGACCGTGCCAAGCCAATATGACCGTACCGAGACGGTGTCAACTGAGCCAATATAACCGTGCCACTACGGTGCCAACCGAGCCCAATATAACCTTGCCGAGTCGGTATGAATCGAATCACAAAGAGGATGAACCGCCGTCTTGACCAAGACGAGATTGATCCGGACGAGTCATCTGAGCCAAAGGGTTCATCTAAATTCCGGACACCACACTTACCATTCTCATTTTATTACAAATTCAAGATCCGAACATAACATACAAAACCGATAACAGCCTTACCGTTCTCATTTTATATTTTCTTTTCATGTTTTCAGAAAAAAAATTATTGTTTTGTAAAGTTCTCCCGAGCAGATTGAGAATGTTGTTAATTACCAGATAAAATTTTTTCCCTAGAAAAGGGAAGACAAAAAAAATAGTAAAAATAAAAAAATAATAAAAAAGATTTGACTAAGTTTACGGAATTATACAATCCAAAGATTTCTATAAAAAGAAACTTAGTACGGACTCTATAAACACGGCTAGGAATAGGGTTGGGGCTTGGACAAAAAAATCTCTTATCCGCATTACGTTACAACAACTAATTTCCCAATTTAAATCCAAAATTCCTAATTTAGCATATATTTTTGCCACGTCACCCAGGTCCCTCGTAAGATCACCTCCACGGCTCCACGCGTCACCTCCCTTTTGGTTGATTAAGGAGCAGATCACTCAAGTATCTCTGTACCACTGCACATTGAACCACGGTCCATACATTTTGTCTCGGACCCAAATTAACATGTGGAGGTGAAAATCACATGAACATCACGCAGCGGTGCTCTAGAAACACTTTATAGTTTTCCTTTCGTACGACCTTCCACGGAGGCATAGTCAATTAATGGTCGTCCGGTGCTTTCGGATTTGCCGTACAAGTACTTTAACCTATATAACTAACTCTTGTTGATGTTGGATAATTTTAGATCTTCACCCTCTCCCTCCTTTAAAAACCACTCTCTCTCTAAATTTTATTTTTCCTCTCTGTCTCTCTCTAAAAGTCTCATTTTTTTTTTCCTCACGGAGTTGTCTCCTCCATTGGTTTCAGCAATGCAATTTGGAGCTGAGAAAAGGTGGCACTGAGAAGCATGCTAGGTTCACATTAGAGATTAACTGAGATAGAGATTTAAGGCCTGGTTCGGTTGCTGTTTTTGGGAACTATTCTTCGAGAGAGGAACAATGCTGCGGGACGTAGTTAATCCGCCGGAACAACTCCCAATTGTAAATTTCTGAAACTTAATTCAAGCTTTTTGTGGATTTTGTTCTTGCATTTTCATGTTCAAACAAGATTAAAGAAAATATTTATATACGTGTATTTTTCCAGTTAGAAATTATAATTCATGCATTTTCCAAATTTCTCATGTTTGCATGCTCCTTTTATTTTCATTTCCTAAGAAATTTGAATACATATCTTGTATTTGCAATTGTATCCAACACCAGAAGTTTTTCCAAATTTCCCATGTTTGCATGCTCTTTTTATTTTATCGTATTCTTTATTTTTTTTGACAATTATAATGGAAATTTGAGAAGTGATTTTCACGTCTTCAAAGTTGAAATGCAACAACAATCATGATCAAGATTGAATTTCTAATTAATGCTTCTCATTCTTCTCAAGCATCCTTTTTGGATCAAAAGAATACCTTCATAACTTTGATTCGCAGAATTAGATATGAGATTGTGTTTACCAATTATGGAACTGCAAGAACTTCCGGTGTTGGATACAACAGTTCCATATAAACATAAGTAGGGGTGAAAATCGGTCGGTTCGGTTTTCGGGGTGTTCGGGACCGAACCGATCGGTTCGGGGTGATTTTGCTTGGAACCGATCCTGACCGAAAAAAACAATGGACCGATTGGTTCGGGGTGGTTCGGTTTTTTCGATTTTTTTGGTCCGGCATTAAAATTGAGATGGACGGCTGTGATTTGTTATTTTTTGCGGGGTCAATTTCAGGAAACCGAGATAGGGGTGGTTTTCGGTCCAAATAGGGGTGGTTTCGGGATAATTCGGTCCAAATCGGAATGATTTTAGGGTATTTCGGTTCGGTTCGGTCTGACAAAAATTCCGGAAAACCGAAACTAAACCGAGATGTATTTCGGTTTTTTCGGTTCGATTTTTTCGGTTTTTTTCCAGGCTAGACCGATCGAACACCGAACCGATTTTTCGATTTTTCGGTCGGTTCGGGTCCCGTCGGTTTTATTTTCACCCCTAAACATAAGCTACAATTCTACACCCGAGAATTTCACATCGGTCATCACATCTCTATTAATCCGGTGTGATTAATCATCCTATGGTAGTATATAACCCTAATTCATAGTCTCTTCAACGAAATGTAGCCTAATTAATTAAGGACAATGCTACCCATACCGAACCAAATGCACAGATAATGTATAGAGGGTGCACGGGGACCCACTTTTGGGTCCCACACGAGTGATCCGAACCGTTCATTATTCTTTAGAACAATTTTCCGAGGGCCCCCGCAAAATTTCAGCTCAATCGGACGGTTAGAAGTGCTCGAACCAAAGTCCCACCGTTTCAATCCAATTTTACGGTTCGGATCATTCGTGTGGGACCCAAAAGTGGGTCCCCGTGCACCCTCTGTACATTTTCGGTGCATTTGGTTCTGTACCCTTATCTTTGTCGATTAATTAATCACTTTCCGGGTCAATCGCGGCTAATTTCAAAACCAACTTTAACAAGATATGTTGATATTCTTGTCAAAGATTTTCCCACCAAAGTGTCTGCACAACCTAATCTTGTTTTCTCCAAAAGGCAATTTTCGATGGGGATTATTGGAGAATATTTAACTTTAGATGCTCAATGTTTTGGATTTTTATTTTATTTTATTTTTTTGTTCAATTAAACCTAATGGTAACACTTCACGTGCGTGGCATAATTAGGTTTCTAGTGCCACTCAATTCTCATTGTCTGTCCAATTTAGGTTATTACTGAATCTTTCATCATATTTACATACAATGAACTTCCTTGTTTGGCAATGTTGTTTTAATTGTTGTTCTTCTTGTTTAAAATATGTCCCACACATCACATGGAGCACAAATTCATGTATTCTCTCTCCTCTGTCACGCGACAATTCTCCTTTTTCCGATCTCGCCTTCTTAAAATGCTTTTAGCTTTCCTTTGTCATTTAAAAAAAAACTACTTTTATTTATGTTTTAGGTAACTTTCTCACCGAATCTCAATAGTAGTAGCCTGAAAAACAAGTCAAACGCGGAATAAAAAAGTTCATCCAAACAGGATTTACAACCTTTTATTGAACTAGAGTATCCAAACATACCATCTAACAAGTGAGTCATACAAAAGTACTATATATATGGAGCATAGTTGAGTGATAGCTTTCATTATTTCTTCCTTCACAAAAAACTTGTTTGAATAGTCAATTGTGGAGTTTTCTTATGAGATCATCAAATTTCAAGAACCATGTCCCTTTTCCACTACCAAAGGTCATGAGGCAGGTTTCACTTGTGATTTTTAGTTTGAGTTTTATATTTTAGTACTTTTATTTCCAATAACTGATGTAATTTATACTCTCATAACTAATAACGCGTATCACAAGTCTAATCGTTCATTTTTTGTTGCAGGAAGATCTTTCGAGCCCTCTGAGCGCTCAACTCTTTGATCTGTGTGATGCTGATTTATTGCGTGAAGCCCTGGAGAGCCCTGAAGTTACTTCTTGTCCTAATTATTGTTATGAAGAAAACTCACCCTACCCCCAAAAGCTTCCCTTTGATCCAAATACAAACAATCTTCTCAATAGTACAATAGAAAAGTATGGCACACTGCCGAAAACCGCCACCATGACAGATATGCCCCCTACTAGCTCAGCAACTGTCGCCGCCACCACTACCAACACCAACAACAACCACCTCTCTATACTCTTCGACTCTTCGGAAGAGATCGAGAACGTTATTTCCGCGTCCATAGATTTTTCGCCCTCGGTTCCATATTCCCTGCCCCCATACCTCATTAACCAACAAGACCAATTTGATCTATCCTCTATCCAATCTAATGGTTTTCCACATTTCCCTTCTGAGCCTATTCCTCCTCTTATGGGGCCTCGGCAATTACCTTCTGGTTTCGAACACGAATGCTTGTCAATTATGCCTTCATACGGGCGTTTGAATGCTAATTCATTGACGTCTAACTCTTTTCTTGAGCCCAACACTGGCCAGTATTTGCCTGGCAACTTGAGTAGTACTACTTTCTCCGATAATTCACGATTTTTCAACGGGAATTTGTATGCGGGAAATGAAATGCATCTTCAGGAATTGGAATTCCAAGGAGAAAATGGTGGGATTTTCTGTCCGGAGCCTTTGCCAAGGATTTTTCACTCTGGTGAGCTACAGGTAAATTAATTGAAGTGGATATTTCCTTCTAGCTTCTATTGCCTAGTTAAACACTTTGGTATTTTTAATTTTTTTTAGACCCAATACGGACTTTTCGCATAACAAGAAAAAGAAAACCGAAAAACAAAAGTTGTATCAAACACTGAAAATTTGGGTTTGTTCTACAAACTGACTTAAATTGAATAAGCTAGCGGAACAGGCTTAGTGAGTGAAAATGAGTTCATGTGTTGTGAGAGAGCGACCTGTCTCGTAAATCAGTTTTGAGTTTAAATCAATTTTGTAAAACAATAGTTTTAGAATGATCTAGCTAAAACTAAATTCGTTCAAAAAAAAAAAAACTATCTAAACCTAAATGAATAAGGGTATCAAAAGCAGACAGTATCTTTTCTTGCTTTGCTAAAGGGTATAATTTTTTTGGGACACTGATTGTGTGTTTTTCTGATGCCTTTTTGTTTGTGGTTTTTTTTTTCCCTTTCTGGGAATTGACTTTTTTGCCCTTGTTCATCACATTTCTTACCAAAAGGCACTTAGCAATGAGAGTCAACATGTTATGAATGGGGTTGGGAGTTCTACTCCTTTGGCATCAGAGGTCACAAGTTTGGAAGATTCTGCATTCAAGGGTACTACCAAACTATCTGCTGAGGAGAGGAAGGAGAAGATCCATAGATACATGAAGAAAAGAAGTGAGAGGAATTTTAGCAAGAAAATAAAGGTCTCTTTCTTCACCTCTCTCTATATTAAAGTATATAATCTATCTCTATATATGCACGAGTCTGATTTTGTTCTTCCACCTGTGGGGAATTAAGCAACTATTCACCCACTTATTGGATAGGCTTTTATGGTTTTCTGCACACGCAACAACATATGCATGTGGATACATATATTCTCAATTTGTTGGTTAATCATTTAAATCACTAAGTAAAAGTGAAAAACAAATGCAGTATGCTTGTCGGAAAACGCTAGCAGATAGCAGGCCTCGAGTCAGAGGAAGGTTTGCAAAAAATGATGAATTGGGAGAGATGTCAAGAGGAGCGTATAGCAACCACGAAGAAGACACAGATGAGGATGTAAGTTCATTGAACAATGCTTATCAGTCGGATATAGATGGACTTCAACCTATAATTCACAATATAACAAAACATATTACAAAATTGTTTTCAAAATCTTTTTGTTTGTATTTTTTTCAATCTCTTACATTGGTTTCTTTTGCATTCGCAGTCTGTACGAATCGTCGTGAAAGAAGAAGAAGAGATGATCGATTCTCAGACATCTTCGCTCATATAAGCGGCGTCAATTCCTTCAAATGCAACTACCCAATTCAATCTTGGATTTGAGTCATTGATCAACGTTATGTCATGAATCATTTGAACATTTTTGTAGGACCCTTTTTGTCAACCAGCTGGGATAGACTCAAATAAGAGTTGAATTTATAATTGGGTCATTAAGGTTTTTATTTAGTAATTGAGTCATCGTTATGTACACTTTTTAGAAGCTGAATTATGTTGTCCATAGGTAGAATGTTGGTATAATATGCAGTAATCCTCACATACCAAATCCCAACTCCATATATACACTGTACAAAGCTCTTGTAATACAAATGATATGGAATTTCTTTTGTCTTTGAAAGCAAAGATGGGATGTTTTGTGCCAGAACCATTAGTTTGTGTTGTCGTGGGTTTTTGAGTAACAAAAATTAGGCTGCGTACTTAGCTGTACCTCCCTGGTACTAAAATTCATCATATGCAGGAGTCATGTAATCCTACATATGATGAAGATTGTGAGAAAGATTTAATTCATGTGACTCAGTCTCTGCTTAGAAGAATTATATTGATAAGATTGTCATGTAATCCTACACTTGAATCTTCTTTTAAAAAACAGTGAGTTAGTGTTCCAGGCCACAAAACTAATGAGGTTAATTTAAGGAATATAGAATCTCCACTCATTCTATACTGCACTTAAAACTCGCTCGTAAAATTAAGCAAAACGATAATCAAATGATCTCCAATTTCACTAGCAATTGGTAGGGATGGGCTCTCCGTACCACGTCCCTCCATTCTATTTCCATCCATTTATCGGGCTCAAAACTATGATCCGAACCGTTCATCTGAAAGAACACGCAATAAAAATATAAGTTTACAAAATATTAGTATGATCGAATATGTGTGAACATGTTGCAAATTGTTATGTAAAGTTATGCCAAATGAATGCTGAGTATATTTTACCGTTTAATCTTTCAAATGAACTCCAATTTCACTGCTAGCATTTGTTAATACTGATTTGTAACATGCCCCTCTTTGCAAATTGTTATGTTAATGCTAGCATGATTACCAGGAGGGACAATTTTCCCTTATGGTTGTCTGATATAGCATCAGATGATGTCCAGGCCTCCGGGCCCTCTTCTTTGCAGTAATAAAATCTTCTTCTTTCTTGGCAAAAAGAACTCCAATTTCACTGCTAGCATTTGTTATTACTGATTTGGGCCAACTGGGGCTTTGTTGCCCCTTCTTCTATAATGAGCCTTAAAACAAGGCCCAAAAAACTCCAGTTCAGATCCAACAAAGGCCCAGTACCTTTCTGGGATCACTAGGGTTAACGGCATTTGATCAAAATCGCTCCTCTCTATAAATACCTCACAAAACCCTAGCTGATCCTTCAGTCGCAGCCAAAGATGTCGAAGCGAGGTCCGCTCTCTCTCTCTCTCTCTCTCTCTCTCTCTCTCTCTCGCGTATTCATTTACATATGCATTTGTTTATCCGTTCATATAAGCACGGTTATGCTTAATTATTTATATATGGTATTGATGCACGATTCAACAGCTAAATGGGAAAAATTGTAGTAAAGAGAGTTTATGTGATGGAAGTTTGAAAGTTGTTTTGATGCACGATTCAACAGCTTGAATTTTTTTAAAATTTTTTTCAAAAAAAGGAGAAACACTTGCTTAATATGTAGTCTAGGTATAAGGTACTTGTGTTTATCTGCTGTAAATTTCAAATGAGGTGATCTGAATTTGGAGGAAATGAAGAACACTATCGAGTTTGAACCTTTGAATCAGTTACAAAACAGTCGGTTGATCAAAATTACTTCATCTCTTTCTGATTTTCAGGACGTGGAGGATCGGCGGGGAACAAGTTCCGGATGTCCCTCGGTCTACCGGTGGCCGCCACCATAAACTGCGCCGACAACACCGGGGCGAAAAACTTGTACATTATTTCCGTGAAGGGAATTAAGGGGAGACTGAACCGATTACCGTCGGCTTGTGTGGGAGATATGGTGATGGCGACGGTGAAAAAAGGGAAGCCTGATCTGAGGAAGAAGGTGATGCCTGCTGTTTCATGTTGTTAGCTGAATTTTTAACAGATATTTTTGTTGTGAAATGCCACTGTGGCGTTTGCTTCTTAAATGGCCTACTGGGTTGTGTTATCATGTATGTTTTACTATACATGGGCTTTATGTATATAATTTTTTTTTACTCAATCTATTTATCATTCTATATTCTAAACGAAGGTTAATAGCTGAATTTTTAACTATGATATTTTTGTTGTGTTAGTTTGTTTCCTTAACAAGCTTAAAACTTTTTAATGGTGTTGCTATTGTTCACTTGTGGTTAATTTTTGTTTGCTTCTTAAATGGCCTATTCTGAAATGGTTGTGTTATCATGGTGTTTAGCTATTGTTCACTTCTGTTTTTTATTAACAGTGTCTTTAGGCACGGTTCGTGCTCCTTGGGTGATTTACTTTTCCTATTGGTACTTCTGTTTTGCTCCTTGGGTGATTTACTTTTCCTACATTGGATATGATTTCATTGTAATCTTGTGCCTCGCCTAATATTGCAATTCCTTGATTGGATTCCCAATAACCATCGGGTGGATCAAGGGATCTATCGTTAGGCTATATTGAACCACATGTATATACATCTTTTTGTGTATACATCTCCCTTTAGCTCCGATTATTCTAATTTCATAGGATTTATCGGTGACAAGGTAGATACACTACTTACCAAAAAAAAGTGCGAGAGCACAGTAAAAATTATGCTATTATGTGGTTGCTTACATCTGGTGGATTTTGGTGTGATTTCTGTTTATTGGAAAAAAGAGTGTCATGTGTCATACACACCATACACGTATTTAGTGTATAGTGGATATAGATATAGATGTGCATGGATGCATGTATTAGTAGAACTGTAGAACCATTAGATATAGTTAGGATTGCTGCGTGCATATTTTGCCACGCCCATGAAAATCGAATTGGGAGTTCTTTTGAATGACGAGAAAACCGATTAGACCGATCTATGTGAATAGTATCCATATGTTTTTGGCTGTTTTGTTTGTTAAATTGTTGATCCATTTTTTTTGTTTAGTATGATGAGGTTGAATAGAGATGTATGCTGGCTAATCGGCACCTTGATATGTTCGTATGATTCGCCATAAAGGTTGTGCACGTATGATGATCTGGTGCTTCCTGAGGCCAGCTACAGTATATCACGTCGACCGTAAGATCGAGTTGGTAGTCTCTCAGTGTGGACCTTGCTCTGTCGCGGTCTGATACATTTCTTCTTTGTCCCTCTAGTTCTGCCCCCCTCTCTGTAGGGATTGGACATTTCTTCTGTATTCTTCATTTTGGTCTTCAGTCTTGTGGTTATTTCTGCTGGTGATGTGGTGCTGAGAATTGTTTTCTTTCTGGGGTTTCTCTGCACATCCCATGCCCAGCTAAATTCAAATAACCAATCTTACCCCTATATCTGATGGTAACTTGTGTTATCATCCCTGTCGAGATTGGGATGTTTGTCTCAATTGAGTATGTCCATTCACTACTTACAACTCCAATGGTGCCATTCATTACTTCACCGCAAACATTTAACTTTCGGATTTTATAGTTTTCGGATTAACCTGAGTCAACTTGTGCAGCTTTCCTTCCAATTGAGGTACTCATCCTCGTTGCTCAGCTTTGTCAATTCTCAAAATAATCTTCAAGTTGCATATTCCCAATTCGGTGATCCACCATCCTTATTTGTATCTTTGTTTCAGTCTTAAAACGTGCACTGAGAGCTGGCTATTATTAACCTATCTTGTGGCCTCCATGTTCTTGAATGCTACACTTTTCCTTATGGTGCTTCATAGTAATGCTTATTGAGTTAATCAAATGTTAAACGTATCTGGTGTACAATGTTGTGCATTTTGGATGGTAGAAGTTTTGGATTTTACTTGTCTTTTGGACCTGGTTGACGTCAATATTACTGGGCATAATAGTTGGTATTTGCTATCAAAGTTCCTTAAGTAGATGCATTATTGGATTAGTTATGCTCTTCAAGAGCATTTAATTTTGGTCAATAGAAATGCAGAGTTTCTTTTTATGATTCTTCCATTTCCTTATTATGGTGCTGCTTTGTTTCCTGGGTTGCTGTTGCTTGTTTCTTTGTATTCATTCTTTTTGAAGAGAACCATATTGGATTGTCCAAGTTCCATATTAAGCACCAGACTAAGTCAGGTATCCTCCTTTGTATTCAGTGGTTGATACAGTTACATGTCTGGAAAATAAAAAATGTCTATCGTTACAGATGTGACGGTGTTCTTCCAAGTCACATGTGCTACATTAAGGCCTTACATATTTAGTGTTTTATATTTGTTTTTGTAGATTTATTCTGGTCAGCAGTTTATGATTCTTCAGGAATTGCAATGACATCTTATGTTCGGTTTCGTCTTTAAATTTCAATAACTAATGCAATATTTGGCCTTGCCTATTCAAGTCTCTGTTGCTGGGGCATCTATTTGCTCCATTGAAGGCACTTTTTTGGTCTCAGCTTCTTTGTGCACTGTTTGTTCGAATCGTTGATGGTTGTTGCCATTATAGTGAGCTAACATCACCAGACTAAGTCAGGTATCCTCATCTATATTTTGTGGTTGATACAGTTACACGTCTGGAAAAGCAATTCTGTCTATCCTTTCAGATGTGATGGTGCTCTTTAAGATCACGTCTGCTCCATTATGACAAACATTTTAAGCAATGAGCATTTTATCCCATTGCGTTGTCATTTCCATGATTACTTAAGCTGCTGAGGGGCTATTTTGCTTTATTTCTGGCCGTTTCTGAGAAAGTCTTATGCATGTCCACAGAAGATTCTATGCTTCATAGATGTGTGCACTTTGCTGTATTCTATTTCTCTATCTTTTTTCTAGAGTACTTCTAGATGGCGATTGATTTCGCTGTCTTCATAAGACCAATTTTTCTCCTTCAGTGCTTCTTGCTATTTAAAGCCTTACATGTTCAGTATGTTATCTTTTTATTTAGCTTTGTTCAAGAATGGGAATTGTCTGTTGACTAATTAAATCGTGTACGCCGTGCCGTATGTCTACCATTTGAATTTAATTGTTTGAAATGTATCCCCAGACTAAGTCAGGTATCCTCCTTTACATTTGGTGGTTGATACAGTTACATGTCTGGAAAAGCAATTCTGTCTATCGTTACAGATGTGATGTGCTCTTTAAGATCACATCTGCTCCATGTAGGCCAAACATTTTGAAAAGCAATTCTGTCTATCGTTAAGGATGTAACGGTAGTTGGTAGAGAATGAACCGAAGCAGTTCACTGATTGATCTTGAATTTTGCTGATTCCCTAATTGAGAATTGGTATCTCTTTTCTCACGCATAATTGATATTATCTTTCCACTGTTGATGATATATGCTGGTTGTCACTGCAGATAATGCTGGTGTCATCGTCAATCCAAAGGGAGAAATGAAAGGTATGTCGTTCAGTAGTCATTGTTCCACACCCTCGTAAGCTCTGCTGTTCCTCGTCAAATAAAGCTTCTTCCCAGCATGACTACTTTCTTTTTGCCATGCTGATTTTTGTGTGCATGTCTTGTAAAATATGGTGGTTCTTTTAGCTATAAGCAATTCTCTCGTGGATGTTTCAGGGTCTGCTATTACTGGTCCGATAGGGAAGGAGTGTGCTGATCTGTGGCCAGGATCGCCAGTGCAGCCAATGCGATTGTCTGAGTTTTTGCTCAGTTTAGAAGTCCAGTTGTGGAAATACTTTGTTGAAAGTGCTTATGTTTGTCAATGGGCTTATTTTCACTTGAATCAAAAGGTTGTTCAGTTTTGGCAACGACTGTTAGTTTTGCTAGTTGTGTTTTGTTTTGGCTTCGAATTTTGGTTCAGACTCAGCTTTATCAATATCTGTGCATCAAGTGTTGTGAATCTTGTGATGACATTGGTAACGATGGATTTGTTTTCAAGTCACTAGTTCATTTTTTCATCCTTTTTGGTAATTTGAGATCCAGTTCTATGAATAGACCTGAAAAGTTTCACATGGACTTTCCCAATTTGAAGGAAAAAGCAGCAGCAAGATGTCAGCCAACGTACGGATTAATGTTTTTCGTATCTTCTCTGTAAGATGAAATCCTGTAGTAATCACTTGCTATAAGGGTCTCCAATCTCGACACAGTTTAAGACTCAAATTCAAAATTTGTTCAAAAATCCATCTCTAATGGAGGATCCAAATCTTTCATTTTGGGTTTTATCTATTTTTTTGCCCAACTTGGGGACAACCCAAATCCAAATCTATTTTTCCAATAGCTCTTATGAAAGATGAGATCAGAGACTTGTTTGAGAGACTTGTTTGAGAGAGAGAGAGAGTTGTTTCTATGCGTTGCCGGAGCTGGTTGGTGTTGCTGAATTTGTCTAAACTTTGTTTGATCTTCCATCTGATGTTTTGAGGTTCGTCTCACTTTTACTGAGCTTAGCCGAAGGTTTGCCGAGATCACTCGAAAATTCGTCGAGATCACCTTAGCTTTTGAGCTAAGAGTGTTCTACCCTTTGTCGTAGAGTTTTCTCCTTGGTGTCACCGGACCAGAGCTTTAGTTCAACAAATTTGAGATTCTCTGCTCTCTCTAAATGGGTATTTAAAAAGTTATCTATTGGGGTGCAAAATGGGTTTTTCCCTTAGAGATGCTCATACCCAAATTGGCTTTTTGCTCAAATTTTGACCCAAGTTGGGTAAAAATAAAGGGTTAGAATTGGATATGTTCCAAGTAAAACGACTGTTTCCAAGTTGACTGGTTCACACAAAGCTCCACATACCATTTGCAAAAGACTATGCAAAACTAGTAATACGAACATTTTCTTGATGTTTGGATACTAAGGTTTTTGTTTTCTTTATACAGATCTTACTGACCGATGCACTTGGGTGACCATTTCAAACGTACATGCCTTCGGCCACAACAAAGTTGTCACCTTAAATTACAAGAGAACTACTTGAACCTTGACATCATTCATAAACACTGTGGAGCCAATGGTGATTCAGCCCATCTTCCCCTCAGCTCCCAGTTGCATTTTGGCGCAGTATTCGAACAAACTCCCGTCAAAGCAGCGTCTTACGGCCTCTTTTGACAGGAAACCGTCCTCATCTCTAGCAAGAACATACAGCAGTCCCCACTCCAACTTATTTCCAATCCTTCGAAAGCAAAAAACACATAAAGCTCAAGATTCCAAAGCAAAACATCTGAAAATGGAAAGAGTTGGAAAGGCACAAAACAAACCAGCCAAACAAGTCAAACGCCTCTCGGTTGCCTTCAGTCATGTCCCAGAGTTCCCCCGGTGAGAGTTTATCCGGCACTGTCTGAGCATACTTGCTAAATATGTTCTCAAAGTTCACCGGCATATACCTGCATATTTTTGGATAGGAAGAGTAGATTTCAGATTTCTAGTGGATAACTGTTTACAGACAGAAAACCCCTCGGGAGTTAGGCGGCTGGGATACAGGAATTATATGCCGCAATTGAGCAAACTTATATGGGATTTCAAATTGTAAAATGGTCACTGAAGTAGAACTTTTACTTGCTCCGCCCCTTTAGGCAGGAAGAGAGCACCTTTCTTGCACTGGTAACGGGTAAGGAATAGATCGCTCACAAAACCCCATCAAGAATTATGGGGCCGTGGCACTTATAAAATTTATGCAACCATTGAAGGTGTTTTCGTTTGAAATGGAAGGATCATTACATTCACATCAATTGTATATTGTGTTTACCTTCCTTCCGTGTCATAAGTTCCAGAGTCGCTTCCATGCTTGGCTCTATGGATGTTGGCAATGTATATTGGGAGAAAAGGAGAAGGTATCCATCCCTGTGAAATGTTAGCAAGTGTGAGGCATAAAACAAGGGTAAAATAAGATTAAAATAAAGTCTATTTGATGATTGAATGGGGTTATGATTCTGAGTCCAAGTCTCTTCATCTGTCTTTTAACCTTATAATGCAGATTGCAGGGTAAATACAAATTCAATTGCTTGAATTCTTCAAGAATGAAATGGGAAAAGGATTTTGAGGATTCAAAGTTAAATGCCTAAAAATCACCGACATACATTAGCTAGGAGATGATTGGGTTAACAATTGGGTACATCATTATTCATGAAAAACCACTAAACAGGGAGAATAAAAACCAACGGATATAGGAGGAAATTGAAGGACAGTCTAAGAAATATCTGGAAACCAAACAAGCACCAGTGCCATGAGCTATAAGATAAAGAAACTAAACCAAACACACGAAAACGGAGATAATTTTACGTGGTTCCCAAAATCGGGTACTCCATAGAGGTAACCGGAGCAATTATTCAGAACCCCGGAAACATGAGCTTTACAAGTGGTTCACTCAACTCACTACACTCTGTTTACTACAGTACTGTCAGTACATTGCTACAACCACACAGATCTCACTCACATTGAGATACAAATCCAGAGCCCAAAGGGCTGTATTATAGGCATCAATTTGAGCGACAAGTGAGGGCTGAGTCAGACGGGAGCCACACCCAATAATCAACAGGATATTGGAAAGAATAGTTGAAACTTGAAACCAGTTTAAGAGATTAAATACACAATTACTCAAACATGACTCGTGAAAATCGCAATTTATCCCCGAATCTGCATTTTTTTTTCTCCCTGTAATTGCCTTCGAAGAACCAAATTTCCATGCATTTTTCTTACATAGAACTCAATTTCGTAACACCCAAAAGAGGATTATAGCATAGTAGATAACTAAGCTTTCTAGGAAAAAAAAAAAAACCCGCAAGCCCTTATGGGAAGTTTAAAACACCTAAAACCAACGAACATCCAGATGGGAACTTAGCACGTGTTTGAGTATGGGCTATTATAATTGTAACCGGACCATTGTTCAACTCTTCCCCTCACAAACACACATGCGCTTGCACGAGCAAAGAGAGGGAGGGGCTAACAGATTGCCTCTCTCTAAGGCATAAGATTGGATACAGATGTACACTTATAATAGCCCATACTCCACATGATAGACATAAATGCCGCTGCATGTGATGGGTGTTGGGGAAAAGTCTCACAGTGGTTGTTACAAAAAGGATGCTGCAAAACTCATAATGACAACCATCTAAATTCAAGCCTTTCTATGACTAGCACAGTTGATTACTAGCTTTAAAAGTCACCCAAAACTTCGAATCTTTCCTTCATTTTTTCGTTCTGTAATTTTTGTATACTATATAACAACCATTTCAGCATGTGTTGACGGCCACGCGAACCCGATCATGGGATTGTTTTAGTATCCATATTAACACTGTTTCTGAACATAATAGTAGTTTATAGAAGTGACTATTTAACTTACCGGAAGAGTAGGGTAACTCAAAGCTCCATTGATAGCGACGGCCAATATAAGAGATGCAACCATATTGAAACCAATTGCACACAATCCTGCGAGGAAAAATTTAAAAAAGAAAAAGAAAATAAGGGAACAAGAAGAGTGACGAAGAGTGATACACATTTACATGTCCATTGAGTAATCTGAAAATCCTTTCGGCTACCCTCCCTGCAAGCGAAAGCTGGTGTAAATAGCGTTGGAAGGAGGCTCCGGTTTACGGTGAGGTCACACGACCTAAGGTTTCAGTTGGTGTGATCTTTTCCAGATTATCAAGAAATAGAAAACAAAAGTCCAGAGCTATTTGCAAGAACAAGTATCCATTTTAAAGGATGTGACGCCATTTATTGGAAGTAGTATAGTATCCTTTTTGTTCTGTGAAATAGGTTCACCTAAGGTTATGTACTAGCACCGGACATGGAATGCTTCTAAATTTTCGACTCGATACACATTAAGCATCACAATTATACAATTATCTTGGTGGGTTTTCAAATATAAACAGTAGTAAGGCTGCAAGTAGAAGCCTTTAGAATCTCATGCATCTTTTCACTTCTATCAGTGTGCACCAGCTGTGGCAAACACGATATTAGCATTCAACCATAAAATAAGATCCCTTTCAAAACCTTGAACAATCAACCACATGTACAATTATCAAATGATAGAGGAACTCAATGAAAATTACCCGTATAGGTCTCCCAAGGATAAACAATCCCATTGTCGTCCATGTCAAAGAAGGCCACATGTTGCTGCAAGACACTCAAGCCATGATGCAAATGGCCCGGCGTTCCATTTGGATACTCTGTATCAGGAGCAGCCAATGCTCTGGCCATATCTGAATTCACAAATCCCAGAAAGATGAGTGAGCATAAGCAAGATGTTTTTGAAGCCTCATAATCAGCGTTTCTCAATCCTTTATCATACTTGAAGGTTATTCTAAAATTAGGGTGAGCTTGGCCTAACTTTTTGGCAGGGACTTTTTGGTAGTTTTAATTTTAAGAAATTTGGGTATAATTTTTACAACATGTCGTTTGGTTCGATAACTCGATCGGAGCAATCAAAAAAGTATAAAACTAAAAATTCTAAAATCAGGTTTGTTGTTAAGGTTTAAAAAATGCATTGAAACGTGTGAAAATCGTATAAAAGTGTGTGAATAAATGTCAAAAAGTGTAAAAAATACAATTTAAAGTTTGTGTTTTTTTGTTTCTTATTTGCTTATTGTTAGCCCAGTAAATATATAGAACAAAGTTACAAAATCCAAAAAGTCGGTTCTGACTTCTGATCATCGAGGCGAACAATATGATGTAAAAATTAGACTCGAATCTAGTAAAAATTAAGAGAAAACAACCAAAAGACCATGCCAAAAAGTCCCCAAAAGTTAGGCCAAACCCACCCTAATTTCCTTTAAAGAGGAAAAACCATTTAAGGGTTAGATATAGACATTTTTGCGCAATGAAGATATCAAATTATGTAAATTACAACTGATAAAGCATTCTTCTTTCTCTCCACCTTTGAATTTGAATTCATAAAGCACTCATACGACTCGACTGGTTTAAATTGCGTGTGTGTGTGTGTGAGAGAGAGAGAGAGAGAGAGAGAGAGAGAGAGAGAGAGAGAGAGAGAGAGAGAGAGAAGGGGATTACAGGGCTTAGGAAGCTTGGTCTCCAAATCAGTCCGAACCTTCCGCTGCCTAGTAACAGGCGCAAGAGGAGCCTCCGTTGCCAATGCAGCATCCCTCTCCTGGGTTTCCATCTCTCTCTCTCTCTCTCTCTCTCTCTCTCTACTGGGGCCTGGGTTTATATAGGATTCAAGGTTTTGGAGGCGAAGAAGTAAAAAAAAGGGGAAACGGTTGAATTGGAGTAAAAGGAAAATGGAAGAGAAGAACTAGACAGCGAATGAGAGGCGTGGCAAGCATGCAAAATGGGCGGAGAGGCTTTTGAGTGGGTGACAGTTTGGCAATGGTGTCGAATTGCAGAGCTAACCAGTTCCTCGATGATAAAGTTTTCTTTTGTGCATTAATGGTGGGAGTGTACATTCCAAAACATGTGAGAGAGTGCATAAGGCGTGTTACGTGTTTTAACCGGGATAGTTTGCGCGCACTTTCATTTGTTAGAATTATGCTCCAAAAATCAATTATTATTTATTTCAGTAAATTATTTGACATTTTATTTTGCATTCTTGTAAATTATTGTTTTGGGTAACATTGTTATTTAATGTCACATAAGATGTGAACATAAGATCCCTTGGGTAACATTGTAGAAAAAACATGTTAATGGTTAATGAACCAAAGGCGGGGAGTTATGTTTTTTCAGTGCCTTGTAGACCCAGTAATATTCTAGACTATGGGTGTTAATTGGGTCTCACACCTATTATGGCCTATATTTGTTATGTTGTTATATGATAGGATGATTTACTCCATCATTAAGGTAGTGACCTTAAACAAATAAGTGGATGATATGTAACATGTACAATCATTGAAATGATCATTTTAAGAACATCTATGGAAGGAACACTGTCAGATTGGAAAATGTAGTTCTACTACAAATTATACTTATTTTCTTTTGACATGAGAGGCTTGTATAAATTAATTGTTTATTCATTTAACTTTGACATTGTCAGTCGGTGATGCTGAATTAAAGACTATATACGGACATGTTGGGTTATGTGGGTGATAATTAATTTATATAAATGTTTAACAAGGAATCCACCATTCTCAAAGTGAGAAAGTATATTCAAGCAATTTTCACATTAATATTGGACTAGGAAAAACCGGCCGATGTGTTATAATAAAATGTTTTCACTAAATTATATGCATATATATACTATACTATAAAAAGGTTTTTTGAATTGCTCTTTTGGGTCTAACTAGAAAGTGAAAATTAAGAATGTCGTGCATAAGCTAGGGTTTTGACGGTGTGAATTTATCCATGCCTATTAGCTTATGAGAATATAAGTTGGTGGAAGGAAATTAGTAGACAATTGTAGGAAAGGGTCTCACTTGTAATTCTCTATTTTCAGAGGTTCAATTGCAATGTGTTGAAGGACATTATTGTGATTGGTGGAAGCTATATAATTATCTCCTAGATGATAATTAAAAGAATATATAAGATAAGTGTTATCCTGATACAAATAAAAGAGAAGTCTTTTATTTGTTTCCCACAACCGAAAGATAGAGATCCCTAAGGATGCCACCTAATTGCAAACTCTATCTATGAGAGTTTATTTAATAGACATTAGACACAAAAGATTGGCTATCAGAATTTTTGAGTATTTCACAAAAGTAAAACACAGAGAGAAAAGAGTTGCAAGGGTGAATCACTGAGGAGGCGAGACGCTTGGATCGCTAAGTGAGGAATCGAAGGCATCCGGACAAAAGGTGAAATACTCGGAAAAGGTATTTATGATTATGTATTCGAGTGGTGTTATTTTGTTCATCAAAAGTGTTTGATAAACAAGAATATTTTTCCGCATTCCAACATCATTAATATTTCGAGGTTTGTAGTTAATGACCAAGTAAATCTTCCGGTGGTCCCACGGTTTGAAATGCTTTGTCTCCGTGGAATTTGGAACATACAATGTCATAGAGCACAAAGACTCAGTATTACCTTCTCATACAAAGTATTTTGGATAGCTTGTAATCTCCAACTCAATCAAGCAACTTTGTTATTGGTATTTTCCGGATTCTGACAAACCATTTGGAGTATGTATTGTGTTCCTTTTCTATTTGGGTTTGGGAGGTCTTTTAGTGTTTTGAGTCTGGATGCTCCGCCCGAGGGATCAAGATTTGTTGAAAAGCCATTGTCATGAAGATTGCTTGGATTTCGATAACAAGAGGTATATGCATTTCATTTGCGTTTCATGTTCAAGTTTTTCCGTGCATCATATTGGTTAATTTGATTATAAGTCTCATTGGAAAATCTTGTTTTCTATGGCATTTGAATTCTTTGTTTGCCTTTGGATTTAATAGAGAAAAAATTTCTTAGGTTTATACCTCTTTTAAATGATCTTCTGCAAGATGCACTAAATTGTGCTTGTCTTTTTACCTTATGGCGCTTACTAGCGCAACGCATTTCAGGTTTTCTCAAACTTCTGCAAGATGCGCTAGATAACACTTGTCTTTTTACCTTATGGCGCTTACTAGCGCAACACCTCTTTTGTCTAAGGTCATGCATAACGTCATATGCATTATGCATATTCCGTTGCGCTCGTTGCTAGTTTACTGGCACGATTACTAGCACAACTCGATTTTTATGGGTATATGACATTTTCTCATTGGCCCTCTTTAGGGCTCCGACCTTGGCACTATATAAATATGTTTTTCACTCCTCTATGTCAGATTTTGATAGCATTAGCCCACCTTAGAGGAAAAAACACTTCTCCTTCATTTGTTTATGGAGTTCTATGCTTTAAAGGTGATTTCTATTTTGTTTTGATCATCTTTTATTCATTCTAGTGCTATATTCTAATATCTATTTATATGCTCTAGTTTGATTCTTCTCAAAATCTTTATTGCATCATCAAGAAACATTCTTTTTTTATATTCATGTGTTTAGATGCTTTAAGTATGATTTAAACTTAGTGTTTGATCATTTTCCTTGTCAATCTAGTGCAATACTTTTGTTCACCATGTATTTGCTCTAGATTGATTTTCTTCATAAAAAACCTTCATTAAAAAATCAAGTCTTTTTTTATTTTATTTATCTTTTATGGGTTCTTGATGCATTATATGATTTAAATCTTGTGTTTGATCATTTATTTTGTCAATGTAGATTAATCTTCTAATACTCTATGGATTACATCTAGATTGATTGTTTTTCACAAAAATCTTCATTCTTTATCATTTCATTCATATGATGGATATTGCCTTGGTTCCTACGTGAGCCGGTTGGACCAAAGAGTTGACTCGGAGATCAAGACAGGGTGCTTGTGGAGTCTATGGAATAAAAAAGGGGTACGGGATACTACATCAAGAATTGGAGCTAGGTGTCACAAGGGGCTTGTTGGGTAATTCCTAGACTTCTTAATTCTTGTAAACCTTTTGATTTATGGAATGCATAAGTAGGACTATGCCGTGGTTTTATACTTAGGGTGTTTAGACCCTAAGTAGTTTCTATGTATATCTTGTGTCTTGTCTCTTTACTTTAATTGCCTTATATCTTGCAAATTAAATTGTGACAATTTGAATGGAGTATGAATGATTGTATATCTCTTAATTAGACTTAATTTTTTAAATTGTCATCCTATTCACCCCCCTCTAGGACTCATTAGTACATTATATTTGACACAAAACTGTTTACTGTTTCGTAGGCATTGGTAGTTCCAGAAATGACATTCTACCTGGTATTTAAACAGCCAAATTTGCTGGTCCTGCTAGTAATGATAAATGGTAGGTAATAGATACTTGAAAGATCTAAGTTCCATTAAATGCAAATTTCAAAGTTTAACGTGATTTGATGAATCTCTAGAGCTTTTTAGAGGCAATATGATTTGCCCTATTACATTCTAATGCGTTTTGGATACGAAGTTTGATAAAGCAGGAGCAGAGAGTCTCTGAAAGGGAGTCTTAAAATTCTGAGATCGCATAAAAAAACACTTGGAATGGTCAGAGTTAGATTATGAGGTTGATGATTTTGCCATTGCATATCTATAGCGAAAAGGGAAAAATGCATTGAAAGAAAGCGGCAAACCTTCCCCTATTTTTGGAAAGGTGGTGACCACACCTGCGTCTGCGTGTATACAAAAGATCTTAAAGCTAGTGTAAGAACCTTAGTCTAACACTATTAAAGGTGAAGATTATGGCTGCTTAGCGAGTTCATCAGCCAAGGTTTTTAAGTAGCAACAAAAGCATCTATACTCATACAGCTCATATCTTCAACATACATAAAATCCCAGCAAGGTCATGTCATGTGGATCAGAGGAGTATTCTGGGAAACTTGTATTCGATAGCAAGATTCGTCGTAGCTTCTGGATATGGTGCCCAATAGCTCTAAACTTTAATCCCTGATGATGTGTTATATGCGCTGATGCTTCTAAAAACTCCTAGTTCAAACACAGACGTAGTCTACAGTTTTGATCTCTTCCTGTTAGATTTACATTCTTCTCCTTACTTTAACTGCTTAAACGGGGAATTTTGCCAAGTAGCGTGAACTTTAATGGCAATTTGCAAGGCATTGGGAGGAAGTGGATGGACGTTATCGATATCACTGATCAGATCTTTTGCAGTTTTCACGTAAGTTTCAGTATCATGGGCATCATCCATTTTCCAGTGCCACCTCCCTTATTGCTTTTCTTTTTTCAGGATGATTCTAACAAGGAAAGATCAACGAAAAGTCAAATGCAATGCGTAACCACTTCTTGATTTATCTTCGAGCTCTCTTCTTTCAGCAGCTAAATTGTGTAAAATACTAGCTCGTGCAACTATTTCCATTGGTTTTTGTTTCTGTGCATTATGCTTAAGTGATTTGCTTGCGAGATGCTTTCCAGGATCTATATGTAGTAATGTGCAATTTTCTTTTCATCCATGGTGGTGTCGGTTAATCTGCTCTGCAAACCTTACAAGACAGTAATGCAAGTTATGCAACTATCCGAATTTAATCTGATGTTGCCTGCAATTAGAATGCTAGGCTGGTTGCCTGTGCTGGATCGCTCTCTGTTGAAGTACTGAAAGCTAATTAGGATCGTCCATCGGGTGACTTCTATCATATGATTATAGAAACCTTCGACACTCGCTTGCAATCACGTCGTAGATCAGGAATCGTGATTACAGATAAATATTTAAGTGTGACCTCCCCAGGTGATGGTATCATAATTCTATGAAAAATCTCAGAGACATCAACATGATTGGGTTATTGGAGAAAATTTTGTGTGCCGGACAGGTACCACCCCGTGCTACCCGTCGGCGCACCCAAGTCGTCCAAACATGTTTTGGACAGCCCAAATTCGTTGGTGTAAATTTGCACCTAAAGTTTACAATAATGCCAACCTTCAATCTGGGTTGTTCAAAACATGTTTGGACGGCTCGGATGCACCGACCTGTACCAAGGGGCGGTACCCGTTCGGCATGCAAATCTTTCTCGGGTTATTGGGAGATGTTGATGTCCCATTTAGTCTTAGTAGCGATTATTCGACACTATGTAGGATTTTGCAACTGCACTCAATATTTTGTCAATTAAGTACTACCTATTTTCTCATTGCACAGGCGCAATGAGAACAGAAAGTAGTAAAAGATTATGTACTAGGTGTAAATTGCCATTGCTCTTATCCTGATACTTCTAAGAAGAGGTTGATTTCCGTGATTCGAATCTGCGAAACGAAACTGAAAGGGTATGAAGTGCATGAGAACAAGGAATCAATCTAGTTTACATTCCAACTAATAGAGTATTTTTGTCTGGAGTCATTGGAACTATAAGATACAAGAGAAATCTGATCATGTTCACACCAAGATTTGAATCCCCCTGAGCTTTTGAATCAAGCAAGGAATCCAAGCCACTCTCCATTCTTCTTCGCGAGTCGAATCAGTCCTTGTCTTTGTTTTGCATCTGCTCCTATTGATTTGCAGAATTCAGTAATCACCTGAGAATTTTACAAAGGAAAGGCAGCACATAAGCACATAGTTAGACCAAAAAACAAGCAAAAAAATTTGCCTCCTAGCCAATATCCTCTCTCAAGTTTATGACTTCCTGTCTCAGTACACTCTTAGCTACACGATATGCGAAAGAATTTCAACAAACGTAAATCGTTAGGCATGCTTAGGGCTGGTAGTGCTTTTAATAAAAATGCAAAAGAATATTTTGTGGGAAAGAATCCCGCAAAGTTTAACTAGGGTTCAAACCTCACTAACTACAACTAACAATACTGACTTTCGGTGAGTAGAAAAAAAGTATCCTGCGAATGTACTGGGCCGGGATCCTATGTCCAGAAAAAAATCCCACAATAGTTTGACTTGGGTTCTCACTAATTACAACTAACAATACTGACTTTTGCCGAGCAGGAAAAAAAAAAAAAAAAAAAAAAAAGAATCCTACGAATGTACTGGGCCGGAATCTATGTCCAGAAAAAAATCCATCCCTAGGATACGATTTTGGCCACTCAATGAGATGAGACTCTGGTAAGAAATAGATGGGTTGAGAATCTAAAAATTAATGGATCTCGAAAGTTTTGATCTTCCCAAAAGGAGTATTTGGGACAAATATGACAGATTTAATTAAGGGATATTATAGAAGCTCACACAGTTATGTATTAACACTATCTTGTAGTACAAACTTAGAAAATGAGAAAAATATGGAAGAGAAGGGTACCTGAGAGTGCAGAGCAATTGCTTTGCCTCTGAGCTGATTGAACCTCTTCTTCCCAATAATATTACGCGTCACGACGACGAGCGGCGCAAAAACACCTTTTCCTTCATTAACGTTTTTCATCATCGGTTGCAGCCTCATCGGCTTCTTCCCAACCCTCACTCGGGTTGGGACTGATATGCCATAGTCCACCCCCATGATTGAAGTTCTTTGACTTCCATGGAAGGTGGAGGATAAACCTCCTTTGAACCCAGTTGCAGAAATTGAAGCAGCCATTGAATGTTCACAAGAACCTCACAAATCAGAGGTGGAGATGCAGGTGAAGGTGGTGGGGTTTTTTTTCTTTTTTTTTTCCCCTTCTTTCTTTAGTTCCTTTTGGGCTTTGTTGTGGTGGTTTTGGTGGGAAGAGATATGAGTTTGTGGTGGTGGAATTTTGAAGGCCTTTGTGGGTTTTTTATTTGGTTGGTGGTTTGGTGCTGTGAGAGATTTCACTGGAGGAGGATTGAGGACCACACGTGCTAGCTGGGTGGCTTGGATTTTTCAGTTTCACTGATTTTTCAATATCAACGCGTCTTTTACTTGAATTCTAGTTTCTTCTCTTTTACGGTCTACATTCTTCATGAGGAGACCAATCTGAATCTGCCCTCCTACTTGTTCTCTTTTTTGTGGTTCGACGGTCAGGAAAATTCGGTCAATTTACATGCACTTCGGCTAATCACTTTTTCAGTTCAGTCAAAGGTAGACCGCCCACGCCAAGACTAGGAATTCACAAGAAATTACTTTCTTGCAGCCTGACCCTAGAGATAGAACTCAAGACAATGTGGAGAGAAAATTCACTTACCAACCGAACTACTCCTTAGAACTGAGCCATGTTTTTTTTTTATAGTACTTTTATTACATCACAACTTTTAAATTCGTGTACTTTTTGGACGTTAAAAAGATTGTATATATATTTTTTTAACTTTATGATTATCTTAACAATTTGTAAATGGTCCATTTTTTTATTCTCGCTTTAAGCCCTTGAAAAATCAAGGTCGGCTCTGAAGTCATAAGTCCTACAAATATGTGTGGTGCTAAAGTAATTTGAAGTCACGTGACGGTGGTTCAGGAGCACTGATTAATTAGACCCAAATGAAGCATCGGTCAGAAAATGTGCCACATGTTGACAATTGACACAGTTTCCTACCACATACATGGATGTGAAGTTGTGAAGCTCGTGATTGGAAATGGCTGCCATGGTGGGACTGCAACAACCACCAAGTCGGCCAGCCACTCCGCTGAAATGGGAGCTTGAGATTTGAACCGTCCATGTCCATGTCAAAAAAGAAAGTTCTGAGACCGATTCTTGATTTACAATAATAATTAAAAAAAAGAATAATAAAAAAGGAAAGTGAAAATTGTTTTCTTAGTTATAAGTAATAAGTACAAATTTTACTACCTAACTCTAACGGGTTGTGGTAGCGGTTAATTGACTTATCTTGGCGGGGTTTAACACTCCAAGGTCGGAGGATTGATTCCCATCTAGGGATGGCAATGGGGAGGATTGGGGACGGATTTGGCCATCCCCGCCTCCAATCCCCGAATCTCATATTTACCTCCGTCCCCGCCCCGATCCCCGAACGGGGAATCATCTCCACCCTCCATCCCCACTCCTAACGGGGATCGGGGATCCCCGCCCCGATCCGAAAGTTACCAAACCAATAAACAAATAAAAAAAATCTAGAAAAATACCCCTTAGACTTTATCAACATATTTGATATCTAAACCACCAAATAGTGAAAAACATGACAATAATTTGCAATTTTCCACCAAAAATCCCAACCAACTAAATAAAATTACATAATAGTAAAGGATTCCAACCTTGAAGGTTGGAATTACCAACTAAATTATGTTTGATTATGTTTAAGAAGTGAAGAATGAAGTGTATTTATTATAAACTAATAGTATATATTTTGAGGAAGCCCTAGCAATTAACAATAATTCAAGAGATCTAAATGTGAATAACATATTAGATGTGTAATAAAAAAAAACGGGTCGGGGAACGGATCGGGGTTATGTAGAACCGCCTCCAACCCGATCCCCGATTTTATTTTTATTTTTTCCTCCAAATCCAACCCGAACTCCGAAAAAATCCCCAAAACTCCAATCCGAATGGAGCGGATCAGATCGGCCAGAATTGCCATCCCTATTCCCATCCATAGCGATTTGTCTTTGAGGCTACCTCACCTCACGCAAACGTGTGAAAAGATTGTGGGCTAAAGAGATCAGTCCAGTTCATCAAAACACTCTACATTACCAAAAAAATATAAATATTACTTCAGTAATCACGCGAGCAAGCCGAGCTTGAGTTTCAGTTTCTGAAATTTATGTTTTGTGGCATCAATACCCAATTTTTCACTTATGTTTTGTGGCATCAATACCCAATTTTTCGCTCAGACATGTTGGTGCAAATCATATTCGTTAAAGATGACAAATAGAAAAATCGATTTGAGATTGTAATGGATGTGTTCGTGTGCAAATCATATTACGTAAAAGATGACAAATAGAAAAATCCTGATTTGTGATTGTAATGAAATCTGGGATGTAAAAGTAGAAAAGTTAGGGAGAATAAAATTTAGGTAATAGGTAAATTTTTTTTTTACCTTCTTGGCAATTTTTTTAGGTGGTAATTAAAGGGGGAAAATAAAATGCGAGCCACCCTTAAAACTAGCTAAAATGGTGGTTTTTTGTGATAAGTAACAGATTATAGATAATATGTCATAATTTAAGTTTGAATGAATAAGCATTACAAGAAGGTTTGTCACGTATGAAAGGCGATATCAATTTCTACCAATACAAACTGCAAAATATATTATAAAAAAAAAAAGTTATCCCACCTCATGAAGAGGAGGCATGAATAGGGTGCTAGATGAAGTGACAGAAAAGCCCTTAAAACCCACCTCATTTGAGTCTCAACTCTCACATTTCACTTTCTGCATGACAACTTTTGGTTTCATGAAAGTCTTGTCCACTTTGACATAAAAAAAATCCCAAATTATAAACGCGTGCGCGCTCTGGGTGTGGTTGTAGAATTGTTATTTTGATATCGTAGTTTGCATTCGGATCATCATAGTCCATAATTCATACAACGATTTTCGTGAAGTTATAACGGATATCAAACCTACTCTAGTTTTTGGTATCCCCTTACAGAGGAAAACTTGGGGATTGACAGCCATCGTTGACGAAAACGACTGAACCAATGTATTTTAATTCTGGAGCGGATTCTCTTGAGCTTGTTAGCAAAATTACTTCTTCTTCGTATCACTTTCGATTTCGAGAACCTGAAAAGTTTCCCCGTACATCTAAATCCTGCATCAAATCATACTTTCCAGTGGTTAGAAATCGTACAGTTCTTAGATATTGTGCTTTGTGTTTGTCATCTTACTTGAGATTGAAATTGTAATGACGCTCACTAGCTGACTTGCTAACCATTAGCCTAACCACATGGCTCAAAAGGTTAATCTCGAGTTAGTTGTAGCGGGTGGGTCCAACCTTATGTATTTTCTCGTAGTTCCACATCTAGGTGATGTTGGACTTAAGGGGTGTCACAGAAATGTTCAAAGGAATACCTTTAACCTTCTTTACATGTTCTTCTTCCTTTAAGTTTTCCTTATGCAGGACCTGGATATTGGAAAAATAAATTAGCAAAAATGAGAATAAAAATTTTTGGATAAATTTTTTCATCAATAGTATCATGAAAATCACAAGAATCAACCATAGTCACAGACTTAAGATGCATCACCTGAACCAAACTTCCTAACCGGTTTCTCATCCTCCTCTGTATAAATCCCCTGGTGCACTGTTTTCCAGTCTCATCAGTTTTAAGCCGTAAGAAATGCAGTGCTTGATGATAGATAGATCATAGATTTCTTACTTTCACATGGTATTTTACAAACGCATAGAAGTTCAGCAGGCTCCATACAGTCTTGTCTAGCCTTTTTCCTTGAACGTGACGGGAAGAAATATCTGTGAGTATGACCAGCACATATTAGAGAAGCCCAATTCAACGCAAAATTCACGCTATGTATCCAAAGTGGTTAAAGATGGATCTATTTCTTCATGGGTTAGTGTTTTGCATTGCGAACATGTTTTTCTTCCCTGAAAAAATTGTTGTTTTGACATTTAAGCTTTGTTACCAAACGCGGTTAAAGACAGATCTATTGCTTATGCTTTGTGTTAGTGTTTTGCATTGTATACCCGATTCTTATGTTCTTTTGGGAAAAAGTTTCAAAGTTCATGCGTAGTTACCGAACATGCATGGTTAAAGATGGATTGATCTATGCTTTTATTGTTTTGTTTTGAGTATTTGTGCCTTCTGATGGTTTTTGTTTGTTCTTTTTCCTGCAAAATTAGAATTCGTTTGAAACTACACGATATAATGTTTTAGATTGAGTAGGATAAGTACATACCAAAAGTGACAAACCCTCCATTAGTACTCAAATCTTCAAGGAGTTCTCCTCTTAGCTCGGGAGGTGGAATGGGGGACCAGGTGCAATGAGGTGCTTTGGACCATGCTTCTGAACTTCCCACATCCATTAGTTCCTGCCAAAATGTCTCAACTGTTTATCAGAGTACTCCGAAGAAATTATTTTGATCTTATGCAAGTTAGAATCTGTATGTCTCGGGGTTGAGGCTACTAACCTGAAAGAAGGCTGTCGCAATTATGACGTCTGTGTTTTCTTTGAAACGCATTGGGTATATGGCCTTCAGTTTTGCTGGCTGTCAAGAAAACACGCATAATTCCATCATGGCAATCGAAGCAGAAAACTATGCCTAAAATCTTTTGTACTTGTTGAAAGCTGAAGAGCGGTGGTTGCTGATCATGGAAGATCGGACATTGATTTTTTTTGAGATATCTATGTTGTTAGAATGCTATTTATTCATTCCAAATTTGAATAGTAAAAGGAATTATATTGGCAAATCAAAGTTCGTAGCTTTTATTTGAACTCCCAAGATGTTACATTGTCAAAAATGCTGAGTTCAATCACGATTAACTGTTTGTTAGAGCTTTCTCCTAAAATCGAAACAAGATGATAAAGGTTTAGAAAACCTACCTGTTTGATCACAAAGAAAGGCTCTCTTGGCTGATAAACGAGCTTGATTGGTTTGTAGTTACCTTGAGATTCATCCTGTAAACTGACATTCCTCAACAGTTCTTTCAGTTGAGAGCTCAATATTACTGCCTGGACTGTGGAAATTTGTGTGATAATCTTCACTGAATCTGGAATAAAACACATACAAACACAAGGAAGTATGCCTTAGTACTAATTGATTTACCTGGTCATGTGATTGATTTACCTTTACATGTCGTCGTTGCTCTGGGCTGCAAACGAAACAACCTGCTCGCGAGCAGCTCATGGCTCGGCTCATTAAGTAATCGAGCCAAGCTCAAGCTCGATTTCAGGCTCGTTTAGTTAAAAAGCTCGCTAAGGCTTGGTTCGGCTTGCAAAAACTCGGCTCATTTAAAAGAAGGCTCATTAATTAAATTATCCTGGCTTGGCTAGGTCATAAACGAGCCGAGCTCAAGCTCGATTTTCAGCTCGTTTACTTAACGAGCCGAGCTTGAACTCTACAAAGCTTGACTCAGCTCGTTTGCACCCCTTACTGCTGTGCCTGTTGGTATTTTCTTATGGGCATATCTATAAGAACTTCTTTTACGTTGAATCATCTTAACTTACCCCGAATACTATTTGCAATATGGTTATTGATATGTATGGGTGGTTAACAGGTTGCCTATAACAGCTCTTTTGATTCCTAAGCATGGGAAATTACCAGTTCTTTTCATCTTCTCTTATCCAAACGCGACACTGATATTTTTGTAATCAGTCATAAACCAGAGTGGATGTGCAGGTATAGGTATGACTCATGGGAGAAAATTCGAGCACTATAAGCGATGAAATGAAGTCCTGTTAAAAAAAAATCTACCTTTGCCATGTGGAATTTTAGCGAAATCAAGTCTTAGAGTAAGGTGATATCCTTCTCTTGCAGGTTCAACGACTTCGACAACATCAGGATACATTCCTTTCACCACTTCGATAGCAGAGTTTGGAAGCTCGTATGATAGCTGGGGACCGTGGGACAGCAGTGGTGTTGATATCGACAAATAGGTCTTATACTGATCTGATGCTGAAGACTGTTAAAAGGTATGTTAGAATCACGTTTGCAGTAAGTTTGCGACGCTTCTCAGAAAATTGCATGGTCGACAGCTTTACAAAAAACATCGAAGATGCTTTCAAATCCTCGAACAAGATTTCTAGCAAATGAGTTGAAAGTTGTACTATTTGTGAATCAAACCACAAAGGGACAAGATTTAGAATGCGAAGATTTGATTAAAAGATTTCAGTAAGTTGGATTTTGCAAAATTTTACCTGAATGTGATATTCGACGGATCCAAATTCATGCAAGTGATGATCCAGCTCCATAGGCTTTTCAGAACTGTCACGCAAGAAAAAAATACTGAACATGAAAATGGTTTTCTTGAAGGTTTTGAAGTTTACCCCAGTTATGTTGATTTATAAGCTGCGGTAAGATATGAAAGACAGACGTTTCATGTTAATCGTTCCTAGAAGCTAGGGCAGTAGCATGTTTCCATATTTCCTTTCTTTTGCCAGCTGCCTAACTAGCAAATCAAAGCTTTTGTGATGTTGTGAAGGGGTTTGGAGTTTCGTGGTCGTGTGACCGTGTCCCAGTACCATTTCCCGGAAGATGAATGCAATCAGAAGTAACGATTCTCACCGGTGCAATTTGAGCAGAATCTCCTTCAGTGCTGGGGATGCCCTCTCAAAGCATGCCATTCCTGGCATCTCTGTGTGTGTGGGGTATGTGGGGGAAGGAAGATGAAAGAAATGCATCAACAACACTCAGTTAAGAAGTCCATGGCACTTTGAGTGCATTTGAAGTTCTATGCTGCAATCATGTTTAGCAACCTTTGAAGGAACATATATACCTACTACCCATAACCCAAATAATTATTCAGTAGTCTCGGAGCACAGCCACGTGGTGTTCCGGATCACTCCAGTACCACACATTTACGTGGGGTCTATACACTTATAGTCGTGGGTCACACAAGAATGCATTGTGTAAGAGTGACCTGAAACACCATGTGACTGTGCTCCGAAACCACTCAATAACTCGACCCTTAACCCTCTCTCTCCCTCTCTCCAAGGCACAACATCATACCATATAGTACATGCATGCCTTTAGACTCTGGTTGAATTGTCTGCCAATAGGTACCGAACAAACACAATAGCTTTCAATGACATCAAAAATTGCATCTTTTAAAGGGAAAATAGCCCATGTACAAGTGAGGAAGGGAAAACAAGTGTGATACGACAATAACAGTACCCATGTAATTTTCATTCAATAGATATGGCCGAGGATGAATCAAGACCGACATGACATTTGATAATATTTGCACAAAGTTGGTACTTTTATAAAGCTTTATAACTGAAGTATCAGCTTTCCTAAACCTATAAAAAAAAATTGAAGAACTCAAAGGACGTTATACCTTAGAACTATACCCTTAAAATCAAAACCGGAAAGTATAGAAGACCTAGAGATTCGAGTCAATTCATGTGCAAATTATGTTACTTCTTTTTTTATTGTAATTTTTTGAACAAAATTACCTTCATTCATTTAGAATCCAGAACATCAATCATGCACAACACGGGGGGCCACTATCATCAAGAGATCAATTTAGCCCAATTTGATACGTTATTTTGATAACTACATACAATGTTAACTTCTCAACAACAATTGGTTAATTGGTATATTTCCGACTACAAGTCAATTTGACCCAATTAATCATTCAGTGCTCCCAGAGCACAACTACGGGTACTCTGAGACACTCTAGTACCACATATTCTTCACGGATTCACGATAAGTGTATGCATTTCTCGTAAATGTATGGTGCTGGAGTGATCCGAACACCGAGTGGCTGTACTCGGAGACTAAACAATTACTCATAGCCATGGGGCTGTTACTCGGAATTAAAAGGATCGAAAGGAAAGTAAAGTGTCATTCTCGCTTTCAAAGGTAGAATCTCGATTCTAAAGATTTTTTTTTCTTTTCTTTTCACAAAAAAAAAAAAAAAAAAGAAAGAAAAGAAGGTGAGGGTAAAACTACTTACCCACATTACTTTCTTTGCCTAAATAGTACACTTAACAACAAATTTCTAGGACACTAATTCTTCCTAATTTTTTATATTGTTGTTTGCCATTTCTGAATTTTTGTCAGATTCACATTTTTTAATGTGTTATGTGTGTATAGAATAATCATCAATCCTCACAAGAGGAGTCTAAAAAGTAAAAAATTATGACCAAAAGTTAAAAAAAAAAAGTTCGGTAAAGACGAAAAAATATGTTTAAATTGTCGTCTTCTATGAACTTTTTTTAACTTCGGTCCACATTTTTATACTTTTCTGATATCTCTTATTGGGTCGAATGATTAACTCAAAAAATTAGGCAATAAGCGTAAAAAATCACAAAAAATAAAAAATTACTGAAAAAATGGCAGGCAAAAAATTTAGGGATTGTAGGGCCTAAAAAATGAATGGGGAGATACAAAGAGGAGGACCGAATATGTGGGATTACAAATTTACAATTGAAATCAATATTTTGGATTAGATGAGACAGTCCTCATCACCATGGATTGGTAAAATTAATAGTTCGGATTTACTAATCAACTCTGCCTGGTAACAGGATCTGGATCCATTGAGAAACACTCACCTACAAGTCCCCTTTCCAGCAAATTCCTGCGGCCACTGGGGGGTTATGTTTGGTCGTAACTTCTAGGACACCGAAATTAGTCGAGATGCGCACAAGTTGGCCCGACATCCGTTATAAAAAAAAGGCTCACCTACAAGGCTACAACGTGCAAACAAAAATACCAACAACCTTTGTGGTGACATGCACCAAACAATCATTACTTCCATCATTAAACAACTGGAAAAAGATGCCCAAGTATATAGTAACAATGCTGCTCCTAAAGAGTGATTCCCTCGTCAATTTCATGTATAGCATTCAAAGTTAATTCATTATTATTATTTTTTTAATTCATTGCTTTCTTTTCTTTTTTATACTGCTAAGAGCATCTCAATAATTTAGTGTCTCTAAAGTTTAAGGTATGTACCCAAAGAGAAACAAATGATAACATAAGACTCCGTCTAAGAGTTTGTTAGTTTGGGGAGTCCATCATTTTCCTTATAGTAATTAACTTGTTAATAAAGTGAAGTGAATAAAAAAACATAGATATACATTATTATTTGCTAATCATGTGTCCGGGTCAGCATGTGTGCACTCGACTAATTCTAAAAGACCAATTTCACAGTTCACTAGTGGAGACGACTAATTCTGAAAGACCAATTTCACAGTTCACTAGTGGAGATCCAATTAAAACAGAGTTGAACTGACTTTAAAGATGTTGATAGTAAATGCCTATACAGACCTACATGTGTCCCTCTGACGCATCGGAATTCACAAGAGACTAGTTAGCGTACTAGTCCAAACGATGATATATCTCGAATCCACAAGACGAAAGAGAATAACTCTGATTTATAATTGATTAAAAGCTGAAATATGCTCATAGGCTACATCCTTATTTATACTAGTAGAAGTACTAGCTAAAAGGAAATTACTTAGAGTGGCGACCAAGCAAAGCATTACTTGGAAACCTAGACTATTCGCTAAAAGGAAATAAAATAAAATCTAACCAAAACTAACTAGGAACGTGCGAAATAAGCAGCACAAATAAAATATTCTAAGAATAGTCGTAAATAAAAATTGTTACAAAAATAACGTTTTCATAAGTGATAGAGGTGTATATCTTGTCCTGCATCACCCTCACCCGCCTCTCTCAATCTCTCCCTCAAAATATATCTATATACAATGCGGCTATGGATACACATACACCATATGCACGCAGTGCATCTTAATCGTCCATCTCAGAAATCAATGGTTTAGATTTTAAATAAACCATTATCTATATACAAGGCAGCTATTGGGTACGCACAACTCACATACGCCATATGCACGCAACGCATCTTTATCATCTATCTCAGAAATCAATGGTCCGGACTTTAAACAAACTATTCACGCGAATGGTTTATTTAAATCCTGACCATCGAAAATGCTTTTAGACAGTTAAAATGTACCGTCCATGCATGTTACGTATGCAAGTGTGCGTACATTAAGTAATTTTGATCTATAAATATAGGAGAGTATATATTAAGAGTGTGACTTCACTGTATATATCATGATGACACATCATCCTCATCATGGTATTTTAAGTCCCATCATCCTTCGAGAGTGTTTTGCTGCTCTAAATCTCCCCGCCACGCTACCGCTCAAACTTAAGTACTCATTCTGTCCTAAATTGTTTGTCAGTTTCGAAAAATTACACGCAAAACATGATGTATAGATGAAAAAAGAATTACACCAATTTTTCTTCTCAATAAATTCTTTGAAATAGCGTAAATTTTTTGAAAAAAATTACGTGCTAATACATTAATTTTGGCATGCAAATAAATTGTGCAGTTCCTCAAAAAGGTGCAACTTGGGAGATAGGAGTAGTTGAGAATGTTTTCCAAGTATGCTTTGATGCTCATTTGTGCTCGGGTTCACGCACGCGCATTATGTAATCAAGCGTGCTGAGGTTTCTTATTAATGCAACTCATAGGATATTGAACACGACAATTCGCCCTACTAACCTTTCTGATCTCACTAACCAGTAACCACAACATTTGCATTGTAGTTTTTTTTTTTATAGAAATATTCAATTTTGGTAGTTCAGGGATTACGTGTACTCAACTGATACTTCCAAAAATTATTAAGGAAAATGGGATTATTAAAGAGAAAACGGTCCAATTAACCCTAATTGGGAGAGAATAAAAAACACATTCTTCATTATCAACAATAATTTTTAAAACTAAAACTATGCAGCATATGTCGACAAAACCATGAACCCATCGTGACCACGATATAACGAACCAACAGCCACCAAACAAAGCCGTGTCCAGGCGTGGATTTTGAAAAGATTTTAAAGACCGATTCTTTAAATCGATTTTCAAAAAAATGAAGTGGTTCATTTCGATTTTTTTCAAATTAAATTACTACTTCTTTAATTTTGCAAAAAAAATCAAAACTATACACGGAGTTTTGTTTTTTGATTTGAAATATCATTATTTTAAGAATCGTCTTCAAAAAAACCGGGCAGTGGGCCTCTCAACTCAACATTTCAGATAAGTCTGTGCTCAATTGTTATTAACTTCTTCTTTTTTTGGCCAGGTCTAAATACTAAGTTATAAAATTGAAAAAAATTGGTCCCACAATTGACATTTGTCTCCATCAGTTACCCAAAATGCTAAGTTATAAAGAAAAATTGGTCCCACAATTGACATTTGTCTCCTTCTCTATTCCAAGCATATGCCCACTGCCCACATGCACACATGTGCTTTGGAAATTTCAACTGTTTTTTGTAATCGTGCTTTCATACTTTCAATTTATATAATTTCTATTATATAATCACAGAGTAGAAAGTTTATAGAAACACTCGGGGGAAGTTTGCACTACGGTATTTTTGATATTTTTTTCCTCACAAATTAAGAATACCAAAAACCAAAAATACTTTGGTGGAAACTTCCAATCAATTTGATCAGATATCGATGTACACGAATATTTCACTAAAACAAAATATAAAATGTTTACATGTATCCGAATATCTGAGTAAGTTTGTATTTTAGTGAGATATATTTACCCACAAGACAATATAATAGCATAAACAGTTTGAATCATCTAACTCGAAATGAAATCCACAAAAAGGAAATATCAATGCAAAAGAAAGAAAGAAGATAGATTCTAGAGGACTCAAGAGCTTAGTTGGGCCCTCTCTTGGTCTTTCCTGAATTCTCTTTAGTGATTGAAATTGTTCATATTTTAAAAGTCATCAAGAACATCATCAACACACGTATGATAGATGTCTTTTGAATTAGGACACTAAATCATAGTAACTCGCTTTTCTCAAATATAGACATTTATGTCAAACGGTCTTTGATGAACAAGATTTTTACTTGTTTAATATTCATAACGAGTTTAAAAAGTGAACAATTCTAACCATTACAATAGGTCTAAAAAGAACCTCAACTGGACGTCTAGACCATCTTATCTAGTATCCCCTAACAAAATACATGCATTTTTTTGGCCACCGTAATAATATTAGTTGGTTATTTGTAAGTTCCAATGGCAAACTTATGTTTCTTCGTCGACTTAAACTTGAAACCTCTTGTAATTCAATGCCCAGTAGTGGACAACTCAAAGGGCTTGAGTGGGCAACCAAAGGGTTCATAACCCATGGTTTAATAGCAGGGGTTTCATAACCCTTGGGTTTTCCTGATTAATGAGAATTAATCATGTTCATTGCTATATAATTGAACCCTGTTGGAGCCATGGAGATGATCAGAAAATCTCTTTTAGTCTTGTTGGTTCTAGACCGTGGAAATGAGTGTAAAACTCTGGTAGTTTTACATACTATCGAGCTGGATTCGTGGGTGTTTTTCAGGCGTGCATTAGACGAGGTAGAACGCCATCTCCGATTCGACGCTTACTCTGTAAGGTATGTTTCCGCTGTGTCGATTCCTAACAGTGGTATCAGAGCCATGATTATGGTGTTCTCCCGTTCATAATTATGCCGTCTATATTTCGGATCTGTAATAAGTTTTTTTTCTGAAACTGTTTTTTTCGGAACAAAAAAAATGGTGGTTTTTCGTATCAACTCAGAATCGCATCATAATCGTACCTGTTGTAGTCTACAAGGTTGTGTATCATTGATTGTAAAGTTAGTTTTGCTTCCAGATCTTAGAACCTTTTATCACTATTTTATAAATTGTGAGTTTTTTTTTCTGCCAGTTTATGCAATAACCTGGAACAAAAATTTTTTTAACATGAAATACTAACAGTTAAATATGGTGGATTTGGATTAATTTTATATTAACCCATGTTGTTCATATTTGTTTTCATGTCTAAAAAAAAAAAAAGGTTAATTAGTGGGAGGTTGTTTGGTTGAGTTATATCACTCCCAAAAACCAAAATTTTGCGCTTGATTAAATTAAATATTGACAATAGTCGCTAGTGGCGCAAAAGATGATTATGAGCTTTAGCGATTTTTCGATTTTGCGACGTGGGAAAATTGTCTTTCTTTAATTTAGATTAATGTGGCAAAATTTATGAATTATGTGTGTGTAATATCCCTTTGGCGCATTATTTTGAAGTGAGATGGCTTCCAAAAACATTGTTGCTGATTTGAACAAGGGTGAGAAGTTGAACGGGGACAACTTTGACATCTGGCACCGAAAAATCCAGTATGTTCTGAATGAGCAGGAAGTTGAGGACCTCCTTACTTATTCTATGACTGAGCCTGAGAAAGGGGACACTGTTCAGCACACACTTGATCTTGCTGCCTATGATAAGTGGCGCAAAAGAGATCGTTGTGCGCGCTCTATTATGTTGAGCAGCATGAGCAATGATCTGCTTGATGAGTTTGATGAATACCCAACAGCTGAAGCTATGTGGAAAGCTCTCAAAGCAAAGTATGGTGGGACTTCAGCCACTAGACTTCGCGGATTGACCATAAGGTTCGATTCCTATAAGATGCGCCCTGAACATACTATGAGGCAGCATCTGAGGACGATGTCGAGCATGATCCGTGAACTCAAAGCAGCTGGAAACAACCTAACTGATGAACAGCAGATCCAAGCCTTGATTCGCTCCCTTCCTGAGACTTGGGATGATATGAGTTTGAACTTGACGCACAATGAGAATCTCAAAACTTTTGATGATGTGGGGCGCCATTTGGAACTTGAAGCTGAGCGCCGAGAGGCGGCCAAGCCAAAGAGTTCTGCGCACATGGTTGAGTCAAGTTCGCGCAAGGCATCTAGGCCTAAGCGCAAGTTCTCTGAGATCTCCAATAAACAGGGACTGGCTGCTGGGCCAGCGCCTAAGAAGGCGAAGGTCGTCTGGCGCAAAAGAGGAAAGCGCGGCGGAAAGAAGGGCAAGGCTAAGTTGGTTTGCTTTAACTGCAACAAAGAAGGTCACTTCGCTCGTGATTGCACTGAGCCGAGGAAGGTACAATCTGACTTTGTTTCTCGCAGTGTTTATGTTACGAGTCATGTTATGGTTGCTCATTCTTTCCCTGTGTGGACTGTAGATTCAGCAGCAACCGAGCATATAGCGCGAGATCGAGTCGGGTATGTGGAGTACCGTCGGATACCAACGGGGAGTCGAAACATTCAAGTGGGGAATGGAGCTAGCGTGGAGGTACTAGGCATTGGTACTTACAAGCTGGATTTGCGGAGTGGTCACACTCTATTGCTCCATGATGTTTTGTATGCTCCAGATATTCGGCGGAACCTTCTGTCTTTAGTTACTTTGCTTAGAGTTGGTTTCAAGTTTGTCTTTGAGAATAATGGTGTTTCCATTTATTTGGGAACGAGTCTTTATGGTTATGGTTTTATATCAGACGGTTTTATAATAATGGATATTGAATATCCTCGTTTTGATAATTCAGCTGCTTTATTGACTACTTCTGATAATGTGTCTGATGAATCTACTATATGGCATGCTAGACTAGGCCATATTGGGAAAGACAGAATGGCCAGGTTGGCAAGAGAAGGCCTTATAGGCCAACTCTCTAGAGTATCTTTGCCCACATGTGAACATTGTTTATCAGGAAAGTCAATAAGAAAACCGTTTGGAAAAGCCAAAAGGGCATCTTTTCCTTTGCAATTAATCCACTATGACATTTGTGGCCCAATGAATGTAAGGGCTAGACATGGGGCTTCCTATTTCATCACATTCATTGACGATTTTACGCGATATGGTTTTGTTTATCTGATCTCCCATAAATCAGAAGCATTAGATTGCTTCATGCGATATATGAATTTGGTTGAGAATCAGTTAGACATGAGCATTAAGGCTCTTAGAACGGACCGTGGGCGCGAATATCTGTCAGAGTTATTCAAAAGTTTATGTGATGAAAAAGGGATCAAAAGGCAATTAACAATGCCCGGTACGCCGCAACAAAATGGTGTGGCAGAAAGGAGAAATCGGACATTGTTAGACATGGTGCGGACTATGATGGCGCAAGCAAATCTTCCAATTTCATACTGGGGAGATGCACTTTTGACTGCTGCCTATATTCTAAACCGAGTGCCCTCTAAGTCAGTGCCTTCTACACCTTATGAATTATGGACCGGCGACAAACCCAATTTGGGGAATTTGCGGCCATGGGGATCGGCGGGTTATGTTCACGATACTTCTCATAAATATGGGAAGTTAGGCCCCAGAGGGAAGAAATGTATCTTTATTCGATACTCTGAACACTCTAAAGGCTATGTATTCCTTGGTGAACAACCCGATGGAAGTGTAACTGAAATAGAGTCACGTGATGTGAATTTTATTGAGAATGAATTCCCACGCAGAGGTGAGGTTGAGAAAAACATGGAGTTTTTTGAAATGGTGGAACAAGCTGCTCCAGATTGTCTAGTAGAGAATTTGGAAGAAATTCCTCAAGCTCCTAGGGATAGTGGGAGCGAGTTGCCACCAAGTGGGAGCATGTCACAACCACCTTAGTTGCGTAGAAGCGATCGTGGAAACATTCCCCGTCGTCGATTTGAGATAGAAGGGGAAGCTTTTATGGTTTCTTCGCGTGACGATGATGAGCCTCGAACAGTGCAAGAAGCTCTATTGTCTTCTGCTAAAGACGAGTGGATAGAAGCAATGAATGATGAAAAGGAGTCTATGAGGACTAACCAAGTTTGGGACTTGGTGAATCTTCCGCCAGGGCGCAAGGCTATTGGACATAAATGGGTGTTCAAAGTAAAGCGCAAGGCAGATGGTTCAATTGAGAGGTACAAAGCTCGCCTTGTGGCAAAGGGCTATACCCAACAGGAGGGAATAGACTATGAGGAGACTTTCTCGCCTGTAGTGAGGTTTGCCTCGATTCGCCTTATTCTGGCCATTGTAGCAAATTTGGATTTGGAACTATACCAAATGGACGTTAAAACAGCATTTCTGAATGGGGACCTAGATGAAGAGATCTATATGGATCAACCTGCTGGATTTGTGGTCAAAGGACAAGAGCGCAAAGTTTGCAAGCTTAATCGGTCCATTTATGGCTTAAAGCAGTCATCTAGGCAATGGTACCTTAGATTTCATCGAGCCATTCTATCGAATGGGTTTACGATGGTCGAGGAAGACCATTGTGTCTATGTTAAACGGTCCAAGGAAAGTTTCATCATATTGTCATTATATGTTGAGGATATATTATTGGCTGGAAATAATAAAGAGATGATTGTCGCCACCAAAGGGTGGTTGTCCTCTACGTTTGAAATGAAGGACATGGGTGAAGCAGATTACATCCTCGGGGTGAAAATTGTTAGAGATCGTTCAAAGAGACTTCTTGGTTTATCCCAAAAGGCTTATATCAAGAAAATTCTTGAACGTTTTCACATGCATAACTGTAAGCCCATTGACACTCCAATTGGAAAAGGCGAAGCTCTTAGCCAAAACATGTGTCCTAAGACTCAAGATGAAAGAGAAAAGATGTCTCGTGTTCCCTATGCGAGTGCTGTCGGTAGCCTGATGTACGCTACGATGTGTACACGGCCTGATATATGTTATGCAGTTGGTTTTGTCAGTAGATTCCAGTCAAATCCTGGACTTGCTCATTGGAAAGCAGTGAAGAGAATACTCAGGTACCTCAAAGGAACAGAAGATTATGTACTTTGCTATCAAGGTTCGAACTTGCGCTTAATCGGTTATAGTGACGCTGATTGGGGTAATGACCTAGATGAACGCAAATCAACTTCGGGTTATGCGTTTTTACTAAACAATGGCGCAATAACGTGGAGCAGCAAGAAGCAATCATGCATAGCTTTGTCGACCATGGAGGCAGAGTACATAGCTTGCTCGTCAGCAGTACAAGAAGCAGTTTGGTTGAGGAGGTTTTTTCAGCACCTTGGAGTTGTCACAGATATTTCAGATCCTGTAACGGTACATTGTGATAGTATGGCAGCCCTTGCCTACTCAAAGGATCCGAAGTATCATGGAAAAACCAAGCACATCGACATACGTTACCACTACATTCGAGACATGATTGCGCTAAATGAAGTGGTCCTGAAGCATGTTTCAACAAGTCATATGATTGTTGACCCTCTAACAAAGCCTATAGCTAGAGATGCTTTTCAGGCTCATGTTAGGAGTTTAGGCCTTCGTAGACTTTGATTGTACTTTGTTTTTCAGTTGACCATTGGGATATTTGTCTTTAAATGCATATGATGTTGTTTTCGTTTCTCATATAGCATGATTATTCACACATACTGTATTATGTGTATGTCGACAGGTAGAGATTAGCTCACTCACACGAGTGATCGCCTCTGGCGCTGTGATAGTGAGCAGAGATGAGACGTATGTTTACTAACGTCGCCTTAGTTGAAGCTAAGATGAGGTCTATACTGTTGCTTAGACCGTACATGGACAACCCACATTCCATGTAGCCTGTGATAAGCCAGATGAGAGTTTTTAATTTGGCGCTCAAAGTAACGAGCGAATAGGAGACTCGGGTGAGGCGCTTAAGCTGACGACTAGACCAAGATCTGTACGGTGTAGAGAATTCAGACATACGCTCTTTCTTTAAAGAGAACTCCATCGTAGCATGTATTTCATACTACATGTGCTAATTCGACCAATGATAGAGGTGAGAGAATAGATCCCTACTTCTTCACCGTGTGAGTCTATTGGGTCATTTATATGACCCATATTATGCCCTTTGTGACTTTTGACTGTGTCACAAGATGGAGGGAGCAGCGACTGTTGCTTTAGTGTGTTACCTATGTCCATGATTGATTCGGTCTAAAGGGGCATTACTGGGTGAACGGCTGCACCAATATTGAGTGGCATGAGGGCGAAGGGAAGACTATTTGATAACACATCAATGGTAATGTAGCTTACTGTCGACAGGTTGTGGCGCCACCGGTTAGCGACATGATCGTAAGTACATTATAACATTTGGTGGGTTAAGCATAGCTTTGAGTGTTTATACTCGAGAGGGATTAAAGATGCTTAAATCCGATGAGGTCAAATGAGTCTAGGGCATACCGAGACACTTTTATGGGATGTTATTATGCTGGTTTTTTCTTAAAAAATTTAGCATAGTACTCCAAAATTTATGTGCAGATGCGCTCGGTGGTCGCACAGTCTATTACTAGTATGAACAAGAAATGATAGAGAGAATGCATGGCTAGGTTGTGCCCACTATGTGCAAGTGGGAGATGTAATTCAATGCCCAGTAGTGGGCAACTCAAAGGGCTTGAGTGGGCAACCAAAGGGTTCATAACCCATGGTTTAATAGCAGGGGTTTCACAACCCTTGGGTTTTCCTGATTAATGAGAATTAATCATGTTCATTGCTATATAATTGAACCCTGTTGGAGCCATGGAGATGATCAGAAAATCTCTTTTAGTCTTGTTGGTTCTAGACCGTGGAAATGAGTGTAAAACTCTGGTAGTTTTACATACTATCGAGCTGGATTCGTGGGTGTTTTTCAGGCGTGCATTAGACGAGGTAGAACGCCATCTCCGATTCGACGCTTACTCTGTAAGGTATGTTTCCGCTGTGTCGATTCCTAACACCTCTCTCATGTGTCCCAAAGTCCCCCTTCATGATTACTTCAGCTGGAGCCCATGGTCTGGGCACTTTAAACAGAGATACTGGTGGTAAATTTGGTGAGGAATTGGTGAAAATTTTAATTTATTTTTTTCCCAAGCAAAAATTGGAAGGAGGAGACCAGAGTCACAATCCTTTTGGGAAAGGGAGGCTCTTAACTGCCATGGTATATTCAGCCACCACAACCCCATTAATATTCAAGATGGACAAATAGTGCCCAATACACAATATTTAGATCACGAGAACTATTTCTCGCAAGCGGACTTCGAACTCGCGACCGTATGGCCGGGGAGTTCCACTTTTTTTTCTTTTTTAAGTGAAAATTTTAATTAAAGCAACTTATATATATGTCCCTAGTTATATTACTAGGAGTATATCTTAAGCCTCCCTCCAAATCTCCAACTCCGATTCTCTCTCTCTCTCTTTCTCTCCCCTTGGATCCCTTTCGATTCCATCAAATCTAGGGATTTCCGTCAAGTAAAGAATAGCAAACAGGATAATTTGTACTCCCGCATTCAGAAAGATTCCAGCTTTTCGGTTTTATTGAATTTCCCTCGTCAAATTTCGATCTGCGGGCTCAAAAATTGTTGGTTTACATCCCTAATCATTTGTTTTCGTTGGTTTTTTCATCGTTGACTTCCAATTTCTGCAATATTGGAGCATGGGTTTTGACTTAAATTTCGTGTCCACAAAAAAATTTATCTGATTTTCTATCAATTTTGGTCATTGTTCAGTTTCTTTGTTCTGGAGTTGATAGTTGGCTTTAGCTTTACTGTAGATGTATACAGATGTGTGGATGTAGGAATAGGTTTATATAGGGCATATCAATGGATAAAAGGGCTAAGGATTTTGGTAACGTGAAAAGTATCTCCAAAATTGAGCCCCTGCTTAGTGTAGGCTTTGGAAAGGTTGAATTGAATGGAGAGATAGAAGGGGATGAGGAAAAAGTGTCGTTGTTGCCGCCTCGGACAGGTGGGATGTCGAAAAAGCCGGGGAAGCCCCGGCTGAAGGTGCAGTGGAATGACCAAGATGGGAGGAAGCTTGCGGAGGTTGTGGAATTTCAACGAAGGTAAATTTTTTACAATTCATTTGAAAGATATGGATAATGTAGATCAAGTTGTAAGAGCTTTTGATCTTTCGGTTTGTTTGTATGGATTGGAAATGTTAGTGTGTGTTGTCTCAAATTGAACTGAATTGTGTCTAAAACTCGTTTGTGATCGGCTAGATCCGACATGGTTTGTCACTTTTGGATCAAAGACCTGATTCCTTAGGTAAAGTTCTCATGTATATATGTTGGGTTTTGTGCTATTTATACGTTTTGGACCTTTAGGGGGTTCTAATCTTGCAGAGGCAGTGGAAACCAAGGTAATCAACTTTCACAATTCATTTGAAATATACGGTGATGTAGGTCAAGTTCTGAGACCTTCAGATCTTTCAGTATGTTTTATATGGATCGGAACAATTTAGTGTGTTGTTTGTTGTCTCAACTTGAACCGGATTATGTCTCTCACCCATTTGGCACTGCTCAATTTCTAACACCTATATGTTGGTTTTACCGTTTGTTGGTATATATAGGTTTTAGGGACTCCGTGTTTTTTGATGTGAGTGTTATAGATTTGTTGGCTTCTTGTTTTCTCCTCTTTCACAGTGAAATGCTTCTGTTATTCTTTGCCTTTGGAGTTTGGACGTGCACTTAAGCTAAATCATGTAAACCTTGTGTTACTGCGTGATTGCTCTATTTTTGTGTATCTCATAACATTTTGGCTGTCAATTTTGGGGTTAAGAAACATTAATCATTTTTTCCTGTCTCTATGAAAGGAATCTGATGTTTAGGACACTTCTGGATTAGAAATAGTAGTTGCATCTTGAATTTGAGAGCACGAAACCGAGGAGTATTTTAAATTTTAGGAAAGAGCACAAATTCGTTCAAATTAAATGTAAAAGTAGTTCTGTGGTTCTCTTGTTAAATCTCTGGTTCTGTGATAGTACTTACCTAAGAGAAAATGAGAAATAAAGAAGAAAGACAATTTCAGTGGCTTTCAGATGGTTTTAGAATACATTTCCTTTCATTTTCTAGGAAATTATCCTCAGACAGTCTACTTTGAACCCTCTCTACTTTAAACCCTCTTGATAGTAATCCTCTGCTGAAATTAGTTTTCTCATATTTGATTGAGGGTTAGGGAGGGCAGCTCAAACTCTCTATGTCCCCCAAGCTGAGCTTAACCTTTTTATTGAGTAAAATGGGAATCAACTATAGATCCGTATTGCCAGTGCAAAACGTAAATTCGCACACTCTAATCTAAATGCAGCTTCGATTCTGTTGGATGAAGCTTATGGTACTTCATTTTCTATTTGGTTGAGCTAGCCTATCCTGATTCTTGATGAGCCTAGAGACACCAGAAGATCTAGCCTTGATAGAGTGCAGATTTTGTGTTGTATGTGATGCTTTGCGGGTATGTTAAGCTTAGGTTCTTCAAAGACTTATTTTATGGTTTCCCATGCACAGACATTATTTTGTGCACTCTCATTCTTGTTTGAATTCAACTTCACTGACAGAGTGAGATATCAAAACTCCATGCACTTTCTTTAATTTTGTCAGTCACAACTGCAACTGCTTAAAGAGTTTTTTCTTCTCTTGGCAATGAGATTTATAAAGAACTTTTTTAACCGAAAGAGTGATTAGTGGGTGGATGATTAGCTGGTTACCTACATTGATATACATGTTTAATAGCATAATGGAGGATAATATCACGTAGATCACGAACGGTTGTAGAAAGTGTGCATACATGTTACGTGGAAGTGGATTTCGATAGGTTTTTGTGAAACTATAATTTTTTTTTTTTTTTGTGTTACATTCATAACACTTGTTGAAGGACAATACTAACAACTCTTTCGTGGAGAGTACCTCTACCCGTGTCGTGTTATAATAGTCTGAAAAAGCTTTTGAAACTCAATGGAGATTCTTTGTTCTCAGAACATTTGCCTGCGTTGGTAGAGTAATAATATATGAGAGCCATGAGACTCATTTATCCATTTTTTCTGTATTGTGCTTCGGAAAGCAAGTTTGCAAAGAGATTGACCGACCAGCAGACAATTCACTTGGTAAAGAACAGTTTATTATGCTGGATTGCTGGTATAGATGAAAACCCTCTTAGAAGATGGTGATTAGCAAAGTGATCGACTATTTAATGAGAACTGAATAGTACTATTCGATTCAACAATTTACTGAAATTTTCTCCTCCTTTCTGTGCCTCCAGTGATGTGAGTGACTCCGATGATGAAGATTCAGATCCGTGCATATGTGCCATAATGTAGACCTTATTCAATTGACCAATTCATTGGCAAACTCCTCGCCACCCCTGTATTTTTGAACTTCCAGCTGTGAAAATGGACTCAAGGTTCCTGTTAACCGGCACAGCAGTTTCTGAATTGTAGGTGGCATTACGATTTGTTTTAGGTAGATTATATGTTAAAGGCCTTTTAGTCTTCTTAACATTGAGAACGGGAATTGAAGTCTCTGTGATCCGGGTTCAGTCGAGGATATGTCTGATAACCTGAGCTGAACCTCTTCAATTTTCTAGCTTGTGTAGATAAAGATGGAGACATGCTCGTGCTCGTGATATGTATGTACCAATATGATAAACTTCTTATTTTGTTTTCTGAGTCGCGTTATTAGATTCGTGGTTGATATTTCATCGACACAGTAGTTGTCTTTGACCGTCATGTATAATAAAGCAGCAGGTTCTTCTCTTTCATTCGTTGTTTCTTTGTAGATTTATTAATATTTTTCGTATTATGAATCATTTATAAGAGGCGTTCTATCATTAATGGCTCGGATGCGCACACGAGGCCCTCGTCCATCCTCAATAAATCAATTGTTTTTCCTTTCCATCCGTTTACAATCTACTAAGAAAGAACGAAAAGAGAGAAGAAAGAGGAGTACATGTTCAAGTTCAGCTCAAATTGACCGTAAGCATGTCATCACTTTGAGATAAGCATGACATCACTTTGTAGTGGGACCCACATATTTCAACCAATCAGAGAGAAGGTTTTGTTTACCCTCTTTTAAGGAGGGTGAACAAAATTGCTCTCGGGTTCGAGCACATGAAGGAGGATCCAACGACTTGTAATCTAACCTCTAATTCAAAATATTGGGTAGAAAAAAAAAATTGGTAGGAAAAAAAAGAAAAGAGAGTTCAATTCTTTCTCACATTTCTCTCCTTGTTATTTTCTTTTCAGCTTCCAACCGACGTTACTGCAACTTAATGAATTTTTTTTCATGAATTTGACTTCCCTCTAGTTTTAGATTGAAGAGTGCAGTTCATAAAATCTCAATCGTTTAAAAGTATCTTCAATGGTTCGAATATGGTGAAAAACTCAGACAAGTAAAAGTCTCTTCCTGTCGAAAGAAGTCTCCATTATTCTAAACATTTTTTTTGTCTTTATGGTTTTTTTTTTTTTTTGTCTTTTTAAAATTTTGATTAGGTCCGCGTTATATTTTTTAGATTAATCATCCGTCTCGACGAGAGGAGTTTAAAAGTAAAAAATTACGACCAAAGCAAAAATAAATAAATAAAATGACAAAGACGTTACAAAATACCAAAAAGCTGTCTTTTGTCTAAAGTATTGTCTCACATTAAATTTTTCAACTTCGATCCACAAATATATACCTTTATGATTTCTCTCGTTGATGCAAATGATTAACTCAAAAAACGATAAAAAATTAAACGGAAAATTATAAAAATAAAAAATACCAAAAAAAAGTTAGTAGATAAAAGTTTTGGAGAAAAAAAAAACGTTAGGTTGGGGTCTTTTGTTCGGATCCAGGGATCATGTAGGGTAGGAGTGCCGTACAGGATTATAGGTACAATTTTTGAACCGTTCAAGGTGTTTTTAACGATCCATATTATTTTATAAATAAAATCCTACATGCAAGATAATGTATAAAATCTAGACTATTAGAAATACTTTGGACATTCCAGATCGTGCACTATTATAACGACATGCGCTAGCTGACATACGTACCCTTAATCACGTGGCTCAAAAGATGAAGTATCCACTCAAGCTCTCCAAGCTTGTCTCATGTGGGACCCACCCAAGCACGATAAGTTAGTCCCTTGTCAGGCAACCTAAGCATGTCTTCCTGCGGGACCAGCCTCACATTTCTGGTTAGTGCAAACTCTGATACTATCTGTAACGATCCGCACCAGCTGACCTGCTTATCCTAAAGCTAACCACGTGGCTAAAAAAATTAAACTCGAGTTATACAATAGCTGCTCAATTCATAATATATAGGGTAAATTTCATTGACCTCCCTTGAGGTTTCTGACAAGTACAGAGACCTCCCCTGAGGTTTCTGAAATAGCACTGACCTCCCTTACTTTTATAAATAATGTTGAGATTCCCCCTTCCTTCTCTCTCATTGATATGACGCTGACTTATTTTATCCAAAGTCAAGACTATTGTGTAACCTAAACATATTAATGTTTCATTATTTACTGTCATCAATAAAGAAGAATGGAGTGAAGGAGAAAACTAAAATAAAAAGGAAAATCACAATGGTAAGTAGGAAAATTATGTTATTTTGGTTTAACGTACCTTTTATTTTGCTAGTTTTACACTAACGGGTGCTTTGGCTAAACAATATTTCTGGATTATTATTTTTTTCTTTATTCAAGTTTTTTGTGCCATTGTTACTTTTGCGTCTATTTTTATGGATTATTAATTCGTCTAGGAATCTAAAAAGTTAAAAATTATGATCAGAATCATGTAAAAGATTATTAAAGAAAAAATTATCCAAAATAGACAGACTTTTTGGATTATTTTTGTCTTTATTCATTTTTTAAGGTTGGTTCATATTTTCCTATTTTTCTAATTCCTCTTTACCAGACTAATCAATGATCCACGAAAAATACGCAAAATTAACAAATGCAATAAATAAATAAACAAAGAATACGACAACATGATTACTATGCCAAAACACCCCTAAGCATTCATATCGGGAGGAATTACAAGGTTAACTTATATACAATTGGCCGAAAGATTTTTTTTTTAAAGACAATTAATAGAACATATACATTTAAAGACAATTAATAGAACATAGACATTTCTTTAGATTGCTTTTGTCTCTTCCAATCAATAGAACTAGACAATTAATACCAATGGAGTATTATTTATTTGTCTTTTGACTTTTTTTAATTCTTTGTTATTGGCACGTAGAAAAAAAGTTGAAAGAAAAACTAACAAATGCGATTCGAGTAGATGAAAAGAAATGCTTACCCCGTTCCGCTAAAAAAAAAACAGTTTTGTTTTAACTCAAAAACTATCTCATTCCACTAACAAAAAAATCACTTAGTTTTTTTGCAAAACTAAAAACCAAAAAAGCCAAAAAAACTAGTTAGTGGAACAAGTTAGTTTTTTTTTGCAAAACTAAACATACAAAAAACTAGTTTAATGGAACAAGTTAGTTTTTTTGCAAAACTAAAAACCAAAAAACTAGTTAGTGGAACAAGTTAGTTTTTTTGCAAAACTAATACATCCAAAAAAAACCAAAAAACCAAAAAAAACCAAGTTAGTGGAACATAAGTCATTCCAAGTGGACAATTTTTATAATTAAAGCAACTTAATTGGGTATTGAAAAAAAAAAAAAAGTCGCATTCTAGATGCATAACATCTGTGTAGTTATATTTTCAACATGTTTATACACACAAATCTGCAAATGGATAAATAGTTGACAAGTGATGGTGGCTGGAATAGTTGGAAATGGAGGGTATTTTTGTCATTTCATACTCAAACTAATGGTGTTTAGGTAAAAAGTTAACAGAAGGGGGAATCTGAACAATACTTTCAAAAGTAAGGGAGGGCAGTGCTATTTCAGAAACCTCAAGGGAGGTTTCTGTATTTGTCAGAAACCTCAGGGGAGGTCAGTGAAATTTACCCTAATATATAATACTCTACCTCAACTTAAGCCACCGATATGGTACTCAAATTGGGTTCTCACCGCCACAACTACAACCCTGTAAGTTGAGCAATTTTTCATTGCCGGAAGGGTATCACGTAGTACTTTTCGGCGCATCTTGGTCGTCCATTTTGATTTTGGATGGTCCGAATTTGGAGAGAGAAAAAGGGAAGAGAAAGAGGAGAGAGAGTAAGGAGAGAAAGTGTTTTAATCGCGGCTGTCCAATACATTTTTGGATGGTCCGAGTGTAATGTTCGAATACCACGTAGGCTCGATCGTGTGGTACCGATTAGCTACCCCAAAAATTTTCCATGTACAAGGGTAAAACATGTAGGATCCCCGATTCCCTTTTCAGAGATCACAGCCAACGACCACCACCACTCAATTGTCAACCCCAAAACATCTCAACCCTTCAACACATCCAATCCCATCCGTCCACTTAGAATACTTTCCCAGTCGCTCATTCCCCCACCCAGACCACTCCTTATAGTCTCCCCAACAATTTTAACCTATCCCCTCTCTTTCCCTCTCTCTCCTCGCATACCCAGTCGCCGTTTTTCTACACAAACCCTCGCTCACTCTCTCTCTCTCTCTCTCTCACTCCAACATCTACAATCACCCACATACAGGTACGTATAGAGAGAGAGAAAGTGATGGACTCAGATCAGGGAAAACTCTTCATCGGCGGGATTTCGTGGGAGACGACTGAGGAGAAGCTGAAGGACTACTTCGAGAACTATGGCCAGGTTTTGCAGACTGTTATCATGAAAGATAAGCTCACTGGAAAGCCTAGGGGTTTTGGGTTCGTTGTTTTTGCGGATCCGTCTATCCTCGATAGGGTTCTTCAGGATGCGCATACCATCGACGGTAGAACGGTGAGATTATGCCTCGATTTCATCATTTTATGGCTCTTCTCGTGATCTTTGTTTGTGGGTTTTCGTACATGTAATGTGTTTTTTGTGGGTCTAGTGGGTATGCTCTTACATGCCATTCTACTGTGAGATTGTGCCGCAATTCCGGCATTTTATGGGTCTCTTCGTCATTATGACTTTTGGGTTTTTGTTCATGTTGCGCGTTCTTTTGTGGGTTTAATGGGTACTAGAACTGAGCCCGTGCTATGCACAGGAATTTATTGCCAAAAAAAATTGTATTTTTCAACAAACACGTGTTATTACGTAATAGGTTGTTCCACTGAGAAATATTACATATTTTAGATGTTCCGAAATAAAAAGGCTACTGAGGAATACCATTAACACAGGTTTGAAAATAGATTTAATAACACTAGGGGGGTTGTGGGTTAGGTAGCTGACAGTCAGAAGACTCAGAACAATCCCAAATGATCCTTATGGCCATTCAATATAGACAACAATTTCATGTTAGGCAAAATCCCATTTGATTGAGATTAAGGCTCGGCTTAGTTTGGTAATATAGAAAAAAACATACAATGACTTCAAAACATAGCTGTTAACCATGTCAATATGTTTTTCTTACTTGTGATTGGATTAATAGAAGAAACAAATTCACATAAAATGATACGATACGAAAAAGGGAATCATACCCATTGTAACTAGCTTTTAAAAGCTATTACATGTTCATACCTCATCTGTTTAAAAGCTGGTTTCATCTTTTAAACGAACATGTAATAGTTGGTTTCTTATGCTTCATACAAATCGAAGGCAATAAGAATGTATAAGTATTGAAGGTAACCCATAATATTCGATATTGACATCCTCACACGTACGTTTTACAACTTTTATAGCATCATTGATGGCTAAGTCTCTTTGATTCTTTTGTGGGTTTAATAGGCATGGTCTTATATGCCATAGTAGATGTATGTACTTGTTTTTATACGTGTACAGACAATGTCTATATGAATACTTTTGTACATGCATATTGTTTCCCTTTGTGTATGCAGAACTATATGAATAGTTTAATGGTTCTTTTCGTCATTTTTTTTGTTGGTTTTCGTACATGTAATGTGGTTTATTGGGGGTTCAATGGGCTGGTCTGTTGGAGTAGTGCGGTAGTTTTTGTTTGTTTTGGATGTTGACTTCAGGGGTATGTCTGGCGAGATTGTTCTTCATTTGGTTTTCAATGAATTAATTTACCCAAAAAAAGAGATTTATGTACTTAGTAGTTGGACAGTGGCTTCTTCAGGATACACATACCATCGTCAGTAGAATGGTGAGATTATAACACGTTTCGGCCATTTGATGGGTCTTTCGCCATTAAGTTGCTTTGACTACAGAACCATGCCTGTCTGTTGGGGCGAATTGGATGAATGGGCCGAGGACTGTCCCCTCTTCCCCTCACTCTCCTTTCCTTAAAATGAACCTTGAGTCATCAAAGCCTTTCTTACTCGGCCTGGCCCAGTCGCCCTCACGGCGCTTCAAATGGGGTCTTCAGTCTTTCTTTTGGTTAGAGTTAGATTAGGGGTCGCGAGAGCAGAGCGTACGCCCTGCCATAGTCGCTAGTCTGTTTATTGTTGCGACTGTTGTCATAGTCAACAAGGTTGAAACTTCTAGGGAAAAACTAAAAATTGGGAGGGTGATCCTCCCGGTGAATTGACCGTACCCCAAAGCGACACGGGTGAACAAGTAGAGTATACTAGGGCGCTTGAGAGAACCTTGTCGAAGGAACTCGGCAAAATGACCTCGTAACTTCAGGAGAAGGGGTGCTCTCCTATCTTTTGAATCTTTGATTAGGAAAGCGGCACATACCAGGGGCCAAGGGTAAGTGACTCTTTATTAAAAACACATGACTCTGCTATGTGGTAACACGATTTTTAGAGTCTGACACTTGCCCGGTGCTGGAGGGTTGTAAAGGAAAAGTGTTATAAGCTTTGAGTGGAAGCCCCCGGCAATAATTCTAACTGTCCTGGATTTCAGTTCATAATGTGTATATTTGTGGTTTAATGGGTATGGTCTTGCATTCAATACTAGATATTTGTACTTGTCTACATACCTATATGAATAGTATATTTGTTTGCCTGAATTCCATCATTTTATGGGTCTTCTTATCAATTTTTCATTTGTTGGTTTTGGCACGTGATGTGTTTTTTTTTAAGGGTTTAATGGATATGGTCTTACATGCGGGAGTAGATATATGTACTTGTTTGTATACGTATATATGTATCTTTTGCTTTATATCTTCTTGTTATCTCCAATCCTTGACGTAGTCTTTCATGAAATAGAAATATGATGGTAAAGAGCAAAATAACTCCTATGCTTTCTGCAAAGTTGTAAATTTGTAATAATGTAAGGAGTAACCTAGTGATCCATTAAATCGGGGAAGTGAGATCACCAAATCTTTAGTGGAAGAAGGTTTTGGGATTGACATTTGAACTTTTGGAAAGAACTTAATGGAATTTTTAAATGATTTAGGCTTTTAGGGTTTTGAGTGTTTGAGGATCCTTGGATCCTCGATAGGGTTTTACAAGACAAGAATGATATCGACAGTAGAATGGTGAGACGATGCCTCATATCCTTCTTTTGACGGGTCTTTTCGTCATTTTTGTTTGTGGCATTTCTGGTTTTGTAATGCTATTTGGGTTTAATGGGTATGTTCTTATTCTATATCTGGTATGTGTAGTTTATTTGAACATATATGAAAAGCATATATGTTTCTTTTCTTCATATTGTCTGTGAGTTTTTGCTTGTTCCATTGCTGATTTTGATGGGTATCATATGCCAATGATGCCATAGTGCATATGTATCATATATGCTCATATAGGAGTTGCATCCAGCAGTATGATGTTTATTTTATTTGTTTCTTTTGTCAGCTTTTGGTACCTCAAATGCTATTTCTGTTGGATTAAATCGCTGTGGTTTTATACATGACAGTAGATATGTATAGTTTTTGTTTTTTGTGCATTTGCTCTTATCATCCTTCATTTTAGTCCTTGTTTATGCACATTGCCCATGTCATCCACCATTTTGATGTTTTATTTTTCTTCATTGTTATTTTTTGGGGTTTTTGCTTCTTCCAATGGTATTTTTGTAGGGATTGAATTGGTCAGGTCTCTTATGCTATTGGAGACACATGGGACAAGATTCATACAAATGTATTTTGTTGTGTGTTTTCGGTACTTCTATTCTATTTTGGTTGAATTCTATTAGTCTGGACGTATATGCTATAGCAGATGTGTACACCTGTATATAAAAGTATGGGTATCATTATTAATTTAGGGTCCGTTTTTTGGCAAGGACATAGTAAAGGGGTCTTTACTTCAATAAGGACATCAACTTTTTCCTTAATGCCAAAAGGACAAATCACCTACACATTCCAAAAATGCCCCCACTAGCCAATGAAAGTGCCTAAACCTCCAAACCTAATGAAAGTGCCTAAACCTCCAAACCTAATGAAAGTGCCTAAACCTAAACCCTAGGGTACCCTATGAAAGTGCCTAAAACCCTAGGGTACCCTGTGAAAGTGTCTAAACAACTAAAACCCTATAATTGGAAAGTGCACTCTAAGTGCCTAAACCCAAAATGCCTAAACCCACTATACCCTACCCCAAAGAGCCTAAACTCCCTAAAATTGAACCCACCCCCAAAATTGAAGAGAGAGAAATTAATTTTGTCCCACCCCACCCAAAACCCACGCATGAGTGAGTGACGGGGAAAAGAAGTTATGTAGAAAAAATTGAACCCACGCATGGAATGACTTGTCCCTTTCAAGGGTTAAGTCGGTCAGCACTGGCAGCGGGAAAAGTTCAGGCTTGCCTTTTGCCTTTTATTTTTATTTTTTTTATTGCAATGCATAAAGGAGGCGCGAAAACACTTCTCATTAAGGGTATTTTTGTCTAATGTTGTCCTTGAGCCCTCAAAAATTTCACATCAATGTATTGGAAGCATTAAAATAAGTTAAGTTGGACTAAACACCATTTAAAGCCCCAAACCTGACCTTTAGACCAATTTTCTGATTAATTTAATATGTCTTGTTTATTTCTCTCATGTTTTGCATATGGTTTCTTTTGTCGATAGTTATGTTGGGTTTTACATGTCCTTTCATTTCTTTTACTTTTTGTTTTACTCATTCGTACTCTTGGGTATTTGGGATCTTAGTTGTTTTGATGCGACAGGTTAACTAATCAGGTTTTTTGGTGTGCTAGTTTAGAGTGATCCATGATTTGTTTTTATATTTTTCCTCCCTGTTTTCCATTTCTCATTTTAGCCACCTGTTTTGTTAGGTTGAGGCTAAGAGGGCCTTATCAAGAGGTGAACAACAACCTTCCTCCAGGTCTGGACACACTAACAATGCTAGAAACTTTGGCAGTGGCGGAGATACCAAGACCAAGAAAATTTTTGTTGGAGGCTTGCCACCTACATTGTCTGAGGAAGGATTTCGCCAGTATTTTGAATCTTATGGTAACGTGACGGATGTCGTAGTTATGTATGATCAGCAAACACAGCGACCCCGTGGTTTTGGGTTTGTTTCCTTTGATGATGAGGATGCAGTCGATAGGGTTTTGCACAAAACATTCCATGATTTAGATGGTAAGCAAGTGGAAGTGAAGCGTGCTCTACCTAAGGATTCCAATCCTGGCGGTGGCGGTGGTGGCCGTTCCATGGGTGGAGGTGCTGGGGGTGGTGGTGGTTATCAGGGTGGTGGTGGTTATGGTGGCAACTCTGGTTCTTATGATGGTAGAATGGATTCTTCCAATAGGTACATGCAATCACAGAATGCTGGAGGTGGGTTCCCTCCATATGCTTCTTCTGGGTATAATGCTCCTGGTTACGGCTATGGTCCTTCAAATAACAGCATGGGTTATGGTGGTTATGGAAGTTATGGTGGCCCAGGTGCTGCGGGATACGGAAACCCAAATGTCCCCAGTGCAGGCTATGGGAGTGGTCCACCGGGGGCCCCACGGAGTTCATGGAGCTCTCAGACTCCCTCCGGCTATGGTGCTGTGGGAGCCGCTGGTCAATCTCCGGGCGGAGGAGCTTCTGGGTATGGCGCCCAAGGGTATGGTTATGGTGGTTATGGTGGGACAGATGGGTCTTATGCAAATCAAGCTACGTATGGTGCTGTTGGAGGGCGCGCCGGGAGTGTCCCAAATAGCAATGCTCCTGGTGGTGTTGGTGGTGGAGAGATGCAAGGTGGTGGCGGGGGCTACATGGGAGGTAGCTATGGCGATCCCAATGGGAATGTAGGGTATGGAAATCAAGGATGGACCTCTCAAACTTCAGGAAATTATGGAGGTCAGGCAAATTCGCAAGGCGGGCCAGTTGGATATGGTGGTGGATATGGTGCTCCAACTCGACAGGCTCAACAGCAGTGATTGGAAGGCTTCATTCCATCTTGAACTTTGGGCCTTATGCTGTGAGGATATCTGTCAAGGCTATTGTCCCATGCCATTCAGAAAGGAGGGGATGGCTCTTGTTGGATGTCATGCACACATAAAACTGGTTGGATTGCTCAACCCCCAGTAGTTTGCACTATCTATTCTGCTAGCTTTTAGTAGTACTTTTGGGGAGTAGACTTGTCTCTTCTGTGGTTATTGCTTTTGAGAGTAGTTTACATTTTGCTGTGCTCACTACTTGTGCTATTTAGCAGTTCTGGAATTTTCCTTATCGTAGTGTATGCTATTGATGCTTATGTTGAACTTACTTGTGCTTTGTTGAGTGAATTGGCTATTTTTCTCAATATTGTGAATTGAGCTATTGATCTCTGGCCGGTTTTAGCAGGATTTAAGGTTGCTCTAGGAAGTTTAAGGAGTACTACATGTGACAAGTAGGAGCTGAGATATAGCCATAAGTGACACTTGGGCTATGACTTCGTAATGGGTAGCGATAATCATAGCGGTAGTTGACCTTTGGAATGAACGGCATAATCATTTCCCCGTGTGTTTGCCCTTGTCTTGTACAGGAGAGAAAGATGCCCGAGTTCTGAAGTGGTTAAAGTTGACCTAATGATGGGAGTCATTTCCAGGATCATCACATTTCTTGTTTGGAATCTCTCACGGTCTTCATTCAGGTTGTGGTGAGCTGATGGATTTTTCAAAGCTGAACAATGTGCGGTATGTCAACTAGAGCAGTTAGGCAAGTTTCTCACTTCATAACTTCAGTCCGACAATCATTTCGGCTGCTTATTGGTTGTAGAGCCTTAGCAATGAGTATTAATTACGGAAAATAATAGTAGTCTCTTAATTAGCCGGTAAGTTGTCGTTTTGTGTTTGCAAAGAACAAGTTACATCCAGTTTCCTGTTTTTTGTCGCTATCAATTCCTATTTCAATTGGAGTAGCAAATCAATATTTATACAGTTGTGTTACTCTTTCCTTTGTGGAGACCTAATTTCCTTTTATGGTTGCAAATATTGGAACTTATATTGGATAAGAAACGCATTGTCGTAGGGGTTTGTCTCTAAATGGGGAACTAATTCTTAGCTTATTGCCAACATAATTACCTTATATTGGTTAATATATACATATGTATATACATTATCTGTTGAAGCTACTTCTTCAAGTGATCGGCTCCTGGAATATCACCCCTCCCCAACGGTTGCTGGTCTTGTTTTCTATATGCTGCATGCACTGTTTTCAAGAGTTTCAATGCAAGTTGAAGGAAAAGACTAAGAGCCATTAGAATTTTGAGACATTTTTGGGATATATTTGTGAATCTGCACTGTGGACTACTCGGGAAAAAAGTGAAAGTTTTGGAGTAGCAAGGGCTAGCTTGAACCTGCCAGATGACAAGGGCCTTGTTCGTTTTAGTTTAGTTTAGTTTTGGAGATAGAGGTAATGAGTGGAGAGAGATAGAGAGACAAATAAGGGTAATAATTACAAAATAAAACTAATACTAAACTAAACCATGAAACGAACAGGGCCCTTGTCTTCTTTTCTGTCCCTTTGGATCTAGTGTTGGAAAATTCATGTAACCTTCTTTCTGGTAGATTTACTTCTGCTTCCTAATTTGCTTTTACATCATCCTGTTTAGCGAGTCATCCTGCTTTCTAGGCCAAATTCCCTCTTAGGCTCAATTGGAACTGAAACTGGAGAAATAGAAGCCGAGTTTTTGAAGACGAGAATGAGGAATAGGATTAGCGAGTCTCGGGGACGTGTTTGGTCCTGGCTTGTTTATTTCCTTTCTGTTTTTCTTGTGTTTTCGTGTTTTATTTGGGTTGTCCTCCGTTGGTTCCTACTCTAGTGCAATCTGCTGTATCTGCTGTTGCCTAAAAAAGAGAAGGTGAAACTGGGGGGAAATTTCTTACAAATCAAACACTCTTCGGAATGTTATGCTCATGTACAGGAAACAAAGCACCTATATGCATTCGGATATTTGGTCAACACACAAATTCGTGCGATGGAGTCACCGATCAGTGGGTCAGGTGGGATGATAGATCAAAGCTTTTGTGTCCTCAAGGGATGAAAGAATCCAAGATACGACCCAGCTTTGGCACATTCCCTTACACCGTTCAAGTTACTTGGGCAGATTGCAATTGTTATCTCCTCTTCACTCTTTGAGTTCGGTGCTGCCTGTCTATGGCCATGGTTCGAGTCATGGAAATCAGTCTCTTCACAGAGATTCGGTTAGGCTTCGTATCTCTTGTCCAACAGTGCTACGGTTATTGAATTCGGATCAAAACTGAATTCAAAATTAATGGTCATCTATATAGTAAGCATTCAATCTTTGCTGAAAAAGTTTGCCAAATTAATGTATCCGTAATTTAAGGTTGGAATATATACTTGAATGTTGGTCGTTGGCCGTTGGCCAAATTCCTCAATTTACGATGGCCATTTATTTAATTTATTTGTTAACTTGAAAAATGGGTTTGGCTCTCTTCTTTGACTACTGGTACATGTTGACGAAATGACTTAACATTCCAACCAAATTATGTTTTCCAAAATTGGAGAGGATCCTCTCCCTATTTTGAAGTACTCTCTTTTTGCAATTTTTAACTGTTAGATCAGACCGAACAGTTTTATCGGGATGTTTCGACAGTTTATTTTATAGAAAAATCACCCAAGCGGTTTTGATAATCAAAATGAATGAAAATAAACATGGACTCGGGGACCCTGCAGCGTTGGACGGTCTAGATGTGCCCATGCCCTACAAACTTGTAGTGCACTCCCAAATCCACGCTTTATGAGAGTGTGTGTAATGTTTGTGTGCGTGCGTGGCATCGATCTTTTAAGGGAATCAAAAAGTTTAGATACACAACTTCGGACATAATTGTATTCGAGGTAGTTCAATGTATGCGGGTTCACATGTATTCAACTCTGTAAACATTTGTTCAATTGTATATATTTTTAAAAAGTGGTGATACATACACACCTACTCTCACACCCTAGGCACATGTCACTCTCTCAAGCCCTCTAACTCTCTCTTTCCGTCCTTTCTCTTTTTCATTCCGTCTCCTCTCTTTCTCTCTCCCTCCCCTCCTCCTCCTTTAACTATCCCACTTTTCACTTTATTTCTCTCCTTTTTTATTTTTTACAAATTAAAATGTTTATAACTTTTATTTTTAATATCTGATGTTGGGAAAAAAAAATTTAAATCTACTCGACAACATCTATCAAACAAGACTAATATTGAATATGTAGTTATGTATAGAAAAAAAGTGATTATTTTGGTGTGGGCTTTTTTATTTTATTATTATTATAAGTTCAAACCGAGAGAGTTAATGAGCTCAAAGTAAGTAAAAATAACGAGTTCAAACCTAGTGAAATTCAAGCTTAAGCCTGATGAAAATTCACAAGCTCAAAATTAGTCAAAAATCACGAGCTCAAACGCATCAAACCCATTGATATTCATGAGTTCAAAGTTAGCGGAAAAAAAGATACTATACCTAAAAAAATAGTATTCTTTTTTTATACATAATTACATATTCAATATTGGTCTTATTTGATAGATGTCATCAAATAGATTTTAAATTTATATTTTTCTTCGACATTGGATATGAAAAATAAAAGTAATACTCCCTCCGTCCCTTTTTAAATGTGTTACTTCGTAAATCCAACTTATTAAAGAAACATCATCATTACACATTTCATATCAACTTTTTCCTCCACTTTACACTTTTTACATCAACTTTTATCTCTACTTTTCAAAATTATCCTCCACTTTTACCCATTAACTCTTTACCCACTAATTTTTCAAAAGGGCAAAATGATAATTTTACAAACTTTTACCCATTAGCTTTTCAAACCACACACTTATTTAGTAACAACCCAAAATGAAAATGTCTACATTTAAAAAGGGACGGAGGGAGTAATCATTTTTATTTGCAAAAATAAAAAGGAGAGAAATAGAGAAAGAAAAGTGGACAATTAGTGGACTAGAGATTGAGGAGACGGAAAGAAAAAGAGAAAGGTCGAAAAGAGAGAGTTAGAGGGAGTGAGAGTGTGCCATGTGTCTAGGGGGTGAGAGAGTGTGAACGGATGTGTATCTAGACGAAAATGCTAGGCACACACAAAAATTTACACACAATTTACTAGGGCTGCTCAAAAAAACCGGTGAACCGTGAATCCGGTCCGGACCGAACTGATCCGTACCTTTTGGATTTTAACCGTGGATTAATAGTCCGGACACGGATTCAAAAAATAAAAAACCGTGACTTTTGGATCGGACACGGATTCTGATTTTGAAACCGTGGATTAACCGATCCGGACCGTGAGATTTTTATTATATATAATTTTATCACTTTTATAATTATAGTTATATAGATATTGTTAATTTAGCAGACTTACGGTTTGGTTGTACTGTTGTAGGAGTTATGGTACGAATGTTGTTATCTCTATAAAATCTAGGGGGTAAAGTATTATAAGTGCTATTATATATACTCTCTGTTTGTGAGTGAACTGGAAGTAACTATCTGCTATTGCCTTTGTGAGTGAACCGGAAGTAACTATCTGCTATCCTTTGTGGTAATATAACTTTGTGCCTTTGTTTGTTCAATTATATAACTATCTGCCTAACTGTTTTTGTTGTTTTTTATTGGGATTTCCAACTTTGAACTTTCTATTTAGTGCATTTGCTACTTGCTACTGCCTTATTGCCTTTGTTTGTTGTTTTTTCCGAATAAGTTGAAAATCCGCGTATTAATCCGGAACCGATCCGTGACTCGCGGTTCGGATTGGAACCGAACCGTGAGACTTTTGGATCGGACACGGATTGTATTTTCAAAAAACCGTGACTCGCGGATTAGGATTGGATTCATGCCAATACGGACCAATCCGGACCGTGAGCACCCCTACAATTTACCCACACATGTGTGGGTAAATTGTGTGTAAGTTTGTGTGTGTGTGTAGTGTTGTTGAGACTTGTTGATTTTCAAACTCCTTACGTTGCCCTCACGAAATACTAATTCCTCCTAAATTCTCGGAAGACTCTGATTCCCACAACCCTTTTCTTTCTCCATTTCTTCTCCCAACAAAACAAACCAACCAAATATAACCCCCTCTCTCTCTCTCTCTCTCTCTCTCTCTCTCTCTCACACACACACACACACACACACACACTGCTGTCTTTCCAAAACAACTAACATTGCCCCCATTTTCCTATTTCCTCTCTCCATCTCTCCTTGTTTGCCTCCCTGAGAGAACAACAAATGCTCTCCTTCTCTCTCCCCTCTCCACCGCCGGATATCTGACCAACCCACCATCATGGCGCAACACACCCGCCGTGACTCCGCACCCACCATTCCTTCTAACTACAATGATGCTGTTGCCGCCGCCACCACCGCCTCCTCCCCGGCCGAAGCCACCGACCTTCCCTGCCCCTTCGGAACACTCGACGGCATCGACAACGACGACTTCCGCGAAATCGCCTACGAGATATTCTTCACGGCATGCCGATCCTCACCCGGGTTCGGCGGTCGAAACGCTCTGAATTTCTATCCCGCCGGCGCGGACGGAAGCGGAGACAGCGGCGGGATGGGGTCGCCGGTGAAGGAGAAGGGGGTGGGGATGGCGGTGACGAGCAGGGTGAAGAGGGCGTTGGGGCTGAAGATGCTGAGACGGTCGCAGTCGAGGCGGACGAGCTCGGTTGGGGTGGCGGCACCGACTTCTCCGTCATCGCCCGCGCACCACCACGGCGGAGGGGGGAGTCCGGGGGCAGCGTTTAGTACCGTTCCGGGGGTGGGGAGGATGAGGAGGCCGATGACATCGGCGGAGATCATGAGGCAGCAGATGAAGGTGACGGAGCAGAGTGATAACCGGCTGAGGAAGACCCTCATGAGAACCCTCGTTGGCCAAGTACGTAATACATCTGTTTCTCATTGCATATTGTCACTCCTCCTAAGTCGAATGCGCATGCGCGTGCGTGAGCGCCCGTGGAAACGCGTGCACGAGTGTGAAAATGTTTTATAAAACATCCCAATATATTGACACCAAAACATTGAAATTCGCGAGAGCAAGAATTAAGAACACAAGTGCAATTCAGCCGAGAATATATTGGCTATGATTTTTTGAAGGGCAGTAAAATTTTGGGATGGGGAGAGTAATATATTGTTAATTTACATTTTTCCATGTATAATTCATAGAATAATTATTTGTGTTGGTTGAAGTGTCTTTCATTCCAACCTATCAAATATAATTTAGGAAAAAAAATCGTTTTCTTTGAAAGTAAAAACGTTACTCACATTACTATAATCAAAATAATTTTTAGATATGTTTACAATCTTCGTATACACCTTCCATCATGATTGGATTTTTTATCCTCCGTTAATAAACGGTACAATTGATCTTTCAAGAATTAGTCAATACGTGCGTAAATGGGATTCTGTACTCTGTTTTGCATTTCATTTTCTTGTCCTAACCAAATGTATCCATTTTCCAACCATGTCCACCACCACCAGATGGGGCGGCGAGCGGAGACCATAATCCTCCCACTAGAGCTGCTCCGCCACCTAAAACCCTCCGAATTCACCGACCCCCACGAATACCACCAATGGCAGAAACGCCAGCTCAAGCTCCTCGAATACGGCCTCCTCCTCCACCCTTCCACCCCCTTAGACCCTTCCAACCCATTCGCCACCCGCCTCCGCGAAATCCTCGTCTCCGCCTCCATCAAGGCCATCGACACCTCCAAAAACTCCGAACCCATGCGCTCCCTCTGCAACGCCGTGGTTTCCCTCTCCTGGCGCACCCATGATGGCTCCCCCACCGATACCTGCCACTGGGCCGACGGCTTCCCCGTCAACGTCCACATCTACACTGCCCTCCTCCGGTCCATCTTCGATACGAAAGACGAAACCTTGGTTTTAGACGAAGTGGATGAGTTGTTGGAGCTTATGAAAAAGACTTGGTCTACTCTGGGTATCAACAAGAAGACACACAACATATGTTTCACCTGGGTTTTGATCCAAAACTTCGTCTCGACAGGGCAAGTCGAGGGAGACTTGCTCAGCGCGGCGCTGGCTATGTTGAATGAGGTTGCAGGGGATGCTAAGCGAGGGGACAGGGAAGAGGCGTACGAGAAGATGGTGGTGTCGGTTTTGGTGGCGATCAAGAAGTGGGCTGAGAGGAGGTTGTTTTGTTATCATGGGGCGTTTCATAGGGGCAATGTTGGGGTTATGGAGACCCTTTTGCCGTTGGTTTTCTCGGCCATGAAGATATTGGAAGAGGATTTTGTGGGTTTCCTGGCTGCAGATCAAGAAAAATTGGATGTGGGTAATGTGACAGTGGACTCAACTGGAAATCGGGTGGATCGATATATCCGGTCTTCGATCAAGTATGCATTTGCTAAGGTTTGTGTTTTCAAGCATTACCACGACGTACCCAGAAAATACACTCATAATTTACTCAGAATTTGAAAATCAGTAGTCCAGATCTGGGCCATTGATTTACACATTCCGGGTAAATTATGGGTTTCCTTTCCGGGTACTTAGGCTTTGATTTTTTTAAGTCGCCGGATAATTTTCAGCTTATACATGCTTTTGATGTTCTCTGTTGTTCATTTTGGGGTCATGTACAAAAGTTGCTGGAGAAAGGGAATTACAATGGCATCACATTTGAAGTAGAAGAAGCGTCCCAAGCCCTCAAGGAGCTTGCTAGCGAGACCGAAGAATTAGCCATGAAGGAGAGGGTAGTGTTTAGCCCTGTGCTGAAGAAATGGCACCCGATTGCAGCCGGAGTTGCAGCCGTGACACTCCACGCTTGCTATGGCAGCTTGTTGAAGCAATATTTGGCCGGTGTGTCATCGCTCACGAGTGAGACTGTATCGGTGTTGCAGAGAGCCGGGAAGCTGGAAAAGGTGCTGGTGCAAATGGTGGTTGAGGACTCTGCTGAATGTGAAGATGGGGGAAAAGCAATTGTTAGAGAGATGGTTCCATATGAAGTTGATTCCATCATATTCAACCTGTTGAAACAGTGGATGCAGGAGAGGTTGAAGAAAGGGAAGGAGTGTCTCCAGAGAGCAAAAGAAACTGAAGTAAGTTTTACAAATTTGAAAAAAAAACCTCCTGGAACTAAAGTAAGTTTATCATAAGCAGCACGGACACGAGACACCGACTCATGGCCATGCCGTTTTTGCAAAATATTAGGACACATTATTTTTGGCGACATGTTCACACGTCACTGGAATTTGCAATCCAATTGACAAAGCCGTTTTTCAGGAACAATTATTTTTGGCGACATGTTCACACGACTGGAATTTGCAATCAATTGTCAAGAGAATTTTTTTCAATTGACAATATATAATGGATCACAGACATATTCCGGATCTATTATTGCTTTTTTTCTTTTATACCAATTCCAAGCCGCGGATTTTTTGATATGGAAAAACGCCTGGAACTAAAGTATTGTAATCAATGTGTCCAAGACCTCCTCATTGGCACCGCGTTTATGGTAAATTTTTACAATTTTGACCAACGTACTATGAGATTTGGGTTTTTTTTTTGAGTTTGACACGATATTTTTGTGGATGTGTCAATTGACATGGAACCCCTAAGATCTATTTTTGTAAGACTGAATTTATGCACAATCATCTGTGGAGCTAATGACTCATGCCAAAGATACTGTGAACGCCTTCTTCGAAATTCCATTAGGCATTTCTGAGGACATAGTTCATGACCTTGCCGACGGCTTTTGAGAAATATTATCTCTTCCGCGAGTACACCACCTTCGTTGATCATGCGGGTAAGAGCAAGGTTTTAAATAATGGTTTGCGCGAGTTTGACATGGATACGCGGTTTGAGTGTAACGGTTTTACCGTATCGTCGTGTTGATCAATTGTTGACTTTTAAAAATATTTTTTCCAAGGCAAAAAGATTTTAAATTGCTTAAATAATTTTGTCCAGACATGGAACCCTAAATCGGATACCGAGCCGTATTTTTAATCATCTGTGGAGCTAATGACTCATGCCAAAGATACTTATGAACGCCTTCTTCGAAATTCCAAAACTTTGGGACAAGAATAACCTTGCCTCGGCAACATTTCTTCACGCGAGTACACCACCTTGGATCTTAAATCATGTGGTAAGAGCATTTTAAATAACCTTTCTTTTTGTTCGGAATCCCTTTTGCAGACAAATTCAAGACCCAAACATAGCAACAAGCCAACATACTATTGTGATCTTTTTGCTCATTTTTTTTGCTTAGATAATGTGTAAAGGTCAAGTATCGGCCGTGAATCGGATACGGACCGATCGTAATGCAATGGTGCTCCTTGTCGATACGCATGGAGATTTTTACTCTTTTAAAAGTAGACGGGGTATAACGGCCCCATCGAAGAAGGCCCAAAACCATCTTCAACTCCATCTAAAACCATTTTTGAAAACTATTTATCTTAACTATTTCTCTTAAATTTCAAAATTTATGGATGGATTTGGATCTTAAATTTATGGAGGGATTTGTGGTCCCTTTTCTTTTTCCAAAATCCCTTCACAAATTCAAGACCCAAACATAGCAACAAGCCAACAATACTATTGTGATCTTGGGTGCTCATTCCTTTTTGGATTCTTTTTCAGGATCAAAGCAGAGTTACATCCCAACACTTCCTCCTCTGACGCGATGCAACCGGGACTCTAAGTTCTCCAAGCTCTGGCGGAAGGCTACCCCTTGCAGCGTCATAGCAGACGATGCACATCTCAGTGCATCAAACGAAGGGCACCACCCGCGGCCTTCAACAAGCCGCGGAACACAACGCATGTACATCCGCCTCAACACCTTACACTACCTCCTTTCCCAGCTCCACTCCCTCGACAAAACCCTCTCTCTCTCCCCTCGCGTCATCCCCTCAACACGCCACCGGTACAACAACCGTAAGCATACTGGCAGTTCCTCTTCCTACTTTGAGCTCGCCTGCTCGGGCATTCAAGCTGCTACTCAACATGTGTCGGAAGTTTCTGCCTACCGCTTAATTTTTTTGGACTCGAGTTCTGTATTCTACGACACTTTATTTGTCGGAGATGTTGAAAACACGCGGATAAAACCAGCTTTGCGATCGCTAAAGCAAAACCTCACTCTCTTGGGTGCCATTGTCACCGACAGGGCTCAGCCGTTGGCGATTAAAGAAGTTATGAAGGCCTCTTTCGAGGCCTTCCTCATGGTTCTGCTGGCCGGGGGATGCTCACGGATCTTTTCAAGGACGGATCACCAGATGATCGAGGAAGACTTTGACAGTTTGAAGAAAGTGTTTTGCACGTGCGGCGAAGGGTTGATAGTGGAGGACGTGGTGGATAGAGAGGCTGAGACGGTGGAAGGGGTGGTGGCGTTGATGGGACAATCCACGGAACAACTTGTGGAGGATTTCAGCATCGTGGCTTGTGAAGCGAGCGGGATTGGGGTGGTGGGTATAGGCCAAAAACTGCCTATGCCGCCTACAACTGGTAGATGGAATAGATCGGACCCGAATACGATACTGAGGGTGTTGTGCCATAGGAATGACAAAGCGGCGAATGAGTTCTTGAAGAGGACATTCCAATTAGCTAAGAGGAGGTGATTACCGGTATATTTTGTATGAATAGTCTATACGAATGATTGATACATGGTTTATTTTTTGAAATCTGGTTGAAGCCACATAAAGGAAATGTGAAAGAGTTGCATTTGTACGTTCATGTGTTCTGAATGTAAAATGTTTATGTGAGGGAAATTGTATTTGCAACACTAGGCCATGTAAGTACTTACTGGTGGGAGGATGTGCAAATGGATGTTTTTTTGTTTCTGCTTCCTCTGCTCTTTATGTAACTTGGGCATTTGAATGACAAAAAGGATATAGGAAATTGAGAGAGGATGGTGTTCTGATTTTGGTGTTCATTTGTTTGCAACACTAGGCTAAAGGTGTACCATCAGTCCACCCCAAATGTGACCATGTGTGCAATTTTTTTGTGTGGAAAAGATTCAAAAAAAAAAAAGAAGAAAAATTTCCACCACAATTATTAATTGTCCCGGTAAATGTTTTGAAGTCTGAACAATTAAATTAAGCACTGTAACGTGGTGCTCCGGGTCTTCCCATCATATCTTAATATGAATTTCACTGTAACTCTTGTACTAATATGTGGCGACGTACTACAGAAGCAATGAAATCACTCCTCCAAGTTGGCTCAACATTGACTAAGAGGTTATATCCGGTTGTTACCTCTAAGGCTTCGAAATTAGTTGAGGTGTGCTCAAGTTGGCCCAGACATCAAGTTATTAAAAAAAATAAAAAGGGATATAGATATCATATTTATATTCGGACATAGAAACAAAACCATTCCGGATCCGTTGTCCCCTACCAAATTCATTTTAACTCTGTTAAAACACTTCCTCTCCATTAAAACCAAATTTCCCTTTTCAGCCAAAAGTTCACTCCAAAGTCCAAAACACACGACCTTTCTGGGAAAAGGGCTGGAGGTTTTTTAGGGTTAATAGTTAGAGTGAGAAAGAATACACACCGAATTGTGAGAAACAGAGCACGGAGAATCAATGCAATGGCTCTTCTTCTCCCATCTCGTGTAAGGTAAGTCATGTTTTGAATGGTAGCATATTTGTTTAGAATCATAATAACAACTGTAATAATCTACAGTGCAAATTTGTTCACCCCCGAACAAAATCCTTGCTGTAATTGGTAGAAAAAGTGAGGGGTTCACCACAAACTAACACTATAATTACCCAAAAAGTGTATTGATTCTGTAGACCTCACACCTTTTCCATCTTTTCCATCAATCAGGGTGAATAAATTTGTAGTCAATTATCAAATGAACAGACCTTGTATATCACTTTCAAGACGAACACCCGAGGCTTTCCCAGGAAAATTTGTGGACATATACACATGCAAGTTGTACAACACAAGGGACATAATTATGAAGCCACTCTTCAAAATCTATGCATCGGAGTCGCAACTACAAATTGCACCGAATAATGATCATACACAACACAAGTCATACATTAATGCCACACTCCACTCATGGGGTGTGGGGCCCGCATGTGAGGCCCATGTGGGACCCACACCCCATGTGAGTGGAGTTGTGGTTGGTTGCACAGCAACAAAAGTTTCAATCATTTTTGAATTGCACTTGCCTAACGGAGTCCAATTTTGTTCACCCTCCCTAAAAGAGGGTGAACAAAACCCTCCCTCTTATTGGCTAATAAAGGGAGCGGGGACCACTTTTAACCAAACCAACTTAACCCAGGTTTATTTCAACTTTAATTTCACTAAAACCCCCCTGATTTCAACTTTAATACAAACGTTTACTCTCTCTCTCTCTCAACGTAAAAACATCCTGTAGAGAAGAAAGAAAAGAACGATGATGATGGAAGAAGAAATTGACGCAGACCAACGCTGCTAGGTGGAGCGTGAGAGACTTCCACGCAGAGATCGACGCCGACCGCTAAGAAGAAACTTGAAGCGGATAGAAGAAAGATCGTCGAGAAAGGAGACGAAGAAGATCGACCAGAGGACTCGACCAAAACACCTGATGCGAGACGAAGAAGATCGACCAGGGGACTCGACCAAAACACCTGTTGCGACCCCGTCGCCATTCCTACCACCAAGGTCTCTCTCTCTCTCTGTCAGCCGTGCACAAAAAATTAGGGTTCTTGACTGCTTACGGCATGTAGCCCAAAATTGTTGTTCTTTTTTTTTTTTTAAATTAGTTGATTGATTCAACCTTAGTAATTTCATGGGCGAAATTTTACGAACAGGGATTTGCTATTGGGAATGGGCTCACTAATCCTGAAATCCAGTACCCAGCATATCCTGACTATGCTTTGGACATGAACTTGATTCAACAATCTGATTACGACAACATCGAAAGCGAGTTGATTCCCCCTTGTAAACAACCTGCACCACTCTCTGGTAATTTCTTATTACATTTTCTGCAACAGACATCTCCTATTGCAAAGTCTCTTACTTCTTTTCTTGTCTAATTATTGAAATTTCTGCCTTAGGTACTAATGGATCAGCTATTTGCATAGAAGCATACATGGCTTGCATTTATAACATCTGCCTCTATGGCTTTTCCTTAAACATTAGAATATGGGCTTCTGTAACTTTCCCATTCATAACTGGAGAGACCTTCTAAATATTTACTTGCATATAATTTGCTTTTCATTCTGTGAAATGATAGCAGAAATTGGGACTGATGAGTTTTCCCAAGATCTTTTTATTATGGTAAAAGTTGATTTACTTCTGTTTTGCAGGTGCTCAATTTGTTTAGGGGAGTACCAAGAGAAGGACGTACTGCGGATCATGCCCAAATGTGGCCACAGTTTTCACCTCTCATGTATCGACGTGTGAGTTGGTAAAGACTCCTCCTAAGGAAGAGGAGGTCTTGGGTTCAACTCTTCTTAACTTCTTGGGGCCACCTGCACAAGATCTCATGGTTCTCATGGGGTATTGGCTTTGCCCGGTCTATGTGTGTAGCGGGGGCGTACATAGACCCTGGGATTAGTCGAGGTGCGCGTAAGCTGGCCCGGACCACCCAGTTATCAAAAAAAGAAAACAGTCTACCTGTCCAGTTTGCCGGTTGCCTATAAAAGAATCCTTGGACACAAAACATATCAGACGCGCAACATCTGAAATCACCCATACTGCTGGCAGCTCCGAGGTTTCTATGGACCAGTAGTAGAAGCCACGGACCGTCTCCTCCTGTTGAAGCAGAAGCAAGATAATGTTTAAGGAAAAGCCATAGAGGCATATGTTTTTTTGAACGAGCCATAGAGGCATATGTTACTGAGGCAATATGGTGGCTAGATGGGTGTTGCTGCTAATTAAACCAAAGAATGCCTCAATTGTTGTTAACTTTTATCAAGTTGTAGTCTGTATTTAGGAAAATGAAGTTGTATTATGTATTTTGTGAATTTGGATTGTGAAATATAGGATGACAAATGTCTGGCGCAGGCTCATATTGTTCTGTAAATTTGGCTCCATTTTGTCTATTTGAGACGCTAGGCGTCGGGTTAAGCCATAAAACAAGGGAAATTATGCCCAATTTTTTTTCTTCAGAAATTGACAAATGAAAGAAGCAGAATTCAGTAACTTGTGCTTTGAGTGCATTTGTTTGCATGGGATTCCAAAGTGGCATCTTCTTGGTATCCTTATGCTGCCAACCAAACAATATTTCCAACCAAAGGTCATACTACTCCATCTCTTCAAATAATACCGGGGAGGCAAACTCTCATATTGTAAGTCACGGAATACCTTCAATGCATGTGAGCAAAGAATGCCATGGAATTCAAACTTTCGACAAGTGCATGATACTGAATGTTCCAAGCGATTATATGCAACTTTGCGAATTCTTTTCCAACCCACCAACTCTTTAACAATATACAAACCAATTGTGCCATCATCCTTTTCTAATTGCAAAGACAAATCCAAAGTTTGTTGGTATTCTCTTTGAAAATAGTAGAAAACTTTTTTTGCGTATTTTTCAGCAGCTTCACACTCGACAGACCAATGAGAAACTAAGATAAGCGACGTTTGCTGTGTCTTATTTTCAGCTTCCCTTTCTTTTTCACGCCTACAAGCTATGGCCTTATCATATTGATCAACAAACTCCCGAAGAACAAGGGTACTCCCAAATAAACCATAGTCTCTTCTTGACTTAGCATCACAAAAGAAAACACCACGTACTTCATTCTCCTCTGTCGTGCGAAAAGAGTAGAAGAAATGCTTATTCTCCCGTTGTTTTTGTTTGAAATATTCTAGAAGACATTGTGAATCGCCCTTTTTTAGAAACTCAGCGCGTTTCCTCTGTAGCAAATTATAACAATCAGAGGGAATGAAGTTAAGATACTGAGGACCTCCAGCTTCATTAGATATGTAAGAGTAAATATCTGACTGCTTGAACCCTGACGAGTGCATTTTGTTGATAAGTCCAACTTGGGAAGACTCAATTGTCCTATGCGATCTCAAATAATGGGCAGACTGAGGTGGTACAAGATCATGGGTATGCTCTAATATGAACTGGATTACATGATACTTATCCCCAATGAGTTTAAACTCGAACAATGCCTTGCACTCAAATCGCCGATTTTCTCTTCTTTTTTTGGGAGTTCTGATTTTTTGGTATGTCCCTTCACATGAACAAACAAGTACTTGCCGCAAAATTTTATTTCGATCAGCTTTACTTTTGTTTGTCCTCAGCTTCCTAACACTAAAACCAATTTTTCTTGCATATCCATTATAAAAAGTGTAAGCCTCATCAGCAGTATCAAAAATCATTCCACACTTTGGCTCAACAACCTTATTTTTTTCAATTGGAAACCAGAAAAATCACATAAGGACCAAAATCCAGCATTGAACATGGACGCAAAAGGTCAAGATCAAAAATCCCCTTTTGAAACAAAAACCCTAATTTTTTTCAATTGGAAACCAGAAAAATCAATGCAAAGTTCAATAATTATACAACAAAATAAAAAGGAAGAAACTATGAAAATTACCAGAAACTCACTCTAGCCCACGAAGGATATAAATAACCGAAAATTATTATACCTGGAAGGTGTTCGACGGGTTCAATATCACCATCTGAAGCTTGAATCGAGCTCTGTTCGACGTGTTCAAATTCATCGGGGACTTCTTCTTCTGTCATCATCGTCGTTCTGTTCTTCTCTACAGGAGAGAATGTGTTTTTTACGTTAAGAGAGAGAGAGAGAGAGAGAGAGAGAGAGAGAGAGAGAGAGAGAGAGAGAGAGAGAGAGAGAGAGAGAGAGAGAGAGAGAGAGAGAGAGTAAACGACTAAACGTAGAGTTTTTTAGCCCAGGGGTGGAAAGAAATTCTTAATTGAAATCAGGGGGTTTTAGTGAAATTAAAGTTGAAATAAACCAGGGTTAAGTTGGTTTGGTTAAAAGCGGTCCCCACTCCCCTTATTAACCAATAAGAGGGAGGGTTTTGTTCACCCTCTTTTAGGGAGGGTGAACAAAATTGGACTCTGCCTAACGTCACGTTTGCAAACAAACTTAAGTTGGCATTCTAGTGGTGACTTGTTGGAACTTGTGACTCATATGGAAAGATACCAAGAAGTTCTAATGAAGGTTATATGCCAAGCGGAACGGAGCGAAGCGACCAAGTGGAGTGGAGTGGATTAATTAGGGTTGGAATAGAGTATGGCTTATAAATACTCTTTACCGTATTAATATGCCAAGCGGATTAATTAGGGTTGGAATAGAGTGGATTAATTGATGTTCCGATAGGAAATATCTCCACTGTGAAATGTAACATGTGTGGTTAATGAATAAGATGTAATTGCTTCATTAACAAATTATCACATTCATAGCTTAGGAAAATGAAATGCAGTCGTCCAATTCAGAAGGCGGTAATCAGGGAAATCTTCACAATGGAAGCGATACAAACATTCTTAAATGTCACATGTGTGAAGAATTGCACTTTTGGGACAGGAGGAGGTGGGTGATTCAATCTTTTGTAGAGACGGCTCATAGTGATGGCATAGTATTATTTTATAACAACCGCAAGAACACCACCTTGATTTGCAGCCCACCCGAAACATCTACGGTTGGGTACTTTTCGTAGCTCAGTCTTGAACATGATTTACAATCAGCTAGGAAGAAAAGGACAATAAATAATGCGTGAAACAAACGGGGCCCATTTTTTTTTTATTTTTTTTCCCTCCCGGAAAAGTTGTGTTTTCAAACTGAACCGTTCTACCTGTACCGACCAAACGGTACCGACCACGCACCGACGGGGCCGGGGACCCCCTTCTGGAATTGAATTCCGAGTGGGTCCTCGCGGAAATCACCTCAATCGGACGGTCCTAAGTGCTCGATCCAAAATCACCCCATTTTGTTAAAAAAAAAAAAACTCGAAATTCGATTCTGGAATGAATGGACGGCTCGAATCGACCGTGTGGGACCCACTTGTGGGTCCTTGGCACCGGTCGGTGCGTGGTCGGTACCAGGGGGTTTGTACCCCTGGATTTTAAAAAATGAGACTTTTGGCTGAAAAGCGGACTTTGGTTGGAGAGGAAGTATTCTAATAGAGTTAAAATGAATTTGGTAAGAGTCCTGTGATGGCAATTACCTCCGCTCCGTCTCCGTCTCCGCCTCCGACCTCCCCGCCCCGATCCAAGCGGGTAATCCCCGATCCGATAAGCAAATGGGGCAGGGATGGTATTTGCTTCCCCCGATCCGACTCCGATGATGGTTACTACTAATTTATATATTTGTATATCTATATATATATATTTCGTTATTTTGGTATTATGATAAGCCCCCAATATTGTAGATAACCGGGGCTTATCTCGCTCATTTATTCCACACACACGCGAATTCGTTTTTAATTTGGTTGATATGCGTGTAGTGATGTTTTTGTTAAGTTACAGGTTAAACAAGGACAATGAGCACGTTTGGTGCGCATTGAGATCCGTGCCACATTACCGAGGGCCACGTGCCCCATGGCATGCCTACTGTAATACCCGTTCCGGGTGTTTAGATTTTAATTCGCATTTTAGAGTGATTATGTGATTTTGGCCTAAAGTTAATGGAAATAATAGTTGGAGGGGTGAAGTGTAATTTTGCCAAGATATTTTATTTCTTTTACTAGTTGTGTCTGATGATTGAGGGAGAGCAATCAGATCTAGAGAGAGAGAGAGAAGAAGAAGAAGAAGAAGAAGAAGAAGAAGAAGAAGAAGAAGAAGAAGAAGGGGAAAAAATTGGGGGAAAAACCAAATTCAAGGTAAGGGTTTTGATTCTTGATCTTAATTTGATAATCTTTGTAGCTTTTGGGTAGTAGAATCTGGTATTTTACAATTGAGAGGGATGATTTAGGGTTTTGGTTTTACAAATTCGTGATCAAGATAGCTTAGAGTGTTTGGTTGTGGATGAACTCGAATCTGCCACGATTTTGAGCGAATTTATAGACTTGGTTCCTATGTTCGTAATTTTCTGGAATTTTTACTGTAGCTACCCATGCATGTCATGAATGCTGTGTTAAATTTTCAGAATTTTATGAGAAACACAGAAAATATGAAAAATGTTCTACCGAGCTGCTGTCGGGTTCGCGTCTGTGCAGGCAGTACTGACACTCTTTGGAAAAATGGGCATAACTCATAGCTCGAGTATCTGTTTTGCGAACCGCTTTTTGATTTGGAAACTAGACTCGTATACCTTCGATACTATGTAGGGTTTGTGCCTTGATTTCTTATAGGCAATAGCAGGTTTTGATTTGAAGTTGATGGTTGAGGGATTCTGGAAATCTGGGCAGCCTTTTGAGCTTAGTTTTTCATGAAATTTGCTATAGCTAAGCATGATTAATTGATAGGGGTTCTCATGGGTCTTATTTATTGATAAGTTGGTGATGTTTTAGAGTGGGAATAATTGAAAAATGTTGAGTAGATGATTTTTAATGAATTGTTTAGCACAGACGGTTCTGCAGAATTTGTAATCTCGTGTTTTTGTTGTGTAACTTTGACTGAGCGTATCTTAGTATTTCGGGCTCCAATTAGGGTGAATTTTATATCGAAATCTATGTATTGGAAGTCTAATTTCTAATGGTGGTGGTCTCATAGCCTAATTTTGAACCTATAGAAAGTTGTAGCCAAAGTATGACAGACTATCTAGCTGGATTTTACATTTGCTGTGCTGAATTTTGAGTTTGTGCATGAATTCGACTTGGTTCTATTGCTTATAAAAATTCATGAAAAATCAGAGATTAACTTTGTCATGTGGTAGTGTTGTCTACCAAGTCTTAGCCCATTTTGATGCATATTCTAATTATGACGGATTTTACAAGTGTGTGTGTCCCTGTTAAGTTTTGTGTTTTGTGTGTTATAGCAAACGGTTTAATTCACGGAGTTGTTGGTTGTTGATTAAAGTCCATAGTGACCTTATATTTCCATATTTAAACATTTGTGTTAATATTTAAAGATGATCATATGCTGATATGGTTTAGCTTGTGGCTAGGTGACAAGTCGGGTCATCGGAGGTGCCGAAATCGTAAGATTGGCATACTCGGTCGAATCAGGTGAGTGTGTTTGACATGTTTATGTTCAATAACATATAATTGTGTTGATGATGTATTGTTGTGAAGACGGATGTATATCATGTGATGATGACGTGTTGTTGTAAAGATGAATGTATATCATGCTAATAGATGTTTTAGCCAGTTATGCATGTATGTTGTGTGTGAAAGTTGGTATCTGCGAAGGGGGCATTGGGTTACACCGCGAGTACGTTGTGTCGGCTAGCTACCGGTGACACGAGCGGGGTGTGCTCCCACAAAGTGACCTAGGATACATAGGATGTGGCGACGTGCCACTTGCATGTGATTGGTTATATACACGTTGATAGTTGTTGTATGATAATCTTTTTGTGTTTTAGATGTTGATTTGGTTGTATCTTATTGAGCATTTCTATGTCTCACACACTCCTGGTTTTCCTTTATGGTTTTCCAGGATAGCAGAAGTGTAGATGGGGTCCACTACCCCGACAACGTTTGGGGTGTTCATTGGTGTCGTGTGAATTTTGGACATGTTGTCATCTAAGTACTTTTAATGATTTGTAAACAGAGAGTATTTTGAGCACATGTATTGTTTAAACTATTTTTGAGTAGACGGTTGTTAGTGTTTGAAACTGAGTTTAACGTTGATACTTTATTTATATGATGAAGTCTTCCACTGTGTTATTATTCTGAGTTTTTGTAGGGTGGTGTTGGGTCTTGTGTTGGAATGCCACGTGGCCGCACCGACTCGGGCCCACCACGGGTGCCGTTTGCGGGGCGGGGCGTGACAGCGTGGTATCAAAGCTAGTACGTTCTAGACTCTGTGTTGAGAGTCGGCTGGGGGGTATGGTAGTGGACCATGGGAGTTTTGTGTCTATCAAAAAAAAAAGATTAGTGGTTGACTAACGTGTGAGTTATATCTACAACTTGTGTTTGTTGTTGGTTGTTTTAAGTTGTTGAAACAGGTTTTTGTGAAATGGATTCAGAGCGTACGATTCAAGCTGAGAATGTTGCATTTAGTGGTGATGAGGTTGGGCAAACGAGAGTTTCTTTTCAACCACCAGTTGTGGGGGACACTGAAAGGATATTGATGGTTATGGTTCAGTTACGCGAAAGACAATTTTTATGCAATGATGAACTTCACAGGCAACGGCTTGGGGAGAATGGGTGTTGGTTTGTTGGAGCGATTTGGGAAGTTGTTCACCAATGAGTTTGAGAGAACTGCGTCTTTAATTGTGGCTGAAGAATTGTTGAAATCTGTGGAGAAAGTGTTAGATTCAATGGGTGTGACCAATGAGCTAAGGTTGACATTGACGACGTTTAGAAAGGTGAGATGCCGAATTGGTGGGAATGTCTTGTTCAAGGGTTCGATAATCATTATTGTCCGGGGGTTATCAATTTTGGCAAGAGGCGGTGTTCACTCACCTACAATAGGGTGATGTAACGGTTGTGGAAAATGAAGCAAGGTTTGGGGTTTTATCACCACACACTACGGATTTAGTTGACTCGGATACGAAAGAGTTTAGGCATTTTCGGCTTGATATTTCTTCGAAGATAGCAATGATATTGAGCACCTTCTATGAGAGAGACTACGCTGACTTGGTAGAGATGGTTATGGAGACGGAGATAAGATGTTTATGAATATTATGACAGATGAGGGTTCAATAAAAGAAAATTAAACACACAAGGGGCAGCTTTTGGGAAGTCCAGATGTGGGAACATTAAAGGCGATGATCAAAAGTTATAGGTTGGCAAAAGTTAAGATTTTGGAAAACTTAAAGGGGATTCGTTGGGATGCTAGAAAGGAAAGTAAAGCATAGAGCTAGTAAGCAGTCAGTGGCAGCACATCGATGTTTAAGTTGTGGGTCAACAAGTTTGATGAGAGAATGTTCCAATGAAGCAAATGGGCTGAAAGCGTTTAAGTTGCAATGGGTTGGGTACATGGCGGCGTAATGTTCTCACGCGCAGGCACAAATGGTGTTTTTTGTGATAGTGTTCAGAGTGGTGGAAGTAGAAGAGCTGAGAGGTCTATGGCATCGAGGAGAGTGTTTACAGTCACAAGTCAAAGGGGTCAGACTTCACTGGATGTGGTGACAGGTAAGTCGGCTGGAAATGATGGGTACAACAATCATGGTGACAGGTATATTTAATATTGTTTAAGGAAGAACCTATGATTGAAATGAAGAATGTGTGTGCATGTCTTTGTGTGCGAGTTTTTCGGTTGATAAATGTTAAGATCATGTATGTGATGCATGGTGATATGATACTTGGTCTAATGACAAACCTTTTAAAATTTGAGAATCTGTGAAGGGCGATGATTAGTTATTTTACGAACTCCCATAGAAATGATAAAATGATGTTCTTATTTTTGTGTCACTAGGTGAGGTGGATATAATAAATGTGGAGTACTCACGATGTGAATTGACCATTGTAGAAAATGTTGTTGGTGGATTTTCTGACGTAGGAGATGTCTGACTTTGGTATAAAATTGGTATAGATTTCTTGATTACTCATATTTTGATGGATCATTTTGGTAAAGGGGTTACGTTCCGTTTGTTGAGTAGTGACGAAGTCAGATTCTGTGGAGATTCGGTAGTATAACATATTTGTTGGATTTCAGCTTTGAAAGACTAAGTCTTTGTTGAGTCAAGGGTGTGAGGGTATATTGCCTTTGTCTTTGACACATATAACAACGTGTTGGGTTTGGAGGAGTTAGCCGTAGTGTATTAATTTTGGATATGATGATCAATTTTATGGGGGTACATTTGTTGTATTAGCTTGAATGATGAATTTGTAGTTTATGGTGTATTCAGTAATTTCATACTAAATGATCAAGTGTTGATTAATGAAAGGTGTTTATAAGTGGCATGTGTAGAAGATGTTTATAAAAGAAGGAAATAAGATGTTTATAAAATTGTGAGAATCTATCTCCGGATATTCAATATGAAAGGGCGACTGGCCATCGCAATTTCAGGATTGAACATCTAGAATGGAAGCTCTTTTACAAGATAAAATGAGAGATTTATTTGTTGTTTGGTTCTGATAAAAGATAGATCGCGTGATGTCATGATTGAAGTTTGTGTTAACTTGTTGGTTTCAATTTTGTGATGTTAGGTGTGAGTAGTGGTGGTTATGGAGTTTAACTTACTATGATGTGGTTAGTTTTTATTGTGCGCCTAATATATTTGGTGATTCGTAGGAAGTGGGTTGTGTTGAAGTGGTAAGGATGTGTTAGTCCTGCTATGTATAAATTGTCCTGTGTGGTTGGATTTTGAAGGTTGGAACTAATAAATGTTTATGTGGGTTGATTTTGAACTTTAAGGTTTAAGAGGTTATAGGTTCTGTGGTGAACGTGATGGTTGTGTTGGTTTCGTGAGAACTAGTGTAGAGTGTTGTTTATCTATGGAGAGATAGAAGTGGATGATTATGTTTATACTTTTATTGGTTGTATAAGTGAGTTCAGAAGGTTTAGAGAGTTAGTTGTAGGATGTGGGATTTGATGGTGAGATGTTTTGCTTAATGGTCTGGTTTGTGAGTTTGGGAAGAGTTGGGAATCGCGTTTTATGGGATGAAATTTATTGGAGGATGTAATCAGGTGCAAGTGATGACAGTATGTGTAGAGTTTGCAAAGGTTTAGCAATGGTTTGAGTTTGTTATGTGGGTATGGTTTGAAGGATACAAGTTTGAGAGGTATATGTTTGGTCGTGATTGAATGGTGTTGAGAGGTTGGGTAAATAGTTGTGAGTGGTAGATGTGAAAAGAGTTGTTTGAGGGATTATGACAGGTGTAAACTTTTACTTGTGGTGTAGTTGATAAAGAGATATGTGTTATGGTTGCATTGAAAGAGGGCGATAGAAGTTTGTGCGGTGTTGACAAAAAACGGTTATGTGGTTAGAAAAAAAATTGAGTTGGCGGTTGGCGAATTTGTAGTTGCTAAAATACATTGGACCGTGTAAGATTATTGAGAGTGGAGGTTACGACTTGTTGGTTTTACAGGTTGAGGTTCTAGGTTGGAAAGAGCAAGTTTGTGTTCCAAGGCATTGGTTTACATGAAACTATTGTGGTGAAGACTTACGTTGAAAGATTTTGTGGGAAAATGAGGAATTGATAAACTTGAAGTATCACATTTGTTGTCTAGAGGTAGATCTTATTTCGGGGACGAAATTCCTAAAGGGGGGGAGAGTTGTAATACCCGTTCCGGGTGTTTAGATTTTAATTCGCATTTTAGAGTGATTATGTGATTTTGGCCTAAAGTTAATGGAAATAATAGTTGGAGGGGTGAAGTGTAATTTTGCCAAGATATTTTATTTCTTTTACTAGTTGTGTCTGATGATTGAGGGAGAGCAATCAGATCTAAGAGAGAGAGAGAGAGAGAAGAAGAAGAAGAAGAAGAAGAAGAAGAAGAAGAAGAAGAAGAAGAAGAAGAAGAAGAGGAAGAAGAAGAAGAAGGGGAAAATTGGGGGAAAAACCAAATTCAAGGTAAGGGTTTTGATTCTTGATCTTAATTTGATAATCTTTGTAGCTTTTGGGTAGTAGAATCTGGTATTTTACAATTGAGAGGGATGATTTAGGGTTTTGGTTTTACAAATTCGTGATCAAGATAGCTTAGAGTGTTTGGTTGTGGATGAACTCGAATCTGCCACGATTTTGAGCGAATTTATAGACTTGGTTCCTATGTTCGTAATTTTCTGGAATTTTTACTGTAGCTACCCATGCATGTCGTGAATGCTGTGTTAAATTTTCAGAATTTTATGAGAAACACAGAAAATATGAAAAATGTTCTACCGAGCTGCTGTCGGGTTCGCGTCTGTGCAGGCAGTACTGACACTCTTTGGAAAAATGGGCATAACTCATAGCTCGAGTATCTGTTTTGCGAACCGCTTTTGATTTGGAAACTAGACTCGTATACCTTCGATACTATGTAGGGTTTGTGCCTTGATTTCTTATAGGCAATAGCAGGTTTTGATTTGAAGTTGATGGTTGAGGGATTCTGGAAATCTGGGCAGCCTTTTGAGCTTAGTTTTTCATGAAATTTGCTATAGCTAAGCATGATTAATTGATAGGGGTTCTCATGGGTCTTATTTATTGATAAGTTGGTGATGTTTTAGAGTGGGAATAATTGAAAAATGTTGAGTAGATGATTTTTAATGAATTGTTTAGCACAGACGGTTCTGCAGAATTTGTAATCTCGTGTTTTTGTTGTGTAACTTTGACTGAGCGTATCTTAGTATTTCGGGCTCCAATTAGGGTGAATTTTATATCGAAATCTATGTATTGGAAGTCTAATTTCTAATGGTGGTGGTCTCATAGCCTAATTTTGAACCTATAGAAAGTTGTAGCCAAAGTATGACAGACTATCTAGCTGGATTTTACATTTGCTGTGCTGAATTTTTGAGTTTGTGCATGAATTCGACTTGGTTCTATTGCTTATAAAAATTCATGAAAAATCAGAGATTAACTTTGTCATGTGGTAGTGTTGTCTACCAAGTCTTAGCCCATTTTGATGCATATTCTAATTATGACGGATTTTACAAGTGTGTGTGTCCCTGTTAAGTTTTGTGTGTTTTGTGTGTTATAGCAAACGGTTTAATTCACGGAGTTGTTGGTTGTTGATTAAAGTCCATAGTGACCTTATATTTCCATATTTAAACATTTGTGTTAATATTTAAAGATGATCATATGCTGATATGGTTTAGCTTGTGGCTAGGTGACAAGTCGGGTCATCGGGAGGTGCCGAAATCGTAAGATTGGCATACTCCAGTCGAATCAGAGGTGAGTGTGTTTGACATGTTTATGTTCAATAACATATAATTGTGTTGATGATGTATTGTTGTGAAGACGGATGTATATCATGTGATGATGACGTGTTGTTGTAAAGATGAATGTATATCATGCTAATAGATGTTTTAGTGGTTATGCATGTATGTTGTGTGTGAAAGTTGGTATATGCAAAGGGGCATGGATTGGGTTACACCGCGAGTACGTTGTGTCGGCTAGCTACCGGTGACACGAGCGGGGTGTGCTCCCACAGTGACCTAGGATACATAGGATGTGGCAGACGTGCCACTTGCATGTGATTGGTTATATACACGTTGATAGTTGTTGTATGATACTGCTGTGTTTTAGATGTTGATTTGGTTGTATCTTATTGAGCATTTCTATGTCTCACACACTCCTGGTTTTCCTTTATGGTTTTCCAGATAGCAGGGGCTGTAGATGGGGTCCACTACCACTCAACGTTTGGGGTGTTCAGTTGGTGTCGTGTGAATTTTGGACATGTTGTCATCTAAGTACTTTTAATGATTTGTAAACAGAGAGTATTTTGAGCACATGTATTGTTTAAACTATTTTTGAGTAGACGGTTGTTAGTGTTTGAAACTGAGTTTAACGTTGATACTTTATTTATATGATGAAGTCTTCCACTGTGTTATTATTCTGAGTTTTTGTAGGGTGGTGTTGGGTCTTGTGTTGGAATGCCACGTGGCCGCACCGACTCGGGCCCACCACGGGTGCCGTTTGCGGGGCGGGGCGTGACACCTACACCGGGCCTCAAGAGCGAAGGAACGACGATTCGGCTAAAGGCCCGGGGATTCGGAAGGTCACAATTCAAGTCGGTGCTTTAAAGTCGTGTCTCACGCTCATCAAAACTCCCGGTTGAGTCCGAGAGTGAACAAGCACTCACGAGACCAAGGGTCATCTTCCCCGAGGGTCACACGATCCATTTGAGTTCCTTGGAAGAAATCCGGAAGCACGCATTTCAAGTGGAGTGATCAAAGGAGTGAAATTCAAGCCAAGGAGAAGTTGGATTGATCCAAACTTGAAGTGGATTGATCTAACTTCATTAATTCTCTAGCAGAGCCTTTTGGATCGATCCAAAGAGGGTTTGGATCAATCCAACTTCATTAATTTTTCGCAAGAGGCTTTTGGATCGATCCAGAAGTAAGTTGGATCGATCCAACTTCACCAATTCTTCATCAGACCTCTTTGGATCGATCCAAAAAGGGGTTGGATCGATCCAGACTTGGAAATTTCAGCACCAGCAACATTTGGATCGATCCAAAGGAAGCATGGATCGATCCAAACCCACCCGTAGAGCATCTTTCAAGCTCTTTTTGCACTTTCTATTTATGGAAACTTTAGGTAGTTGTGAGGACTTTATGTAACTTTATTAGAGAGAGGATTGAGAGGATTAAATACACTCTTCTCTCTCCTTCTCTCATACTTCTTACTCTTTCATTTTTAGGCTAATTTATTTGCTCTCCCCTCTCTCCTCCATGGAAGAGGTTTTGAAGCTCTTTCTCTCTAGTTTTTCCCATGTAAGTGATTGTCTTACGTTAATTTCACGTTTATAAACTTGTAGCTCTTGCTTAGACCTTCCTAGTAATCTAGTTAATTTGCATTTTCATCAAGTTTTTAGTGTTTGTGTTGTTCTAGTCATTTCCTTCCTAAACTCAAGTTAGTAAGTGTTGTTTGTGATTTCCTTAAGGTTTAAAGTTGTAGGCTAACTTAGGATCTTCTATAAAAATCAGTTTTTAATATCATATGTCATGTTCTTTATTTCCTTTATAAAAATAGTCATGTTTTACTTAGTAATGATCGAGTAGTCATTATAGGCTCGGTCATGGGGTGATTAGTACCCCGTGACTTAGGTTTATTCGCTCTCCTCGCCATAATGCAAACATCGTTTGTTGAACAAAGAGATAGGATTTATTTTACGTACCAAAGGTCGGGTTTGTTAATCTCTTTGATCACACGAAGCCAAGGGTTTATCTACTTGGCACGTGTGATGCTTAGGGCGATGTCAATTCGGTCATTTGCCAAATGAACCAAAAATCCTAATCTTTGATAAACACCATTTCTAGTTGAATGAGTTTAAATTCCAAACCTTCCGTTCGGGAATGTTTAACGATATCCGAGCCGGTCATTTTAGAGGAGAGTGAATCAACCTAAGTCATGGGTGTTGTGAACCCCTTGACTTAGCCTTGTTTTAATTAGTCTTTTTAATTTCGCGTCATTCACGGAGTTAAGTGAATTCCACCCACAAATCACAAGCCAAGTTTGCCGCTTTAAGCAGTTTAAAAAAAAAAAAAAATTTGCCGCTTTAAGGCTAGACCATCATTTGCGAAACAAATCATCACACGCGGCGCATTCGGTCTCTGTGGACTCGACCCGGTCTTACCAGTTTTGATGCTACGCGACACCTAAACCCTACGCTTGGGGAAACAACATTTGATATACAATCTAAGGTCACAAGCATATTATAAGAGCAAAATACCCTCTAATAAATCACTATTTTGTGTCTTTATTTGCTTTGTGATATTTTTTTAACTATCATTACTTATCAATATCTTGTTTTCTTGTCAAAACATTCTAAAGAACAAAATTATCAAAAATTTATACAGTAAATGGGGACCCGATTTATCACCGAACCCGACACATCTCCGATTTCCCCCGCTCCAAGTCCGCCTCCGAAAGGAACGGGGCGGGTACGGGGGAGAGAAAATCCGGCTCCAATCCGACTCGTTGTCATCCCTTGTAGGAGAGTTAGTACGTGCAACGTGACAACAATTGGGCGGTTGGTCCAAGACAACGGATCCGGAGTAAAACAAAACATAAAGGCCTCGTTTGATTCGCGAACTAAAATAGGTGGGATTGGTAGTTCTAGGATTAATAGTCCGGGATTATTTGTCCTGAGACTAATTTAGTACTGAATCTCACTCAATCCTTTGATTGATTCGTGTAGGATTAACATCGGGATATCCCGTGTTTCGGTCAATTCCATGTTTGGTTCCCCAAACTAAATTTTTTGGATTAATTTTAGGACTCTCTTTCAATCTCTCAAAAAATCATGATCGAGTAGCACCAGTGAAGTCAACCCAGAAATCAAGATCGAGTATACCCATAAATCATGGTCCATATATATCTTTGAACAAACCGAAAATCATGATCCAGAAAATCTTCAAGTGTAAAATCGAAAATTGAACAGAATACAACCATGTATACCCAGAAAATCGATGAGGCCCAGAAAATCGATGAGGCATGTATACCCAAAAAACCCAAACCCATTTTGATCAAAGATAACCCAAAATTTGAAGCTAAATCCGTATGTAAATATGCTTTGGTTTCTAACCTGTACACTGATGAATCGATCAATCTGTTGCCCCTGCTTCTTCTCAACCTAAGCCGTTATGCTACGAGAAAAGGCCGTCTATTGATGATGAATCGATCAATCTGTTGTTGTTGTAGCTGTTGGGGGACTGGAGAGAGAGAGAGAGAGAGAGAGAGAGAGAGAGAGAGAGAGGCGTGACAGGAGAGGAGAAGATGATAGTCACCGATGGCATTTTTGCAATTTGGGGGACTTCCCCTTCCGTGTGGTTTATCCCGGACAAAACAATCCCACACCCCCCAGGTATTATATAATACCATACATATAGGTATTATTTGTATACCGGATTAGTAATCCCAAACCATTTTTCGGGAACCAAACAAGAGACAACGCGGGATTAGACGAAAATAGTCTCATCCCACACTCCTAATCCCAGAATCAAACGAGGCCAAAAAGGATGCATATCCGGGTTCTCGAAATATCCCACCTGTGTGTACCTAGGGATGACCATCTTGGCCGACCCGTCCCTATCCAACCCGTCCCCTCCTCGAATGAGTAGGGGATTTGGGGATTTTTTTTCGGGGATTGGGGAGGGGATGGGGATGGGGATTATTTTTAAAAAAATTCGGGGATCGGGTAGGGGATGACATTGTCAGTCCCCTACCCAATCCCCCCCTACACACCACACACACACACACACACACACACATATTATAAGTATATAAAATTTCTTTTCCCAGATAATAAGTTCATAACTTAAAGTTAGGGTTACCACCACGCTTCACACTTCACAGCCAGTCACACCAGTCACACCACGCTCAAACATCTCATTCCCACGGTCGTCGAGGTACTCTCTCTCCCTGATACAAGAATATAAATCTGATTTGCAGTTGGTTTTGTATAGATTTTGTGACTACATATTCTCTTCAGCAAACCATTAATGGAGCCCCATCTTTATTAGTGCTTGTGAATGACCGTAGCAAATGGAGTATTGTTTACTGGAAACATACTTAGTGTTGCTAAAATATTGTATTATTGAATTAATATGTACCTCTTTCATACATATGACTAGTGCAAAGATTTTTGGATCTTCGATTCCCCGTGGGGATCCCGTTCCCCGCATCGGAGTGGGGATGAAGGTTAAAATAAAATTCCCGATGGGGATCGGGGAGGGGATAGGGATTGATATATGTTCAGGGATCGGGAATGGAGATAGTGGTATCCACCCTTACGCTCCCATGCCCATCCCTATGTGTACCTACGCTCCCCATGCCCATCCCTATGTGTACCTCAAACACCGCGAAGAAACCCTTATAGTGTAGTATAGTCTCGAACCAAAACCCCAAGTAATGGAGAGCAACAAAACAGCGATAGTGAGTTCATTGAAGGCTGTGAAGCACAATTCCGGCAAGACATACGGTCAGATAGCGGCTGAGACAGGTCTGACCAACGTCTACGTTGCCCAGCTCTTTAAACGCCAAGCTCGACTCAACCCAGAAACCGCACCCAAGTTACGCTCAGCCCTCCCCCAACTGCCCGAGGAGCTAATTCAGGAGATGATGCAGCCCCCCTGGAGGTCATATGATCCCAATTTGATCCAAGAACCAACTGTTTATAGGTAAAGCCTTCATTTTTTCCCTTCCATTTCTTTGTTGTTGTTGTTGTTGTTGTTGTTGTCTATTTTTTTCTTCTTCATCTGGGTGTTTGTTTTTAACTGGTTTTATTGGATATCAAGTGGGTTTTTTTGTTTAATGGGTTTTGCAAACAATCTTGTTGGTAGACAGATGAATCAAATAATTGATCTTTTGTTAGCACTTATAGTTATATTAAGTTTGTTTAATAAAGAATTTAGAATAGAAATCTTATAAGTCTAATTGATAACAAATGTTGGCACTATATTGATTGTAATTTGTGGAGTGACACTCTTCCAATAGAATTGGGAGCCTGCACAGTCATAAGGAATAAGAATGGGGAGGCTTTGGATGGGTATTTGCTGTTTAAGCTGCAGCTCATGGTTTTTTCCGCCTCTGGGAAACTGGGTCAATCTGTTGAAAAAGCTTGTGAGCTAAAACCAACTAAAAAAAGGGTGAAAGAACTGATCTTTGAAAAGCTCTAGTTTAATGCTTTTTTATTACGGTTTTTTGTTGTTGTTGGTATAATCAGGCTTTACCATAATAAACACCCACGCAGTAGCTCTTCAGCATTTTAGAAATTTCGTAACTGGTGATTTGTTTGGGTGATTGTTGCAGCTTTTGAGTGCTGTATTTTGTGGCCTTTCTTAATCTCGAAAGTTGTGTCAAACTGTTTGGCACGCATAACTGAATTTGATGGATTTTGAAATGCTCTTCTCCCACTTTTTCATGCGTCTTAAACATTGGGTTCAGATACGCTCCGGTCCAAGTTTTGGAATGGACGAGACGAGACAATCCAAATCTGGACCATACATTGGTATAATCAATGGTTTGAATTTGATCAGAAACTCTTACCGGTAAGAGTTCTTGAACAAATCAAGCCATTTATTACAACAAATGAACAGTCCAGATTTGGACTGGCCCGTCCCGTCCAATCTGAATTAAGTACTAAGAGAGGATCCATTTCCTAAACCATTAGAGCAATCCTTATGTTGCTTCTCGTGTATGGCAATCAATTCATCTTGGTTATTAATATGTTCTGCTTCATAGACTCAAGGTTCTCGTAAAGAAAAGATCACATATATATGTTCGTGCATCTGTGTGTGTATCTATCTCCCATCAACCTTGTGGTGGCATGTTTTAAATCATTATGGCTGTAAGAATGAAAGCTGACCAACTTTGATTAACCTGCCTCATTATCTCTATTTATCTGTTTCACGATCTTTGAATGGTTGTTATAGTCCGATTTTGCTATTTACTTTAGGAAGGGCTTAAATGTTTAAAAATGCATTGCGCCACATGTAAGTCTGCTAAAGCACTTTATACACCAAACTTTGTAAAGAAATCATCATATGAGGAAGAGGAACGTCAAGAAGAACTTCCACTTGACAGCTGAGGCCAAAGGTTGGTATTATGGTATGGTGTGCTGCCTGAAAATTTGTCTCTCTAATTCCTCAATCACCTAAGAAATGATTTGCTTAGAGAGATACATGTATGCATTTCAGACTTTGCTTAGAAATTTATTTTACCTTTTAAAAATGGTTGGTTTCACAGAAAATTGGTGTGTTCATGGAAAGAGCCTCATCCCAATTATGTAAACAAGAGTTGTCTGGCTGTCGCATAACTCCAATAACCCGATAATCATTTAGATTTCATATGAAAACTAACGTGATGGCCCATGTATATGTTACCAACAATGGGCGCTCTGTAGAATCCTATAAGTTCTGTTTAGTAGTTTATACTCCTGCAAATATTTACTCATTTCTCTCCTATAATTGATGTTTGGGGTGGGTTGATTTAAAAGATTATTTGTAACTCTTCCATTTTCTGACTTCCGCATTCATAGGCTGAATGAAGCAGTTATGCATTTTGGTGAGAGCATCAAGGAAATCATCAACGAGGAATTTGGTGATGGCATGTAAGTTGCTATTTTGATCATTTTTGTGTTTCTGGTTCTCTACTTGTATGTAGGCAGATATGATTATAGCAATTAGGATGTCTAATTTAGTGATCCAGTTCAAAATGAGCCATAGATGTATGCAAACAGTTGTATTTAGGTTTGGGTGAATAGCCACAAATTCTGTCAAAATGAACCATAGATGTATGCAAACAGTTGTATTTAGCTCGCCATTTGAGCGTTTAATCATAGTTTCTTTGTGGCCATTTTTTATTTCTCCTCTCTGTGTGTGTGTATTCATCTGTTGGGGTATTTGTGTGCGTGCTTGTCACTACCACGAATCTCCAAAAGATCTAGAACTAGCAAAGTCAAAATAGGAAGAGTGAAAGACTGACCTTTTTGCTAGGTAAATATAATCTGGTGTCCTTCACTACTCATGTTGTAATTTTACTTGGATATAGGAGCTATGTCCATGTCATAAACAGAGACTTCTTGGACATTCTTGCAAGCAATTTGATAGTTTGTGTGTTTAAATTCATGAATGTTGGCAGTTGATCCTCCATGGACATCTCCAAAAAATGCCTTTCTCTAGCAGTAGATGTTGTCTGGCACTTTCTAGTAGTGTGATGAATGGAAATTTGGAATCATAAGTTCCCACTTCCCATCCATTTGTTTGTAATTTTATGTCATTGTCAATATTAGTCTTTTACATATGGCAACATGTAACATACTGCTGTAGTGAGTATAGATGAGAGAAAATAAATGGATCAGGCTTTTTAGTATACTGTATACATAAGTAAGAATTTAGCGAGTTACTTTATATGGTTTTGTCAAGCTTTTTCTACCAGATTATGCGTTTATTAGTGTAGGTGTTCCGGAAATTACTCGAAGTTATAGGTTGACTTAATAGTTTCTTATGGATTTTCCATGTTTCCTCCTTTCTTGTGCCTGTGTGTTTGCCACTTAGTCACCGGCCTTATGAACCCCGATCCCAAGTTCGCAAAGATCTGGCCACTTATTCCTCTTCCTTCACCAATACAAGTGTAATTACGACAGAATGGCTGACAAGTGTAAATTGCGATGGCCGAACATTCAAATACTTCCAATGAGTCTTTAGATAATCTCATCCACTAGACAAAAACCAACTTTGAGGAGTTGGTTTACACGTTATAATGCATCACACACTCTCTCTGTAAGTTTGGCAAGAAGACCTTAGTATTTGTGTTTACAGAAAAACAATGTTACGTTTTCAAAGAATGAGTAAAATAAATCTAGATGTGCAGAGGGCCAGGTTATAACAAGTGAAACTTGGAAAAGTTGCAATAATCCTGTTATTCCACTATGTCAATCCCTCCAGCCCAACCTAATGAAAATAAAGCGTAAAAGAGAGAAGCAAACAAATGGATAGAAAGTTTTTCTGGTAAAACACCAATTTCCCTGAAACCCTAGAAGATTTTGTGACCTAGATTTTTGCCTTTGCCAAAAACAAAAAATGTTCAGATTCACTTGTGGCTACTTTGTCACGACACCAGCTGCAGCTAAGGATTCCTCCACAATATAAGTGCAAATAAAGAAAAAATTATGGACCTTTGTTGCTGTACCTTTATATTTATATCATTTTCTTGTTTTCCAGTCATTGATTTCTTACTGAGTTGCTCGTTTTTTCATATTTTTGCCTGGATGTTTAGCATGTCAGCTATAGACTTTTACTGTTCGGTTGACAAAGTTAAAGGTGTGGATGGCAAAGATCGAGTGTGTGTGACGTTCGATGGGAAATATCTGCCCTACACTGAGCAGGTTAGTTGCTTATCTTGGGAAACTTTATTTGAAAAGGCACCAATTTTGTTTACCCTTATTGGATGTAGCTGACAAAAGAATTAACCAGGTCCATAACGAAATTTCTGCCAAACACATGGTAAATTATGGGAAAAAGAGGCTTCTGATATTTTTTCTAGGAAGTGGAGTGCCTCATCAATAGAGGGGAGTGTCTTTACTGAGCTAAAAAAAAAAAACTAATAGAGGGGGATTGTCCCACATCTATTTAGGGATTTTGAAGACCTTTGAATAGATTTGAATGATGTTATGCAGCGGAAAAGACTAACTGTGAAAGCAACGGATGCTTTCTACAGCTATCCCTGGAACCAATGGCAGAGCCAGTATTGTGGTGCTGTGCGACGGGAGTCCACTACTATTTATTGCATGTTGTTCATTAAAATACGAAGAGAAAGGTTAACCGTAAAATTAGGCTTTGTTTGGGCTTTATTTTGTTAAGAAAGAGGCTCAGTTCAAGTGGTCTTTTAAGTGAAAGTCATTGAGATATTATTTCTATGATCCGAACCGTTTATTTTTTGAAATCATTATTTTTTTAATCAATCTATATAAAAAAAATTAAGTTATTTGGATATCAACAAGTACTTAATCAACTTCCCATAGTGTAAAATATTTTTTTCCCTGGAACGGGATGGCATTTGCCATTCCTCCTCTCCATATACCTGCTCCCCTGGAGCTGGTACTTGGATCCTATTTCATGTTAATTCATTCATACAATCTTCAGATGGACTATTTACTTGTTTTGTGATGTTTCTGTCTTCCTTTTGTATCATGAAATGTGGACCGACTGACTGAGATTCCTCTCTTTTATTTGGGCAGAAAACTGAACATATGGTATCGAGAACAAGCCTGCAGGAAAAATAAAGACATTGTTGCTCTTTGGCTAGCGCGAGGAACGTACGGGCTGGTTTGCTCAACTTCCATGAATGTAACTCTGGTTATCTGTATCTTCTGGGTTCTCTTATGTAGTAAACAATGCTCAACAGTGGTGGTCTGATAATGTGGTCAGTTTTTTTTTTCGTTTGTAATAAGAGAACATTCTTTACACCGGCGGTGTAAACCAAAGTTTCCTCCAAATCGATGGCATTGCGCTATGTGTCCATTGTAATAAACATGTTATCGCGTGATTTTGTTGAACACAGAACAAACGTATGTGGTACCTACATTGGCTGTGTACAACTTGTTCCGAAAACAAGTGGGGTGGTTGGAGATTTTAGTTGGAGGGGAGGGTGTCGCCACTCGCCAGATGGTTTGCTGGAGAGAGGGTGGATAGCCGCATAGGGGTTTTGGCAGAAGTGATTTTTGTTGTTGGATTTCGTTCACTCAATTTAATTGATTTTCCGTTGCACTGTTTATTATTAAAAATGCAATTGAATAATTATTTATGGTCTTAGTGTACCGCCACGTGATGTCTCAAAACCTATTTTCACCATATAGGATGTTGGGGCATCACGTGGCGGTGCCCAAAATCATATACGTAATAATTGGTTTTGAAGGATTGGCATACGAAAAGGAGGGGCAAAGGTGTTACATGATAAAGGTGTAGAGTTCACTCACCATCAGTGCTTGTTTTTGGTAATTTCCCATGAGCCCTTACCCTTTAAATAACTGATACAGAGGAATAAAAAAGAATTCTGTATAGGTTTATTGGTAATTCATGATCAACTTCCTTGCTTATTACCCTACCCCCGGGAAGTTGAATCCCCGCTACCTCGAAAGAGAGATGTCTTGAACCACTAGACGTTGGGGGCATACTTTATCCGACTGCCATCATATTATGATCATAGTATGAACAGTTTTTTGAGATTGTCAATATAATTGGTATTGATTAGATTCAAGACCTCATGATTCAAAAAAAAAATAAATAAATAAATAAATAATAATAATAATAATAATAATAATTATAAATAAATAATTATTATTTGTGGTTATAGAGCTTTCCCACAACAATTATTCAGTACTCCCGGTAAATGTTTCAAAGTTGAAAGATTATTAAGTGCTCCTGAAGCACTGTCACGTGGTGTTTCAGAGCCTTTCTCCATGACATATTAATATGAAGGCAAATTCTAATGGGCTGATATTAAGGTTTAAAAAATGTGTGAAAATTGTATAGAAAAAATTGAAAGTGTATTGAAATGTGTGAAAAATGAATAAAAATGTGTGTTTGATTTGTCTTTTATGTGTGCTTATTGTCAACCAACGCCCATTGAACTAATAATAATAGAAAAACCCAACTTATGAACCCTACTTATGTATGTGGTGTACTCTATAAGCACTGAAATCACTCCTCCATGTTGGCTCAGCAGTGACTCAAATAGGCATAATTGCCTTCAAGTTGGCCGACAGATATTCCGGAAACACTTTGAAACGACCTAATATTTTGGGGGCAGGTGAACCCGATGTGACCCGAGTAATTATATACTCCTTGGATCACAATTACACGGTGCTAGTGATCTTTCACCGCACATTTATATATATTCCGCGAGAATGTGTGGTGTTAGACTGTTTTAAAACATCACGCGACCGTGTTTTGTAAGCACTGAGACGATGTGAACCTCTTCCGTTTTGGGAGTTTTAACTCGGACCTATGTTCTACAAATGATAGCTACATCCATCAAGATGAGAAACTGCTAGGTACTCTGAAAATTAATCTGAAAATTATCTCGAAAGTGAATCTTGACATCAATTTCAGGTACTTTTTGGGGTACCTAGCATCACTGGTCAAAATGTGGTCACTAAAGAATTAGTGCTTTTGTTTTTAATTGTTAGGGGCTATTCCAAACGTATTCTTAAATTGACTTAAAAATTGATTTATTACGTTTAACGAGACAAGTCATTTCTCACAATACATCAACTCAAAAAGACATCTTAAACCAATTTCTGATAAGTCAATTTTTGAAACAACGCCTTCGTCACTTTTGTGAATTTCAACTTTACGTAGTTCAAAAATGATCATTCTATTGGCAACCCATTAGGCGGACAAGCGGCAATAAGCAAATAGAAAGACAAAACACACACACTCCAATGGACTTTTAAACATTTTAATATATCTTTACACATTTTTATACAACTTTCATATATTTTAATACACTTTTTAAAACAGAGCCCCAAAACCCTATTTATAGTTACACTTGGATTCAAATTTTAATGTGTTCATTATTGTGAATGATGGGGGTGTTCCACTAACAAAAACAATTTTTTTTAACACAAGAATAGGTCCTTGCAACTTCATTCTAAATCACAACACATTACATAAAAAATAGTGAAAAACCAATTTTTTCAAAAAACTGAGTTAGTGGAACACCCCCTGAGGCGGCAATTGGTTGGATGTAAATAATTGAGGCGGCTGGTAATTACACACCAATCCCTCATCTTAACATATTTGCAAGAATAGGTCCTTGCAACTTCATGTATAAATAGGGTCTTCAGTAGTTTTTTTCATACAGAAAATCCCGAGAAAACTCTGTGAAATAAGAAAAGAGGTGGACAGAAACAAATGGTAATTCTAATGAGAATAAAATCAATCTAGAAGATTGATCCATATTAATTTTGGAAGAACTAATTTCATTATATATCTTATATCTTGTCTCAATATTTGCTTTACTTTATGTACTTTTCTTTTATAATTTGTGTTAAATTTATAACACCCAAGGAGGTGTTTGGCAGCCAACTTATTTGCTTTTTATTTTTTAATTTTCAATTTATAGGTGTTTAGCTGCCTCATTGCAAAACACATTTTAGGATAATGAGTTTTCAATTTTGAGAGCTAGAGGAGAAGTGAAAACCGGAAAAGAGGGGTTGATGAGGTTTTTGACTTCTCATTTTTTCCATTTTCGTTAACATAATGACTTATAAAATATATTCTATACATATTTTTCAAACACTATTTTTATTGCAAAATGTATTATGCACATTTATCTTAAATACTCCTACTAAATTCAAAATACATTATACCATAATCTAAACAGCAAGAAAACCAAAAAATTAAAAGTAAAATGCTGCAAACACCAAAACTTACCCATCGTAATTGGTAGATACTCGTAGTATTTATGAGTTATGAGGTTAATGCTTAAACATCTCTCTTCAATCATGAGTGTAGTCTCAAATCAGAACCCCAAAAATGGAATCCCAATTGAAGGCTGTGAAGCACAATTCCGGCAAGACATACGGTCAGATAGCGGCTGAGACAGGTCTGACTAACGTCTACGTTGCCCAGCTCTTTAAACGCCAAGCTCGACTCAGCCCAGAAACCGCACCCAAGTTACGCTCAGCCCTGCCCCAACTGCCCGAGGAGCTAATTCAGGAGATGATGCTGCCCCCCATGAGGTCTTACGACCCCAATTTGATCCAAGATCCCACTGTTTATCGGTAAAGCCTTCACTTTTTTTTCCCTCCACTTTTTGTTGTTGTTGTTGGGCCCGGAGTCTCATGGATTTGGTTACACAATGCCATTTCCTGCGACCGCTCTAAAAACAGACTTGCGGTGCGATGTCGAATGTCATAAAAGACTTAATTGAAGCCCTTCCTACCACCAATTGGTTTTAGGAGAGTTGGTGGAAAAACGGTCCGACAAGTAGTATCAGAGCCAGGAGGTCATGGGTTCGAGTTGCGGGAGCGTCATCGTGAGGGAGGGATTGTTGGGCCCGGAGTACCCCATGGATTTGGTTACACAATGCCACTCCCTGCGACCGCTCTAAAAACAGACTTGCGGGTGCGACGTCGAATGCCATAAAAGACTTAATTGAAGCTCTTCCGACCACCAATTGATTTTAGGAGAGTTGGTGGAAAAGCGGTCCGACAGTTGTCTTCAGTTTTTTTCATCTGGGTGTTTGTTTTTAACAGGTTTTGTTGGATATCAAGTGGTTTTTTTTTGTTCTGTCTTTATGCTTAATGGGTTTTGCAAACAATCTTGTGTTGGTATACAGGTGAATCAAATGATTGCTCCTTTGTTAGCACTTATATGTGTTTGTTTACGAGAATTTAGTATTTGTAAATAATTCCTGTAATTTGAATTCTCAAGTTGTTGTTTTTTTTGCTTATCTAAGGTTGTATGAAGTAAGGATAGTCAGAAAAATGTTTGATTTTGTATGGATTAATTAAAGGTAGTTTACTTAATAATAAGATATTCTACAACTTTTTATCCTTACAGTTTTGACTTCTATGTACTACACGGATGGGAATGCATGCCATGAAGGCTGGGGTTGCGTGTTCGACCCTTCCTATCTTCGTGTTAAACACCAACAAATTTTCCAACTGGTACGAAAAAAGTTGATCTTGTTTAGCAGTAAGTTGCACCTGTTCTAACCAATTGGTCACGTGTTCGACCGTTCCTATCTTCGTTTTTAACACCAACATATTTTCCAATTGGTACGAAAAAAGTTGATCAACTGCTGGCAGTGAGACTTGATCTCACGATCAAAGGTACCCGAATGTTGTTTTAACCAATTTACCACTACACCACAAGGCAATCTTGCTCCACCCATTGAACAACTAATAGAAAATAATTAGAGGCCCCATTTTCAGAGCCCGCTTAGGCCCCGAAAATCTTAGGGCCACCTCTGGGTGTAGTGTTCTACCTGAAAAATTCTCTCTAATTCCTCAATCATCTAAGAAATTGATTTACGTAGAAAGACATTATGTGTGCATTTCAGACTTTGCTTAGAAATTTATTTTACCTCTTAAAAATGGTTCTTTCCACTCAGAAAATAGTATGTTCATAGAAAGAGCCTCATCCCAATTATGTAGACTAGAATAGTCTGGCTCTGGCATAACTCCAACTAACCAATAATCATTTGGATTTCATATGAAACGCGAAGTGATGGCCAAAATGGGCCATTCTGTGGAATCCTTTAAGTTCTGTTTTGTGGTTTTGTAGTCCTGCAAATATCCTTTCACTCATTTCTCTCCTATAATTGATGTTTGAGGTGGGTTGATGTAAAATCTTGTTTGTAACTCTTCCATTTTCTGACTTCCGAGTTCATAGGCTGAATGAAGCAGAAGAAAATGTGACCAAGATTTTTGCCTTTGCCAAAGTCAAAAAATGTTCAGATTCACTTGTAGCTAGTTTGTCACGACACCATGTGCAGCTGTGGATTCCATGACAATAAATGGGCGAATAAAGAAAAATTGTGAACCTTTGTTGCCATAACTTTATAACTCTTCATTCCATTTTTCTCATATGTTTTGCTTGGATGTTTAGCATGTCAGCTATAGACTTTTACTGTTCGGTTGACAAAGTTAAAGGCGTGGATGGGAAAGATCGAGTTGTTCTGAAGGAAAAAAGAGGCTTCTGATATTTGTTCTTGGAAGTGGAGTGCCCCATCAGTAGAGGGGGAGTGTCTTTTTTTTTTTTTTTTTTTTTTTTTTTTTGGGGGGGGGGTGTGAAAGGATGATTAGTTCTTCTCCTAATACTATTTAGTTTTTCCTTCAATGATGATTAGTTCTTCTCCTAATACTATTTAGTTTTTCCTTCAATGTTCCTGCTCAAGGCCGGCAATCAACCTTCCAAAAGTTTCCAACTATAACTCACCCAATTCCGTCCCTCGAAGTTTTCTCCCAAGGAAAAAGAAAGCTGAAAGAAAGAAGAGAAGGAAGTAAAAGAAGGAAGTAAAAGATGTTGGCATAAATTTTCTTCAAAACTTGCAGTGTGGGTGGTAGTAACTTTGATGCCTTAAAAATTTTGGGCAAGGAAAAGTAGAGAACTTCATTGCGGTTTTGTCGTCTCAGGTTTTGGTTTGTTGTATCCTGGAACCAATGGCGGAGCCAGTATTGTAGTATTGTGGCGCTGTGCAATGGGAGTCCACTACTATTTATTGCATGTTGTTCGTTAATACGAAGAGAAAGGTTAACCGTAAGATTAGGCTTTGTTTGGGCTTTATTTTGTTAAGAAAGATTTAAGGCTTGGTTCAAGCATCTGGTGGTCTTGTAAGTGAAAGTCATTGAGATATTACTTTTATGATCCAAACTGTTTATTTTTTAAATCACTTTTTTTTTTTGGTATCATTCTATGTAAAAATTAATCAACTTCTCTTACTGTAAAATAATTTTTTTCCTGGAATGGGGTGGCATTTGCCATTCCTCACCTCCATATACCTGCGCCCTTGGAGCTGGTACTTGGATCATATTTCATATTATTCTTGATTTATACAATCTTCAGGTGGATTATTTACCTATTTATGATGTTTCTGTGATTCTGTCTTCCTTTTGTATCATGATGAAATGTGAACTGACTGACTGATATTTCTCTCTTTTATTTGGGCAGAAAACTGAACATATGGTATCGAGATCAAGGCTGCAGGAAAAATAAGAACATTGTTGCTCTTTGGCTAATGTGAGGAAGTGAGGGACGTACGGGTTTATTCAACTTCCGTGAAAATGTAACTCTGGATTTCGCTATATTTATCTGTATCTTCTGTGTTCTCTTATGTTGTAAACAATGCTAAACAGTTCTTGTCTGATAATGTGGTCAGTTTTTGGTTTGTAATAAAGATGTTATTGCAAAATTTAGGAAAACGCAGACAATAAACGTATTTGGTACCTAGATGTGTTGTGTTCAGCTTGTTCTGAAAACAAGCGAGGTTGGTTGGAGGCTAAGAAGCACGGACCCGTCTGTAGGCCTCACATATCCGTGTCGACACGTGCCGGTGACACGACACGACACTCTCCGGACACCTGTCGGACATGCTTAAATACTTTTCTAATTTTTTTCCTGTATTTCTTTTATTCAAACACATGGTAGATGCTCTAGGACGTGTTGGCAAAACTCTTAGAACGTGCTAAGGGCACATAAAAGGTTAAAATCTAATTTTTAAAACTCGGCCATAGGTGAAAATTTCCACCGATGTGTAGTTCATGTATACTTATACGCATACTGCTAATTTAACTTCGCTGTATTGTTCTTAAATTAGATAGAAATAAAGATTTCGTTATTCATCACATAACTCTATAATACAAATAAATTTTATATTCGATGTATCCCCGACGTGTCCGTGCCGTAATTTTTGAAGAAGTAACGTGTCCGCATGTCCATATCTCGTATTTGTGTCCGTGCTTCTTAGGTTGGAGGTTTTAGATGGAAAGGTGGGTGTCGTGAGAGGGGTTGCTGGAGAGAGGGTTGGTAGCTGCATGGGGGTTTTGGCAGAATTAGAGGGTGGTGATAGGAGTTGGCGGCTGGAGGACTGGGCAGAGGCGGGGATGGCAAGGAAGAGGTAGGAGATGGGTGGAGGGCGGGTCGGTGATTGGGTGGCGGAGGGAGGGAGGGCATGAGACAATGTCACTCACTAAACGAAAACCAACTCTGAGGAGTTGAGTTAGACGTCATAATGCACTATGCCAAATCCCCCGCCCCAACCTAAAGAAAATAACGGGCAAAAGAGAGAAGCAAAGATAGGGTTTGAAAGTCTTACTGGTAAAACACCCAATTTGCATGAAACCTTAGAAGAAAATGTGACCAAGATTTTTTCCTTTTCCAAAAACAGAAAATGTTCAGATGCACTTGTGGATAGTTTGTCATGACATCAGGTGCAGCTGTGGCTTCCATGACAATATATGGGCAAATAATGAAAACTTGTGAACCTTAGTTGCTGTAACTTTATAACTATTTTATTTGATTGTCGTTTTCAAGTCATTAATTTCTGAATTCAGTTGTTTTCTCATATGTTTTGCTTGGATGTTTAGCATGTCAGCTATAGACTTTTACTGTTCGGTTGACAAAGTTAAAGGTGTGGATGGGAAAGATCGATTTGTTCTGACGTTCGATGGGAAATATCTGCCCTACACTGAGCAGGTTAGTTGCTTATCTTTCGAAACTTTGATTGAAAAGGCACCAATTTTGTTTACCCTGATTGGATGTAGCTGACAAAAGAATTAACCAGGTCCATAATGAAATTTCTGCCAAACACATGGTCAATTGAGGAAAAAAGAGGCTTCTGATATTTGTTCTAGGAAGTGGAGTGCCTCATCCAAAAAAATTAAAATAGAAGGGGAGTGTCTCACATCTATGTAGGGATTTTGAGAACCTTGAAGAGATTTGAATGATGTTGTGCTGCAGTTTTAGTTCTTCTCCTTATACCATTTAATTTATTTGTGAATATTCATGGAAAAGAAACCTTTGAAAGAAGATAAGGAAGTAAAAGATGTTAGGGGCATAAATTTTCTTCAAAACTTGCATTGTGGGTGGAAGAAACTATTATGGCTTCAAAGTTTTAGTTGAGGAAAATTGGAGAAATTCAATGCCGCGTTTAGTTCTAAGCCTCAGGTTTTGGTTTGTGGTATCCTTGTCAAAAGTCAGCATATATTTTACTCGTTCTTTTTCTTTTATTGAAAAAGAGAAGGAATAACGAAGTTGGAAAAGACTAACAGTGAAAGCAACGGATGCTTTCTATAGCTATCCCTGGAACCAATGGCAGAGCCAGTATTGTGGTGCTGGGCGATTGGAGTATACTACTATTTATTGCATGTGGTTCGTTAAAATATGAAGAGAAAGGTTAACCGTAAAGTCAGGCTTTATTTTGTTAAGAAAGATTTAAGGCTTGGTTCAAGCATCTGGTGATCTTTTAAGTGAAAGTCATTGAGATATTAATTTTTATGATCCGAACCCTTTATTTTTTAAGTTATTTAAGTTATTTGGATACCAATAAGTACTTAATCAACTTCCCTTAGTGTAAAATATTTTTTTTTTCCTGGAACCGGGTGGCATTTGCGACTCCCCCCTCCATATACCTGCCCCCCCTGTGGCTGGAACTTGGTTCCTATTATTCATTCATACAATCTTCAGATGGAATTTAGTTATTTTGTTATGTTTCTCTCTTCCTTTCGTAGCATGAAATGTGAACCTGAGATTCCTCTCTTTTATTTGGGTAGAAAACTGAACATATGGTATCGAGATCAAGGCTGCAGGAAAAATAAGAACATTGTTGCTCTTTGGCTAGCTAGTGTGAGGAACGTACGGGTGTTCTCAACTTCCATGAATGTAACTCTGGATTTCGCTATAGTTATCTGTATCTTCTGTGTTCTCTTAGTAAACAATGCTAAACAGTAGTGGTCTGATAATGCGGTCAATTTTTTCATTTGTATTAAACATGTTATTGCGTAATTTTGTAAAACACCAACAATAAACCTATTTGGTACCTACATGTGTTGTGTACAACTTGTTCTGAAAACAAGTGAGGGTTGGTTGGAGGTTTCAGATGGAAAGGTAGGTGTCGCGAGAGGGGTTGCTGAAGAGAGGGTGGGTGGCTGCATGGGGGGTTTTGGCAGAAGAGGAGGGTGGTGATAGGAGTTGGCGTGTAAGGACCCGTATTTTTACATAATCTTTCCGGAATAATGTTGGGTAAATGTGAGGAATTAAATTTTGACTTTAGGGGTCGAAGAGAGCATTTAAATGCATTTGGGTCTTTTTAAAGTACATTTGGAAGTTTTGGGGTGAAAGTGTAATGGGGTGAGAGTATATAAGGCATTATATTCTTGCATTTTTACAAAAATCAGTCCCCTCTCTCCCTCTCTCTGCCCGACAGCCTCTCTCTCACTCCTCTCCTCCATTTTTCTTGCTTCAAAGCTCCAAGAATCCACAAAACCTCAAGTCCCCTTCATAAACCCCACCTAAAATCACCTCCTCTACACATTTTGAAGCTTGGGTTGCATTTATTTCGCACCGAAAGCACACATTCCGGGTTGGAGCTCATAGGAGGCTAGGGTTTTCATTTACCCACTCATTTCAAGCTCAAATCTTGAGGTAGGAAGACAAATTCTACTCCCTCTAGTTGTATCTATATGATGTATTGCATATATCTTGTGTTTGTTGCTCCAAGCCATCAAATTCATGCTTTGCTCTGATAGTTTGTTTGTTTGAGCTAAATTTTGTGATCTATGATTCTAGAGCTTGTTTGATGCAATTGATGATTGATTTGCACTCCCTTGAAGTCCATTAATCACTCTACATGTCAAATTTTTGGCCCTAAGCTTCACATTTATGTTTGGGTTGAAATTCCACACCTAAAATGGTGAAAATCTGTCATTTCCTGGGCAGTGGAGCTGCTGCCCCTGTTTTCCAGTGGCTGTCCCCTGTTTTGGGGTGGCTTTCGGCCACCCTTTGATGCCCGTTTGGTCCCCGATCGTCCATATCTTCGTGTTTTTGACCCATACCATCATTTTGAACACCGAATCCACTTTGAATTCATAAAATTAACCCTTGGACACGTGAATAAACAAATTTTATGTTTTATGTATCGGACACGCGTCGGTTGACACATTTTGGCGAAAATGGTGAACATTTGGAACAAATGGGGCTTTTGGGAAATTTTGAGAGACAAATGGTTTTGAATTGATGTTATTGGATAAAATGAACTCTAGGGATCACCCGTTTGGTGTCCCTAGCCATGGGTGCACGGAGCCCCGAAATCCGGCGGTGCACACTGAGCCCATGAAATCCGGCAGGGTGCACGGCCCACGAAATCCGGGCAGGGGTGCACGAGCCCATGAAATCCGGCAGAGGGATACTTCCCTAATAAAATTGATGAATATTTTCTTATGAAATGTCAGTTTTGATGTAATTGGGTTAACTTGGCGTATTTGGCGAAAATTGGCTTTTGGTATGCGAAAATGAGGATTTTGGAAACTAGTTGGACTTTGGTTGGATACTTAAAATTGTTTTGGAACACTTAGACGTATTTTGGACACTTGGATACATTTTGGTTACTTCTTGATCAAGTAATAGCCTTCCTTTCATCCTAACCTTATACATTAGTCGTGTCCACCACTATACTCATCCAATGTGCATGTATCATGTTTATACACCTAGCGTTAGTAGAATAGTTTTCCCTCTCAAGAGTGAGCTCAACCTATCAATTTTCAGGTACTCGGCATGGAGCATGAGATGGGTTGCTTGTGAAGTGATGCATACATGGAGCTTGTACATGCACAAAGTTATTTTCCCATCTTTGTCTAATATTTTTGAAAGACGGTTTTGTAACTTCCATATGTTAATCCTTTTGACAATTTTGGCCAATGTAATAACTTTTAAACTTGGTATTTATGCATTCGGGCTATGGTCGCTAGTAGTTAGAACCCGTTTATTCGTATTGGTGAGAATGTATTTGTTGACTTTGACTATTCAAAGAGAAATTGTGAGACTTTTGACTTGTTCCACGTGGATATTTTGTATATTTAGTTTATTAAATTTGAGGGCGTGACATGGCGGCTGGAGGAGTGGGCAGAGGTGGGGATGGCAAGGAAGAGGGAGGAGATGGGTGGAGGGCAGGTCGGTAATAAGGTGGCGAAGGGAGGGAGGGCATGAGACAATGAAAACTTGTTTTTTCAGAATTTTTGGATAACTGTTTCCATTTTTCGAAGAGTTGAGTTATCAAACATGGCTTTTTTCTTGACATGAAGGCACTTAGAGCCGTTTGATGTATTGTGAATCTCAAATTGGGAAATGTTTGTAACACATTTGTACCGGAGAAGAAGTACTCAGAGCGGTCCGGTGTTATGAGCCTCACAACACCTGTGAATTTGAGATTCATATGCAACTGTGTCCGAACGTCTATTGTGAGACGACTCCAGCGAACAAGTTTCTGAAGATTACAGTAAACGCTTAAATATTCATAGACCACAATAAAAGAATTTATTCTTAGAGAGTAAATGTTCTCTCACCTTTCCCAAATTTCTAACAATATGCTAGGAATGTTGATATAATACAAGAGAGCTTGTAATGTTTTGCAAAAATTACATGCAACTCTACCATTTATTTAAGAGCATGTTCCAGTGCCATTGGCTTAATAATTTTTTGATTTTGTCTTTATTTAATTTATTTCTGCGTTTGTTAGTTTTGCGTTCTGGTGATTATAGATTCGTCCCGAGAAGAGCAATCGGAATTGGGTAAAATTATGACTTCTACCCAAATATTTGGAAAATATCAAAGAAAAGTCAACTTTACCCAATTATGACTTTAAGCGGTCTATTCTTGGATATTTTCCAAATAATTGGGTGAAAGTCATAATTTTACCAAATTCCAAATCTTTTTGTCGAGACGAACCTATAAGTAACAAAAGTTTGACACAAAACTGACAAACAAAAAAGAAAATTTGAATAAAGACAATCAATAAATCCTTTAACCAATGACACTGGAAATGATAGGGTCTTAGCATGTAGATACTTGGTAGCTAAGGATGACTAACAAACAAAGTTATTGGAGTTCGTGTTCCCATGATAAAAATTGGTTTGACACAGAAGTAAATTATAGACTCGTGCTTTACGATGTTACATATCTTTCCGAAAAAGAATTGAGAAATCTTTTTCTAAAATTAAAACTATTCGAAGAATTGTTCACAATACGAAAGCTCATTTGAGACCCACTTATCGTATAACTAAACAGTCTTGATAATAATTTTAAAACTCGCTACATTTTAAAACTAAGCTTGAATAATCAAAGCAATACCTAGTTTGCTCCGCTCGTTTATCACTCCTACTTCGGTGACCTAGATTTTTTTATTCATTTAAAATAAATAAACTATTAGTGGTAAAAGTCCAATCCATAAACATTGAATAATCAAAGCAATACTTGGTTCGCTGCGCTCGTTTATCACTCCTAATCGGTGACCTGGATTTTTTTTATTCATTTAAAATAAATAAACTATTAGTGGTAAAAGTCCAATCCATAAACAACAACAAATATAAACAAAAGCCAACGTGTAATTCCTAGGGATGGCAATCGCGACCGAACCGATGGGTACCCGAACCGAAACCACTATTTTTACCCGAACCATAACCGAAATATACCCCGTGGGTATGGGTATGGTATGGGATATGGCCGAACTGAATGGGTATGGTTCGGGTATGGTTTGAGGTCATAACCGAACCGTGACTCGAAACGAACCGAAATATGAAATTACATATTTACCCCTAAAATTTATAGTAATTGTGTATGTACCCCTGGCTATATATATACCCTTATTTTATATATACATATTACATAAACCCCTTAGGTATATTTTAAAATTACACTTTACCTCTCGTATATATATGTAAGATATTCACAGGTTAGGTTTTGGTCTCACATTCTGTACATTTTGAGACTCTCTCGACTGATATTTTATATATTATAGTCTTGAGTCTCTTGACTGATATTTGTAGCCTCCTTTTGTTATTTTTTTCATGTTTTTTCAATTTTTTTGAGATAATAAAATATCCTAAACTCAATTTATTCATGTTTTAGTACGGTTTGGGGTGGGGCGGGATGGGTACAATTCGGTTACCCGAAATTACCCGAACCCCGAATGGTTAGGTTATGGTTCATCCTCTCCCTTTTCCGAACCGAACCCGAACCAAAACCCTTTGGGTTTGGGTGCGGATCGGCCAAAACCCGAACCGATCCGCCCCATTGCCATCCCTAGTAATTCCCTAGTGTTATCCCCCCCCCAAAAAAAAAAAAAAAAAAGAGAAGAAAAAATATCCCCAGTCCACAGGGGTAGCACGGTAAATTCATCCTTCAGATAAAACACCGTCGGCTCGTTGGATTTTAGGTTTACGAAAGTATTCATTCGTTCATTCATTCCTCCGACACGGTGTTCTGCAACTGAGACCTGTTTCCGCTTCCTTTTCCGGCGACATTCCGGCTAAGATCTCCGTCTCCCCGCCAACTCCCGTCGGAAAATCCGTCTCCCCGTAAGTTTCTTCTTCTCTCATTTCCCTACTTTCCAACTTTGACTCGGTCGATTATAGGAAAGTTCAGCATACGCACTGAAAACACTTGAATTGATAAGAAAGAGTCTATTATACAATCGGTTACCAGTGCAAGAAGTTTATGTTTTTTAATTGAAATTTTATTTCGAAGCACCGATTTTTTTTTTAAAATTGGAAGTGGCACGGGAACCTATAGTTTGTGCTCTTGCCTTAGTTCCTTTAGGTTAGGGTTCAAGTAGTGGTCCAATAAATGCATTTACGCCTCTCTCTAGGTACATATACTAGACGCCCGGGCACTAGCGATGTGTGCGCAAATTGTGTTATGCAAAAGATGGAAATTGGAAAATCACGAATTTCGATTAATCAGTAGTGAAATCTGGGATGTAAAAGTAGAAAAAAGGGGAGAGAAATCTGGCATTTGGGGTCAGTTTTTTTTTTCTCTCTGTAGGTAGTTGAAGGAGTAGTTTAGGAAAAAGGAGGGTGAGAGCCAGTCTCAAAACTCACTGATGTTCAGGCCAAAGGGGTCGCCCCTTATAATAGATAATAGATATGCATGCACATATTTACGTAGATTTGTGTGTTTGTGCATGTGTACTCAGGGCCGGCCCTGTGGGCAGGCCGGGCAGGCCCAGGACTGGGGCCCCCCGGTTTTTGGGGCCCCTTCTCGTAGAAAAAAAAAATTTATATATAAAAAAAAAATTATATATAAATTTTTTTTTATATATATATATATGAAGGGCCTCAAATTGAGAATAGGGTTGGGGCCTCGCGAAACACAGGGCCGGGCGTGTGTGTACTGCCGTATTTGTGCGACTCATTTTGTCATGGCATATCATAGTCATCTGAATGTGTGTGTACGAAGCCTGAAAGCAGAAAATCTTTCAGGCTCGCAAGACTCTTTCTTCCATGGGTTTTAAGTTGTGGTACTTATTGGAAACATACCTGATTTGTGTGTAACATAGTTATTAAGGGCAAGAGGCGCATTAGGTGCAAAGATTGGGGTCTAGGCGTGGGCCTTATTGAAGCAAGGTGCACTTACGCAAGGAAAAAAATGACAAAAATATCAACACCAACTTTTAAATAATGAGCACTAAGACAATTAAGTTTAGAAAGTGTACCATGTAGAAAATCCATGAAATCATCTATCAAATGCCAAATAGTAAAAATTCTTGCATGGAGAAGAACTAAAACGTCACATTCAACAAAAGACAATAAAAAACAGGGGCCGAGAGAGATTGTTTGGTTCGAGTCGTAGATAGAGAGATGAGAGATTGGCGTGGTGTAATGATGTGTGAGGATCGTTTAGCCCTTAGGTTAGGACCTGGGAAGCACGGGTACACCAAAAAACTTGCCTTACACGTACCGGGTATAGGTACTTGGTACGAGTCAAGTGTCTGGGTGTGGCATGTACCGCCACTGGTTACGGTAAAATTGGAGAAATATTGAAGTTTGGTGCAAATTTTTGGAGGGATTATGGTTCAATATTGAAGATGAGCCATCAAAGATGCGGAATCGAGGTTTTCGAGATCCTCGAATTTCTTTGCCGGAGTTCAAACTTCATCACGAGTGATTCATGAGTTCGCGGTACTGCTTCGTCTCTCTCTCTCTCTCCCTCCCCTGCCTTCTTGGTCACTCTTCTCCCTTCTTGCCTTCATCATCGTTGTATGCTGTCTTCATCGTCGTTGCTTGAGTTGAAATCCCTTTAATGGTGAGATGGGCTGGGCTGGGGTTGGCTTTAAAATGACAAAAGCTCGGTCTTTGAGTTAAAAAGAAGAGCTGGGCTTTAATTGGAGGATAACTATGGGCCTTTAAATTAAATAAAAGTTCCTGCTTTAGTTAAGTAGGTTTATGCTTGTTATATGTAAGTAAATATAATTAAATATGTAAAAATTTATTGTATTAAATAATGTATCCGTGCCTCATCCATACCTTATTTTTTCTTTTTTTTGCTGTTTACAGTACCCGTGTTGTACCCTTACCCGTACCCCATACCTGTATCTGTGCTTCCTAGGGTAGGACCTTAGTTACGTTTTTTTCCATTAGAATTAAATTTGGTGCGAATTGAAAGAGACCCACGAGGTGGACACACCTTTTGTTAAGTTGCTTTGCCTAGACCCTCTTCAAGACTCAAGTGCCAAGATTGAGCCTTGATGTGCCTTGAGCGGCTGAGCCGGCACGCCTTTTACATCTATGGCGTATAACGTCCTATTGTGTAACTCATAACCATTTTGTAATGCGAAATCACAATTATTTGTAGGCTTATGTGCGAAGCTTGAATGCTTAAAATCCGAAAAGGGTTGCAAAATTCTGTCTTTAATGAGTTTTACGTAGTGGCACTTACCGGGAAATCTATGTAATATATCTGTTTTTATACGTAAGTTTGATAGCTTGTTGCTCAATGATGTTCAATCTGTTGCATATTCAATGAATTCGGGTATTAAAAGGGAATATCAGAATTTTCACATGAGATTTTAGCAGGATGAGCAGCAGATCAAGTCGGCATAAAGAGAAGCATGGACTCAAGAGTGTGGTTTATCAGGAAAGTCGCGATGAAGGAACTGCTGCTCGGACAAGACCTTTCAGTTTTGATGACATTATGCTCAGAAGAAAAAACAAGAAACTGTCTGGAGATGTTGAAGACGTGATTGCAGAGGCAGAAGATATAGCAGTTAAGGAAATTGAGAAAGTTTCTGACCGTTCTGTATCTGGCAGAGGTAGTAGAAACAGCAACGATATTTTGCCTGTTGTAAAGCATGCTTCAGAGGATTTTCAGAAGGTAAGTTCCAGAAAGAGAGACAATATCAGTGCTGTGACTGGAGAGAGATTAGTTAATAGAAGAGATAGAGACAATCGTGATGGGGACGGGTTGGTGAATAAAAGAGATAGAGACAGTCGTGATGGGAACGGGTTGGTGAATAAAAGAGACAGAGACAGTCGTGACTCAGAAACGAAAAAGCATGCTTCAGAGGGTATTCCGAGGGTAAGTTCCAGAAATAAAGAAGACAACACCGCTCTTATTGGGGAAAGGTTAGTGAATGAAAGGTATAAAGGCAATCGTGACTCCGAAATTAAATCAAGGGCCACATTGAACAGAGGGGTTAGTGATAAAGCTAAGGGGGTCAAGGATGATAGATGGGACCATGGCAGGAGGAAAAATGATGATCGGTCAATTAGTCATTCTGAAAATCAACCTGAAAATAGGCATGCAAAAAATTTGGTACAGAAGGACAGATATGAAGAGAGAATTAGAGGAAATTCTGATAAAGAAAGCAAAAACAAGCACAGAGTTGAAGATGATGAGAAAACTAGAGAAAGGAGTGCGATGAAAAAAATTGATTCTGGGAAATGGGATGATTCCGAAACTTCTAAGAGAAAGGAAAGGAATGAGCTATCACATTTCCATAGGGAAGAATCAAGACAGAAAAAGAGACGGTCAAGGAGCAGAGAGCATGATAAGGACAGGGGTAGGAGGTCTGTTTCGCTATCGCCAAGGGCACAGAAACGTAAATCATATAATGCGGCGGAGCAAGGAGAGCTACCCTCTCATTCTTCGAAAGACAAGTCCAGAAGACAGCAATCTGATGATGACAGGCATAGAATATCCAGTAATGGTGCGAATAACCACTATAGAAGACACGGCGAATCCACAAGTCAGCTTGGTGGCTATTCACCGAGGAAGAGAAAAACAGAAGCTGCAGTAAAGACTCCTTCTCCGCCTCATTTTTCTCACCTGGAGAAAAAAAGCGCCACTTGGGATCTCCCACCTGCTGGAACAGACAGCAAATTGACTGTTTCTGTAATTTCTGATGTTGACACTTCATATCAAACTGTGTTGTCCAACAAAAATCAAATATCTGCTGTGGAACCTGCGTCTGCAAAGACTGTGAAGGCCCTTTCTGGGGTTTTTTCAAATGCCACCATTGACTCTATTCAGCTCACACAAGCAACCCGGCCTATGAGGAGGATTTATGTAGAAAACTTGCCTGCTTCAGTGTCTGAGAAAGATGTAACGGAATATCTTAACAATTGTCTGGTACCAGGTGTTACCCACCTCCAAGGATCCGACCCTTGTATCAGCTGCAATGTAAGTTTGTATAAGTAATAAATGTTGCAAGGGTTCATTTGGTTTTGTCTCAAATTTGTTTACCATCATGGGGATTCAGCATTCCTAATTGTTTTTAGCTGCAGATACACAAAGAGAAGGGACAAGCTTTGGTGGAATTTCTTACGCCGGAGTATGCTTCAGCAGCTCTTTCTTTCGATGGAAGATCATTCTCTGGCTCCATTCTTAAAATCAGGCGCCCAAAAGATTTTGTAGAAGTAGCTGTAAGAATGATGCAATCTTTAACTCTATTTCTTTCTGCCTAAGGCTTTTACTGATTTTGGTATTACTCCTCTTCGTCAGTTCTACATGAGCTAATGTTAGATTTACATGGAAGGTTGTGGTATTCTTCACTTAAGCAAATAAACCGAGATGATTAAAATTGGTGTGAACTAGTTGCGATGTTTTGTGATTATCTATATGTGTTTGGTGGACTATTGGTGAAATTCAGTCCTATTTTCTCTTTCTGCAATATCTAAGTTTGTCATATATTACTTTAGTGGTTGGGCATTTTTTACTTCTGTTTCTGCTATTTGAAACGCTATCTGGGAGTATGGTTGTTTATAGATTAGCATGATGGTTGATTATTATGCTGTTGATCTTTTTTTATAGTTAAACATGAAAGTGATTTGGTTAAAGCACATATCCGTTTATAGTTGCTTTAGGAGAAGACAGTCAAATGTTGAAACCATGATTACCGTACGACAAAAGATCTCTCACCGCAAGGACGATCTGATGATAGGAGCCTTTTACATTTTTCTTTGCCTGATAAACATTACAGCCTCGGATTTTGGGAACTTGAAGGATTGTGAGTTGTACTTATATGCCATTTGGAACAGATCATGATTTGATGTGCAAGTCCCTTAGTTGCTCTTGTACGATAGGTTCAAGTGACCACTTGCAAAGGTGTACAAGAATCAAGTGAAAGAAGCCAGTGAGCATGCCAAGCCACCATACATTCATACAAGTTCACGTTTAGTTTAGACTAATGCTTTCTCTGGAGAGTTGCATACCGTCTAATCTTGATGGAATCATCCCTGATCATTCACAAGTATTTGGTTGCTGTTCAGATTCTCTGCTTCCAAGTTTCTTTGAAGAAAGGACAAAACACACATCTACCAACTGATTCATAACCATTTCACATCTTTCCTCAATCCCCGATAACTGACATCGAGTGACAATAGACATTTCCACTGAACCAGTTAACCTCCATTGTATTCAAACTATTAAATTTAGTTTGTGTGGATGCAAACTAGGCTAATAGGGATCGTATATTCTACACTGCTGATTCTTTGTGCCGGTTAGTGGGTCTCAATACAAATCATGTTCCTTTTCGTGACAAGGACTGGACCAATGCTGTCAATCCTTGAGTTCTCAGCTGATTTTTAGCTAGAAATGTTATATTGTCAAAGAGAAAGTGTTTCCTTAGTTCAGCTGGAGCTGGACTGTTTTATTGGGTGCCAGTGTCACACTTGTGAGTGACTAGCGTCTCGGTTATCTCATGGTATTGCCTCTTTAATGTGGATCCATTTTTCTTATAGCCATAGCCATGGAGCTGTCATGGAAACTTTGCGATTGAGATTAAATGTGTATGGTTTTGTTTATTGTTGTCCGTCTCGAAGTCCTCTTATATAACTCTCTCATTGCGAGCATCATCTCTTTTTTCTTGAGTTCTTCTCCATAATAATTTAGGTTAATTTTGGATAAAACTGTGTTTTATTTTATGCATCTGTTTCTGAGGTATACTGTGGTTACTATTCATGTAGCAGGTTTTCAGACAGTTGCTATTTTCATGCAGACTGGTGGTCCTGACAAATTGATGGTTGCTGTTGATGCAATAAGTGACATAGTAAGGGATTCATCGCACAAGGTATGAAAGCAAATCACTTATAGATTCTATCATCTGCTAGAAACTACTCAGCAAGCATTTTCTCTCCCAAAATACTGTACCTATGTATTACCGTATGTAACTTGATCTCTCTTTCATGATTTAAGCTGCTGTTTTTGAAAGTGAATTAGATCCAATGTTTCGACTTGTGTCTATGCTATTTTAAGTAGTCTGTGTCTCTTCTTTTTTTTTTTTTTGCTTGGCAAAAGAAATTTATTAATCATTGGAATATTAAGTTGTCCAATTCTTGCGGTTCAAGAGTGAGTTTTGATTTAGTGGTCCCATGTGAACAAACTTACTCGTGTCACGTTATTCGTCTGAACAAAGCCTTGTCCTTCGGTAAAGTCATACTAGTGCTAAAAAAGACGCTTGTTGAAGCACTTCTAATCTTTAAACATGAAACTATTTTGCTAGACTTCTTTATATTTGTCATATAGCAATTTGTATTATGTTCAAACGTTAGCATAGTATCCTTCAAGGTGATTTTGGAGCAGGAGTTTGAGTCCTCTTCCATACATGAACTCTGTGTCAATCACGTTTTACTTTTCAACCTTTTGTAATTTACAAGATTTCAAGGCTTGTTATAATTTTTTTTCCTTTACATGCTTTGTCCATTTGGTCATCCAATATACGAGTCAAAATGGTGTGGATGATGTTATCCTTTCTAATCTCTAGTAAAATTGAGAACCTGTTTTACACCAATGATACAGCCTTCAGTTTACATGGCATTATCAAAAACTGGTGTTCACATTAGAATATTCTTCAGACTTTTTTTTTTCCCACTTCTTTGGATTCCAGCACAGAAGCATTCAATAAGTTATTTACTTAGATGATAGGCAATGAACTCGCTCTAGTACTTAGTCACCCATCCTGGATACACTTCGGCAGAATATGGATATTAGTATTCTCCAAAGTAGTATTAGTATTAGTTCACTTGCCTTGAATTGTTGATTATGTATTCTCCAATTAGTATTAGTTCACTTGCCTTGAATTGTTGATGTATAAATTTAATGGGGATAGGAAGTAAGATGCAATTGTTACCTTGTTATGAGGGATAGGTAGTGCTTGCATCATGGGGGCTATTACGCTTCTTGTCGTAGTTTATGTGCTGGATGTTTTTTTTTGGGTTGATATCTCTTTTGAAAGATTTGCTAAATGCATTGCTCCAGATCTTCATTGGTGGGATTTCAAAGACTATTTCACCTGAAATGGTAACATGATCGTACCTTGCTTCCCTCTCTCCTTTTTTTATTATATCATCCATACGTCTGGTGACTTAAGTTTGTAGTCTGTTTTTCCAGCTTAAGGAGATAGTTAGTGCATTCGGAACTTTGAAGGCATACCGTTTGGATGTCAATGTGGATCATAACGAGCCACGTGCTTTCCTTGAGGTATGGGGTCTAATGTTTCTCGTTCTATTTTTTGTTAACCATAATTTCTTAGTGATGAGGTTAAATCCTTGTAGACTCTTTGACATAACTCCCAAGTCCTTCTTCAGTGATTTGCTATGAGATAGTTGGTCATATGATTCATATGGTGTTTTGGAGGATGTTTTTAGTTGTCTATTTGGTTTCTATGAGTCAAGAAGCCTATTATCAAATAACAAATTGCGTACTTATTTTTAATTTTTTCTGTACCTTCGACATTGGTACATTTTCCTTTGGATATATTTTTTTGTCTAGTATCATCTTGCTGAAATGGGGAAGTCATAGGGGAAAGAATATTGTATTAAAATACTACATAGTAAAACTTTCAACCTAATCTACTCTAGAATTCTTGTACGCTTGAAATCTTAATAACCAGAACTAAAAAGTTCTAATAATCAAATGCAGCCTGGCCATCTCTTTGACTCATCTCTTGTCAATGCTAGCCGTTTATCGTAAATGATGCCATAAAGTGAAGCTCAATCTCTATTCACTAAGACTATTAAGATATGGAATTTGATGGCAAGTTAAATTAGTACCTCCCCTCCCCCATCTATACAACAAACTAGTTACCAATAGCTGGATATGCTGATATTTAATACCATAATTAGTGATTGCGGTTTCATTTTCTTTCTGGAGGTGCATCCGTGTTTTGATCTCTTCATTAGCTATGTAGTTTTATTGCGGAATAAGTCACTTCTCTTGTATGTAAACCTGAAATCTGTCTCGATACAAAAGAAGTATACAAATAATAACTCATCGTTAGTAAAATGTAAATTTGAATCCGAAAAAATCTAGTTTTCTTTCATGGTTTTGTTTTCCAGTTCGGTAAATTCATTAAGAATACACCAACTAAAACCAAGGACCAAGGGGATAGCCTTGAGAATCCACTACAAAACCCCCTGTTTAACAAAAGCAACCAAAGCTACAAAAAAACCAAACACCACTTAAAACACAAAATACACCTGAAATGGAGATAAACTAGAACACATCCACTGTTAAGCCTGAAAATGTGACCTGCACTCTCCCGAACACCAGCTATCCTCAGATTCACAGCAGAATTGGGCATATTTCTCCAAGATGCCATACAATAACTCACCTCTTGAACAATTCTGTGGCATATAGCTTCCTTTTTCTGCCTAATACTATGAAAGATGTATAAGTTCCGAGCTCCCCAAATATGATATATAGCAGCAGACAACACTGTATAGAACACTCTGCTTTGCATTGAGGTTCATTTTATGTGGTGCACAGCCCAATCAATCTCCTCAGCCAAACCTCTTGGGGTCTATGAAAACCACACCTGGATAATATATCCAGCTGTATCCAGCCAGAAACAGACCACACCTGGATAATAGATGCAGCCATATCCAGCCAGAAACAGCACATTCAAAGAACAAATGAATATGGGTGTCAACCCCTGAATTACAGAACACACATGTATCAGAGGAGACCCATTTGAGTAACCTGTCTTTGGAAGCTAACTTCCCCGTGAAAAGCTAGCCACCGAATGAAAGCCAGTCTTGGTATGTGGTGGGGAAACCAAACCAAATGGAACCAAGGCCTACTAACTGTACACCCCATTAGCGTTGGGAGTCCAAACTAACTTAAGGCAGTTGGGAAGCAGTGTAGGAGGAGTTTTAGCCATGATCTCCTGAGACACATCATTCCTTCTGGACTGCTTGGAAAACTAGTACATGTGCATTTTCCTCTCTTCTGGACTCATGATTTTATGTAAATGTGAATTCTCTTTTCTGTTGCATTCTGATATTTATTCTATATGCACCCCTTTCTGCTTGTTATATTAAATGAGAAATACCTATAGTTTGATACATAATAAACTGTCCATAGTCTTTTACAGTTGGATGAAGGGTTTGATACTACTCTTTTCTTGGATCTCTTGTTGATCGCTCTTCTTCTGACTTTATCGGGTTTATTTCAGTATGTAGACCAATCAGTGACTCTGAAGGCATGTGCGGGTCTTAACGGCATGAGATTAGGAGGACAACTGTTAACTGTCGTTCTAGCTACTCCGGATGCGGCCTCATCAGTTGTATGTTGTCACTTCCCTTTTCCTGTTTCCAATAACTATTTGAACAATTCCCAGTTATTTTCTTCCTAAAAGGGGAATTGAAGCAAATGTTGTACTTAATTTTAGGAAAATATCGGCAATTCGCCTTTCTATGGTATCCCTGAGCATGCGAAACCCCTTCTCGAGAAGCCCACACAAGTCCTGAAGCTTAAGAATCTGGTATTCTGTTGATTATTATTATTTGTCTTATCATATTTTGTCTATGTTAGAGTCCTGTTATTAATCGTACAATGTTGTACCCTTTCCGTTTTAATGTTTTCCCCCAATGAATGCTTCAGTTGGATCCAGATAGCCTCTTGTCGCTGTCTGAAGCAGAGCTGGAGGAAATATTGGAAGACACACGGTTAGAGTGTGCCAGGTCCACAGCAAACACTTAATTTGTTTAACCTAATCTCTCCCTCTCTCTCTCTCTCTCTCTCTTTCTCCTGATTGTACAACTTGAAGATCTGCCCCATCCTCTGTGCAGGTTTGGTGCTGTTAAATCTGTTAACGTTGTCAAGTGTACTGACTGTCATACAAACCGGGAAACACAAGTCTGTGAAAACCCTAGTTCCTCAAACGGTGGGGAAGACTTGAATTGTGAGGACAAGGAAACGGCCATAGAAACTTCACAACATATTGATTTTGAGTCCGAAGAAATTAATAGATCAGAGCTGCAAAACAATAGCAAAGAAGCTGAAGAAGATGATAAACCTGTTGAGGGCGGAGGCATTTGTGTTGAAACCCACCCAGATGACATAATTGAAGACAAACTGTGCAATCCATCTCAAATTGATGGTAATGAAGATCTTGAATCGAAGGATCAAATGGAATATTGTGATAATAAGGTTGATGATACAATTCCGACTACAGATGCCGAGGTTGCCGATGTGGAAAATGAATCAGCAGATGGACACAAGAAGGAATCAATGGAAGCCAATGGACAGCTGCAGGAATCTTTGGCTGAAATGGATTTGACTGAGAGAATGGATACAGATGCTCCCGAGAAAGGTGAAAACGGAGCAAGTGTTTTTGGTCTTGAGGATTCATTTGAACCTGGTTGTGTTCTAGTGGAGTATAAAAGAACAGAAGCTGCTTCTATGGCAGCACATTGTTTGCATGGACGGGTTTTTGATAATCGGATTGTGGCTGTGGGCTATGTTGATTATCAAATTTACAAGGCAAGGTTTCCGAAGTAAACTTATTGCATACTAACTTGGGAAAACATTTAATTATTTTTTGTGTGATCTTACAATGAAATCTGGCCAACTACTCGATGAAGCAGAGTTTGATATCTTGTGGCAGTTTGACAGTTGCCCATATGAAGAATCGAAGGCTGTTATTAGAATGGAGCCGAGGTTGATGCCAAAGTTAGATTTGTAATTTTGGTTCTTCATGTAGTTTTCACAGAACGCAAGGGAATTTTACTATGGTCGATGTGACATCGACAGGTTCTTTATGCAAAAACAAATTTTTGTAATCTCATTTTGGTAATCAGCTTAGATACTGTGTTTATAGTGCCTTTGAAATGTTGTTAGCAATTTCGAGTTGGAGCATTAGGAGCTATGTATGCTGATGCCGTCCGGTTTACCAGTTTCGTAGCTCCTTCTCCTACATGTTCAAGTAGGCTTCTCGAAGTACTGATCCACTATTTCATTACAAGGGGGAAAAAACACTTGAACATATGCATTTCCTATTTCATGGCTAAAGCGAAAAAGGAAAAGGTTGATATCAAGCAGGTAGGGCTGAAAAAATTACAGGAGCATATTTCCTTCGTTTGGTTTGCCAACAAAAAGGATATGAGTTGCAAAATCTCTAACGCTTGATTGTACAACTTGTTATCGCTTGATTTTCTTTCTATGAAAGTGGAAACAAGCCACAGAAAGGAAAACAAACATTTTCCATGTTGCTCTCTTCCTTTCCGTAATTCATTCGCTGGGAGATTTCTGTGCATACACAATGTATCAGTTCCAAATCTGTAAATGAATCCAAAAGCATTACTAATCCAAATAGGTCAGAAAATTTTCGGAAAACTGGTAACTGTTGGTAAGCAGGGCTGCTGTTGTTAAACCAATTCATCGTCAGAGTAATAGTCAGCTAAGCAGGGCTTTTGTTGTTAAACCAAATCATCAGTAGAGTAATAATCAGCAATGAGTCGGTACATATATGATGGGCCGTGTCCTCCTCTGTGAATGACACAGACAACGATCAGATTATATGGTCGTATGTTAAGATAAATATAAATAAATATTTAAAGATATCTTTTATTTGTTCAAAATTTTATGTGGCGAATCTGAAAAATTCATGGAGAAGACCTCCTTCCTTACATGTCAGTGATGAATAGGCTAACGAGCTCCGGAGGCACATAATCAAATGCAGGATTGACAACATGAAGAAGAGGAGAGCCACTGCCAATTCCAAAATCCATGCAGCCGGAAAATTCACCATATTCGATCAATTCAGATGGGCATCTCATGTCATTTAGCAAGACCTCTGGATTGTGTGGGTACAAGGGACACAGCTGCCACAAACAGGGCTAACTATAAGGTATAACTGTATTGCTGAAAAATATTAGGATCATTACTAACTTGCGCAAAAAAAAAAAAAAAAAAAAAAGGAAGTACGGAATGTACTAAGCTGCAAAACCCTATGTCTAGTAATAGCAAGCTGCGAAAACAGACATTCACGATATTTTGAGACAGTAAATTGAAAAGAAAAAAAAAAAAAAAACGCGAGTTTTTAGTTATTCTTAATCTTCATCAAATGGGCATGAATAATTATTTTTTGTTTGCTTCCATATACTCAGCTCAAGGGACTCAACTCATATTCATATTACCCAAAATCACCATACGTTTTCAAAATCTCACTTGATGACTTCAAATGTTATTTGCAAGTGACAGGTTGTTTGGCGTATCGAACAAAATCGTGTGATAAAATGAATCATATGATTCCTACAAAAATGCTCCCTAGGGTCACCCCACAGGTCAGAAAAATGACTGCTCGGTGAACCAGTACAAATTGTAGGGATTCTAAAAACTGAGGTGCTGAGTGCTGACACAAACCTTGTGCATACCAGCCACAACAACAAACGGGATAGCATGAGCGCGAGCAGCAAGTGCAACCATCCTCAACCCAACAGGTGCTATGATCCCACCATTGGCCATCACCGCATGAACACCAACTATAACCTTCATATGAATTTCCAATTATACGGCATAAAGTGATCAACATTATTATCAATGGAAGAGAAAAAGTGGCCAAATTTCATAATTACCATGTTTACTCGAGAAATCGTTGCAAACACTGCAGAATCAGTAACAACGGTACTCTGCACACCTCTTTTGACCAACTCTTTTGCAAGGACATGTCCTTGGTACCTGATCAAAGGTGGATGCAACAGAAAATATGGGAAAAAAAATTATAATAAGGAAAAAATATAAATCCAATAAAAAAGCTGCTTGCTCTATTTATTGACATTGTAAAAATATGTACAAACCTTGGTGCACCCTCAGCAATGAAAACACGAAAGGATCGTTTTTTCTCCTTGGCAGCACTTAGGAATTCCAACACAGTTCTAGAACGACCCAACGTTAATATCACCTCACTGAAAGCACCAAGAAGAGTTAACGGAATGTAAATACTAGAACATTTATTTGTTGTATGGAAGCAGAATGAAAATCTATTTGAATGCAAATACCAGCATATAAAACAAATTTAAGACAGAAAATAGACTTATCCTAGTTTAGAAACAGAACTTTTGATGAATATGCTCCACCGCTTGCTCAGCAATTTGTTCGTGGCAATCATCAATCTCTCCAATTAGTTCATTAACTGCCTCGATGACGTTATGCTTTAATATTCGTCTGCTCATCTTTCTATCAGCTGTTATAAAGCATAAATGGAAATAATGTGATCAACCGAGCATATATACTGTTTTTAGCATCATTCCACATAATTTAGGAGGATTTTGCTAATACGACGAACAATATAAAAACATTTGCCTTTTTCTCCTGAATCACGACCCATGCTCTCTAGAAGAGTATGCAATGAGGGTCGATCCAGAATACTCCCATAACCAACCGCAGCAGCAGATGCAACATGGTCACAATCAAGCTCAGCTGTATCTTCTTCGTCAGTTTCTGCTGATAAATTTAACCCATTATCATCACTTGTCACAGCTGAAAGATCCTCCACCCGTACAATATGCAGTACACGCTTCATGATATTCCCAACAGCCAGCTCTGTTCCATCCATATGGTTTGGTGATTATTACAACATACAATAAGAGTGCTATAGAGCATGGAGCCTACACATTATCTCATATCTCAGGATGGTGTAATTACCACAATTATACTTCTGAAATACTTTATTTGCCAAACACCTTTTCACTAATAAGTACGGAGGCACAAATGCACGGACACATATCACTTATTTATGTTACTAGGTTAGAGTGGTGTTAGGATGATAGTAACATCATGACTTTGAAGTGTTCAAGAAACTGTGTGTTTGCGAACACCAACAAGCCATCATAGGATAATTGTGATGGGTACGAGATTGTGAGATTAAATCTTCGAATGACATTTTGAATGTTCTAAACTACTCAGACACATCAATGTTGGTAGCACAAACAAATGCAGCAACTACCCATCAATCTCGGTAAAATTCTTTCATATCAAGGACAAAATGGTGTTCACAATATGTCAAAAACCATTTCATTGGTAATACTCGAGTTTTATGCATTGGTACGATAAAATTGGACTAATTGTCAAGCCAGTGCCTCATTACATGAGTAGGACGTATATCGCATTTGAATTTAGAAGCAACCCCGTGACCTAGGATAGTATCTTTAAACTTCTCCAAATTTCTTCATGTGTCAAGTTTAACTAGTACCCACATATCGAAATTTTGCATTAGTGCACAATGTCCAGACTAAGTTTTCAAACAACACTTTCACTAAGATTTTCCAAACGAATCAAACCCACAATCCTATCACAGCGTCACAGAACACTAATCAACATAGAATAAAATTGTCATATGTTCCATTGTGGAATGCATACCCACGGGATTTGCAGCAGTCAACTTCGCTCCTACAATCTTTATTGCCTCAATGAGTGCTTCAGCCTGGTTTGTAGACGGCAACCTTATCTGTGAAATCAATGATCGAAGCAACTCTGCGGTTGCGCGAGCAGTGGCATGTGATCCCTCTACCTTACTGCCACCACAAGATTAGAACATCCCATAATGTGAACGAAACCGATCAAACGAATCATATTTGAGGTTCAAAATCAAGTTCACTTGTGGGAGCAAGAACACCACAAACTTGCTTACCGGTTTTCAAGCTTTGAAACAAACTCATTTACAAGCCCTTCAATATCCGGCATCTTTTTAACCTAAGAATGAACCAAGCAGAAAGCATCAAAAAACATCATGAACGGCTCTGTTTGAGTACTAAGAAATTATAGAACCAAAAATCAATAACGATATGGTCATCATACGACTTCAATTTTGCTTCTTTTTCTTTCCTTTTCGTTTATTTCCCTATTTTTTTGGAAATCAACCAAAACCCAGTTGAAGAATCAAGAAATTGGCAAGAACCCAATGAAAATCGAGAAGAGATTGATATGTAATTACCTTGAAAAAAGTCTCCCGAGTTCTGTAAACTGTAACGGCAGCCTGTGAAGTTTTTCAGGAATTTAGAAACGGGAGAAGAAAGGGTCCTTTGGAAAATATTTAGTTTATGAGTATTGGAGGTTTCATTGTTGAGCTTTTGTTCTATTAATTTTTTGGCTAAAGAGGAAACAAATCTTTTTTTTTTCTTTTCCTTAGGTTCCAAACAATTCCTAAAAAAAAAAAAAAAAAGAAGAGAGGAGAAGTCATGCTACAATTTTTATTACTAATATTAGTGTAATTGTAATATTACTTTTTAATTAACCAAATTAATTCATAATATGTATTTGCATACAGTATACATCAACTTATAATTGACAAATCAACACGCGACGAACACAATACAGGCAAAACAAAACCAAAAAATAGGTAACATATCAAACCATAAAAAATCATAAACCATGAACCATAAAGTTTGAAACTTAACCATGACTATGACTAACTTTACATATTGGGTACACACTTTTTCATAATAAAATTTTAAAAAATACGTAACATAATGTATCATTATTAGGGTCAATAATGATCTTTAACTGAATCAGTAAATACTATACTTTTGCGAATATTATTAACAAGAGGGCTATCAGTCAAAGGATTCTAATCGTATGTATATTCAAATAAACTCGGTCATATATTCCACCAAGTCTTTGATTTTTTGATCTTTTGGCTTGATGTATGTAAGACAAATGATCTCTCATAAAGCATGAAAAGTTAAAAAGTCTAATAATTCACTTAGTAGAACGGAACCTAAATTAGAATCTAAAGTATTTTTAAATTCTCTATAGTGAGAATTGACAAGCAAATAGAAGCATAAACGTCATTCTTTTATTGAAAGTTTTTACCTTTTCAATCTAAAAAATTGCGTCTTAAGCAATTTTGGAAACCACTTTGCCATGAATGTTTCCATTTTCCCCATTCAATGCCAAATTTGATAGAGGGTAGATTCCGTAACCTTTACCAAATCCTCCGTCTGTTACTCTGCAAATGAGTCGAGCCAAACTCGATCCGTAGTGGTTAAGCCTGCTCATTAACTAGACCAGCCTAAAATGAGCCCGTATGAACAACCGAGCCTACTTTTAGAGTACTGCTCCTTTAATTACACAAGTTTAAAATTTGAGTTCGAGCAGCTCGGTTCGAAGCCATGCCGAGCAACTCGATTTGTTTTGCACCCCTACCCGTTAATAGACCCACTGGCGGAGCTCGTTAAGGACCATTGGGGGTACCGGAACCCACTAGATTTTTGGTTTTTATTTTTGCCCTCGTAATAATACTCTAGGTGGAACCTTGAGTACAACATCTCTCAACATGGAAAAATTATAGTCCATGCAGCACCGTCACATGATGTTGCTCAAAACCAAATGTATGAATCCCTCCTAAATAATAAATTAGGCAGAAGCAAGTTTCCATTTACTGAACTCTAATGCCCAAACTACCAAGTCTTTACGGAATTACAGTTACTATCTCATTACAAAATTCAAGTAAGCTACGTTTTCTATTTTCGAGTCACGGTCCAACTTGCTTTTATTACGCATATTGGTTGGTATATCTTTTTCAAGTTGGTATATTAACTCTTATAAGATAACCGGATTCGGGGACCTTGTAGTGTGTTTCACCGTGCAGCGCACATCACAACCGTTTATCTTGAAATTCGACGGTCCGGATTTGCGGAGGCTTTCTTATAAAAATTTCTCAATAAAGCACTTTAGCAGGTAAGAAAGCTTCCTCGAATCCGGACAATCAAAAACACTTTTAGACGGTTGAGACTAGTGCACTGCACGAGGGAGTGCATACGATGCATTGCAAGATCCCCAAACCTAGATAACCTATTTTCAATTGTATTTCGGTTTCTATTATTAAGTATAAACGTTTGCACATCATGCATGGGCATAGGCATGCTACAACATTAAAGATAATCACCATAAGTGATTTGAAACTTATTGGGTTGTTTTTTATGCTTATTGTTTGTTGTATCTGGTTTTTGACCTACAGGTGTTGGGCTTTAGGCCTTCGGGTTTGGGTCTTGATTTGGTAACTGTGATTGTTACCTTTTCCTGCCCCTTTTAGTCTTGTTTTCTTCAAGATTAATAAAGTTTTTCATCTTTCAAAAAAAATTGGGCCTGCAGGTCTGACCAGTTGGCCCGCCACTCGGTGATGTTTCCAGTTCGGTCGGTCCAGTAAACCGGTTGTGGTAAAAAAAAACGGAGAAAACCAGTCAAATCGGTAACTATTCTACGAACAAATTGGACAGGAGGGACTCAAGAACACTCAATTTTTCGCCCGGTTTGATGAATGGGCTTCAGTTTTTGAAATGCTTCCATGTGGGACTACACATTATGGTGGCAAAAACCCACTACACATAATTTTCTCCTTGTTTATTTATTTTTAAAATTTTCATCGGTATGTAATCTACGCATAATTTTACATACACATAATTAAGACGTCAGTATTCAACTCCGGCTGTCGTGTTGTTGAACCAGTGACCCGCCTACCACGTATCTTTCAAGTTTTCAAAACCTTGATCACCGCCCCTTCAAGATTTCCAAGCATGCCAGAACTGCGTCTCCTTGTTACTAAAATGGTTTAACAAGTATATTCCGTTATCTCTTGCAACCCAAAGACATCTTTTGTAACCACAAGCTATAAAAAATGGTTCGACGCCCTTGTTTTCTGGCCTTCCTGGATCATCCCAGAAGACATCAAAGCTTGCATGACTATGTCCATCGTCTTTGCGCATGAAGCACCAAAACAACGTCGTTTCCCAGAAATTTTGTTTAAAACTCCAATCTCTCTCGGCCCAGTGACCGAGCCACTGCTCACCCAGATCATCGTCACCGGACTTGCAATGGATGAACAACTTCTTGTGGTGAGAAAGTTCATTTCTTACGACAAGCGTCCATTTGCGGGTCCATTGCCTGAATATAAAGGAATGACAATGAGTTATGGACAAGGCTAAAACAAGCAAGGGCACATAGACATAGTTAAGGGATTTCATTGTGATGATGGTATTTGTACCATTGAGTTCGAAGGCCAAGACGTGCCCTTAATTTCTTGTGGAAATATAGAAGTTTTAATGGGTTTTATTGCTAATTAATTAGTAACTCCTGAAGTTGGTCCGATTAAAATTAGTAACGGCTGCATGAATTAATTACCACATTGCCTGACTTCATCGCGAATTAATTTACAGTACCGGACCCGACCCTGAAAATACCACGCGGCCTAAATCTATCCCGAATCACGATCGAGTAATGCGTGCGTGGTACCTTCCCGTTGTTGTGTGACGGACTCCCTAAGAACCCAACCGCAATCTGATAATTGTTGATGGCCACGATAACGGAGAAGTAACAAACTGAACATACACGAAAAAACCAAACGGAGAAACCAAATAACAAACAGAAACAAATAAGAGAGGCCAAGATACGTGGTTTAGTTTACGGCTGTAAACTTACTCCATGGGGCAAGCGAATGAGAGATGATTCCACTACCTAAAGAGAACAATGCTTTGAAGAGCTACAATGGACAATGGTGATTAAACAGATTGTCTTACAAAGAGACACTCACCAATCCCAAATACAAGTTCTCTCACCAAAACGCTGCGACCTTAGATTGTGTCGTAGATGATGTCACGTCTAGGTCCAATAATTAAGACCGGGTCGAATCCATATTGTCTTTCTGTAGGTTTTAGCCAAAGTCTCAAACTTGGCTTTTGGATTTTGGTGGTGGAATTCTCTAAACTTCGAGAACGACTAAGATTAGAAAGACTAATTAAACTAAGGCAAAGTCTAGGAGATTTTAACAACCATAACTTAGGCTAATTCGTTCCTCTCTTGTTGAGATTAGGATTCTTGTAACCATTTGACAAACATCTAGGTTGACATCGCTCCAAGCATCACACGTGAAAAGGAGAATCAACCCTTAACTACGAGAGATCAAAAAGGTTAACAAACCTAGACTTCGATACATAAAATCGATCCTAACTCTTTGAACTGGAAATGATGTTCGATAAAGTTTAGGATTCTTATGCCATTTAGACAAACATTTTGATTGACATAGCCCTAATCGCACGTGCCAAGTGGTCAAGCCCTTGGCTACAGCGTGATCAAAGGGATTAACAAACCCAAATTTTGATACATAAAGATGAACCCGTGACTTTATTAAACAAGAAGTGTTTGCAATTTGGCGAGAAGAACGAATTAAACCTAAGTCATGGAGTGCTAATCACCCCATGACCGAGCCTATTTAGACTACTCAAACATAGGAATGAAAGACATAACTTGAAACGTAAAAGAAATGAAGAACATGATTTTTACGGAAATAAACTTGATATATATGAAGAACTAAGTAGTTGCTACAACATTAAAACAAGAGAAATTAAACGAAACATGAAACTTACGTGAATTTTCTAGAGAGATAAAGCTTCAAAATCCTCTCCCATGGAGGAGAGAGGGAGGAACAACTAAAACTAAACTAATGAAGGAGGAAGATCCTAGAGAGAGGGAGAGAGAGATGATTATATACACAACATTTTCTCTCTCTCAAAATATCCCAAAAACATAGCATAAGTAGAAAGTTTCCATAAATAGAAGGTACATAAAGTGAAGTAATTTGGCTGTCTGGTGATGTTTGGATCGATCCAACATGAGTTTGGATCGATCCAAACTGCTCTGGTGAAGTTTCGTCCAAGGTTGGATCGATCCAACTTTCCTTTGGATCGATCCAAAGAGTGTTGCTGGAAAAATTTGTGAAGTTGGATCGATCCAACTTGCCCATGGATCGATCCAAGATGCTCTGGAAAATTCTGATGAAGCTTGGATTGATCCAAACCCACTTTGGATCGATCCAAGCCCACTTTGGATCGATCCAAAGAAGGCTGCTGGTGAAATGATGAAACTTGGATCAATCCAAGTTTACTTTGGATCAATCCAAGTTCTCCTAAGCTTGAACTTCATTCCTTTGATCACTCCACTTGCATTACGCGCTTCCGGATGTCTTCCAATGGACTCAAATGGATCGTGTGACCCTCGGGGAAGATGAACCTCGGTCTTGTGAGTGCGCGTTCAAGCCCGGACCCCACCGTGAGTTTTTGTGAATGTGACACACGGCTTCAAAGCACCAACTTTAATTGTGACCTTCCGAAGTCCCGGGCCTTTAGCCGAATCGTCGTTCCTTCGCTCTTGAGGTCCGGTGTTGGCGTGCCATGGGGCACGTGGCCCTATGTAACTTGGAACGGTTCCCAATGCGCACAAAACGCTCTTATTTTCCCTGTTTAACCTATAACTAACAAAAACGACACTACACGCATATCAACCAAATAAAGCGCGAAATCGCGTGTGTGTGTGAGCAAAATGAGCTAGATAAGCCCCGGATAAATACAACATTGGGGGCTTATCAAAAACGCAATTGGAATCACTCACCAAATTCAGATATATTCTTTCTTACCAAGTCTCACATAACTCCTATAGTTTTAACCGAGAGACACAGACGAAATGGAGTTCCATAGGCTTGACTAGATGTCACATAGATACAGATGATTGTCATGAAACCTTATGGTTTTAACCAGAAAGAATCGCCGAAACAGATGCTTCTAGATGACCAAAGGCCTACAATACCCACCATAAAAAGGCAACCAAATACAAATGAAGATATTTCAAAAAAAAAAAAAACTATTGTAAAGATAAGATCCCCTAGTTGCGTTTCCTCTCTGCAGACTCTCTCTCTAACCCTTGTTTCTTCCGCCTAGGTTATTCCGCCGCCTGGGAGCGGCGCCTCCCCCTCCCCCCCCAGGCCTTTCCTCTTCTCCTCTCTCCCTTTTCTCTTCTATCTCCCTCTCTTTCCTCTCCTTTTCTCTTCTCTCTCCCTCTCTTTCTTCTTCTTTTTTCTTCCCTTTCCGTCATCCCTCTCGCCTTTGTTGCTGCTTCACTGCCTCCGGAGATCTGCTGGGTTCTCCGGGTTTATGCCTAACGGCGTTTCGGCTAGTGTTAACGATCTTCTTCGTCGGCGGCTTGCGGCGTTGCTGGTGGTGGCGGGTCAGCCTTGTTCTTCACATGCCACCGGTGGTTTTGGTTGTTGGGCCTCTCCAGTTTATTGCTTAGCGGCGAAGTGCGTGTGTTGTGGATGGGTTTTTTTATTGATTTGCAGGGCTTTGTTGCTGCTGACGGTTGGCGGCGGCGCTAGATGATGGTTGGGGTTTGCGGCTGCGGTTGATGATGGTTGGGGTCTGCATTCTGCGGTGTTGGGAAGCTGACGAAAGCCATGGAAGCTGATGAGTTGCTTGGTGTTGGTTACTGTGGTGGGGCGGCCGGTCTGTTTTCCGGGACAGCAACAGGGGCTTTTGTTCCCCGGGTCTCCAGCGACGGCGTGGCAGCGGTTTGTCTCCTTCAGGTGGCCATGGAGCGATGGTGACATTGATGGAGCAAGGAGCAGATTAGGGTTTTTTTATTGGGCTTGTCTTGTTGGGCTTGACCCATTTATTTAGGCATTTTTAGGTCTTTGGGGGTTTATGAGCTGTTTATTGTATATCTGGGTTCTTTGACCCATTGGGGTGTTGGGCTTTGGCTTGCTGGTGTCCATGATTGGCTCCTTGCCAATCATTGGTTTTGGGTCTCGGTTTGGGCGGATTTTTTTGCTCTTTGAGCATGTTCTGCTGTTGCCTTGTCCTTTTAATCTTGTTTCCATTTCAAGGTTAATAAAATCTTTTTGCCTTGCAAAAAAAAAAAAAAAAAAAAAGATAAGATCCCCTAGAGCCTCTCAAAGGAATTCACTCAAGAAGTGCAAAGGCTGAGAATAAGGCTATGTTTACAGCTACAAAATCTTTCCTAAAACCAATACTTGCTGAAACTGATTTCCTTGCATCCGAAGTCCTAAATGAATAAGAAACAAATCTTTAGGAAGTCCAAACAAAATCTAAAATCGGTCAAAACACGCGTTGACCATTTGGACGGACTTGACCACAGTCCGGACAAAAACAACAGAGAGCTCTAGAGTTCCAAACAACAGGTGACCTTCTGGACGGCCGTGACTCCCCTCCGGATGGGATTTACAGAATCCCAATATCGAGCTGAAAATCCGCCCACCCTTTGGGGGACAAGTATAGATGCACCATTATTGAGGCTTAGGTTTAATTTATTTAGTATCCAAATAACAACCATTTAACGAGTCAAGAACAGTTCATAAACGACTCAGTTCATTTACAACTAACTAATTTCCTGGACACAATATCTTGTCATGCTTTGGGCGCACAACGATATCTATATGTTAACATTAACTCGGGTAATATATTTATAGTCGGTGCCATTTTTTGCAAAATTTTGACGTTCATGCAGGGCTGCGGGACATCTAGTTGTTGGGGCGGTGTGGCACATGTCACCCCGCAAGGCCGGCCTAAGGGATTTGGGTTTCCTATATTTATGTACAACAAAATGTTATTCCTTTTTTTTTTTTTTTTTTCAGGCAATGGACCCGCAGATGGACTGTTGTTGGAGTCATGTTGAAAACTAATTGTTGTACATTTATCATTTTTGAATTTTTTTTTGGGTTGCCTCTTTTTTTTTTTGATCGGCTTTTTGCCTCATTGAGATGTCCAGATGGGCTACTGCCTGCGTCTTGTAAATTTTCTTTTGAGCCTTTTCAAGTTTTCCTTATTGGGCTAAAAAGGCCCTTACTCAAACTTAATAGTAGTAAAAATTATGGGAGTGCCCCTGTTTTCCTGAGTTCATTTTTTATGACCACAGTCCATTTGGTGATATATTGAGTAAATAAAGAGTGAGTTATGGGATGTTCAGAAAGACATGAGTGAGTTATGGCCAATTAAGGCTAAAACAAGGAAGGCCACATAGTTGTTATGCGCTTTCATTTTTGTGATGGTGCAGGCACGATATTTGTACCATTGAGTTAAATGGCCAATATATGGCAGTTTCAGCACTAGGTTTTATTAAATGCAAATTAAATTACTCGTGAAGTTAGTACAAGATAATAATGAAATTTTCTTTGCCGATCGGAGAAAAGATGAAGTAATAAGAATTAGGAACGGCTACTTAGAAAGGAGTAATAAGTCCGGGTTCGTACACCATATTAAAAAAACATATGTTTTTAGGGCAAATGTTGTGATCTTGCTCACTCTAATCCTTAGCAACAAAAAACAAGAAACAATCCATATTCAAAACATATGTTTTCATGTATCTTGTTTTTTTATTGTGGCACTGTACGTTTCTTTATTTACTTATAGATTGGCACTGTACGTTTCCTTATTTACTTATAGAGTGTCTAGGTTTTAGAGTTGTGGAAAAGAATCGTTTTAATACTATGTATTTTGTTTTCAATGCTGTAGTTTTTTGGGAAACGGGGTACATGCTGTCTCATCCAAGATGTCCGTGCTCGGCAATTAACGGCGCAGATCTGCTTAGACCCAAATAGATCTACATTGTCGATTACCGAACTGATCTGCACCGTTGATCTCCGATTACGGACAGCTCGGAGGGGGTCAACATGTATGCAGTCCCTCCAGTTTTTTGTTCCACACCTAATGAGGATTTTCAATTTTTTGGTTTTGTATTTATTCAATTTTTTCCGCACTAATTGGTTCGCATTTGTTAGTTTTGTATGCTTTTCACGTCATTTTGGTTCGTCTCTACTTGAGGAATCGGAAAAGTAAAAAATTACGAGATTTACCCAATTTTTTTTGGAAAATATCCAAGAAAAAACGGTTAAAGCTGTCCTTAATTGTGTTCTCTTGGATATTTCCAAAAAATATGGGTAAAATTTATAATTTCAAAATTTTCAAATCCTCAAGTCGAGACGAATCAAAAACTAAAAAAGTCAACGCAAAACTAACAAACGCTAAAACAATTAAATAAAGACAAAATAAAAAACTTGAAAAACCAGTTGCACTGAAACAATCCAGTAGTGATTTTTACTCTCTAGTCTCTACTTCCACAAATGAAGTGAAATTCTCCTTAATTAGCAATTGACATGAAATTCCAAATGTCAAATTCGAAGCCTAATGGAAGCAATCTCACGCAGTAATAATATTTTAGAGTTGTGAATATAAAGAGATAAAGCAATTTATTAAGTTAATTAATCAAATAAAATTGACCAAATTAATCATTAAACGGCCGCAGAGAAATAGTACAAAAATACATGCGTGATTCATTTTTTTGCTTGTTACAAGTCCTCAACATGGGAATATAAATGCTTTTCCATGCACCGTACGGGTAATTCAGTTATGGGGAATTCCGCCGCCACCAAATCCACCGCCAAAGCCACTTCCAACACCACCTCCGATTCCGCCACCTTTACCAAATCCTCCGCCAATACCCCCGCCTCCAATTCCTCCGCCGAAACCACCACCTTTACCAAAACCACCACCAATTCCCCATCCTTTTCCGAAGCCAATTCCACCACCTTTGCCAAATCCACCGCCAATTCCACCACCTTCACCGAAGCCTCCACCACTGCCAATGCCACCACCCTTGCCAAAGCCTCCACCACCGCCGATTCCACTACCTTTGCCTATACCACCGCCAAGGCCACCACCCTTACCAAAACCTCCACCACCTTTGCCTATACCACCGCCAAGGCTACCACCCTTACCAAAACCTCCACCACCGCCGATTCCACCACCTTTGCCTATACCACCGCTGATGCCACCACCCTTACCAAACCCTCCACCAATTCCACCGCCTTTTCCGAAGCCTCCACCAGTGCCTCCACCTTTTCCAAATCCGCTGCCAGCTCCTCCACCTGTTCCCCCACCTTTACCAAATCCTCCACCGACACCACCTCCAACGCCTCCGCCTTTTCCAATACCGCCGCCAACTCCACCTCCTTTTCCAATCCCACCCCCAACTCCTCCTCCTATTCCACCACCCTTGCCAATGCCACCGCCTTTACCAACCCCACCACCAAATCCACCCCCTTTGCCATGTCCACCACCAACTCCACCACCTTTCCCAAAGCCCCCTCCAATTCCACCCCCCTTTCCAATGCCTCCACCTACTCCACTGCCAACCCCACCACCCTTTCCAAATCCGCCGCCAACTCCACCACCTTTCCCAATTCCTCCGCCCACTCCTCCTCCTTTCCCAATTCCTCCACCCACTCCGCCACCCTTTCCAAAACCACCTCCTACTCCTCCTCCTTTCCCAATTCCTCCGCCAACTCCGCCACCTTTGCCAAAACCACCACCCACTCCTCCTCCTTTCCCAATGCCTCCACCAACACTGCCTCCAACTCCTCCACCCTTGCCAAATCCACCACCAATCCCCTGCCCACCCCCAGCACCACCACCAACTCCACCACCTTTCCCAAAGCCTCCTCCAATTCCACCCCCCTTTCCAATGCCTCCACCTACTCCACTGCCAACCCCACCACCCTTTCCAAATCCGCCGCCAACTCCACCACCTTTCCCAATTCCTCCGCCCACTCCTCCTCCTTTCCCAATTCCTCCACCCACTCCGCCACCCTTTCCAAAACCACCTCCTACTCCTCCTCCTTTCCCAATTCCTCCGCGCACTCCGCCACCTTTGCCAAAACCACCACCCACTCCTCCTCCTTTCCCAATGCCTCCACCAACACTGCCTCCAACTCCTCCACCCTTGCCAAATCCACCACCAATCCCCTGCCCACCCCCAGCACCACCTCCAAAACCACCGCCACCAAACCCACCTCCAAATCCCCCACCACCGCCAGATCCACCCCCAAACCCACCTCCGAATCCCCCTCCTTTACCAAAAAGAAACTTCTGATCGTCCTCCTCCCCATGATCATGCTTCAAACTTGCCACATCTCGAGCAACTACCACACTGATCACTAACAGAAAATGAAAACAGAGCAATGATAACACCCCAATATTATTTCTCATTTCTCCACGCATCATATAATTAATAAGGTTTATAGAATCAAAGTCCTATATGTATCTACCAAGCATACATCTTCTGTCTCTCTATATATCTGAAGGTCCTGAAGAAGTCCCACTCTCACAGTATCATGAGTCTGTTCCAAACATTAAATGGTTTCAAAAGGACTTGCTCAACAACTAACTGTTCTCGCCACATTCGGGATTAAATGCCCTGCAATTATTTACATTATCACGCGTTTTTTGATGTCTCTCTTTAGTGTGGCCGATCTCTTCTTTTGTCACTCAAAGAGTTGAACCATGAAAAACTGGTAATCCTACGAAATCACCTCACTTGGAGCACCGTCACGTAGTGCCACATACCACTGAATAATTACTCGATTGAGACCCCCATGAATTCACTTGTCACATGATCCTAATGAGATGATATTGCTACAGCTACTAGATATGGTACACACGATGTAGCTAGATCTGAGGCTATTGGGTTCTATTAATTGGTAACAAGTCCATATTAGAAGACTTATAAGAATGTTAATGATGCGAACATAATGTTTTAATCGTAAACTCCAGAAGGGTTTGGCCAAGTGGACATGATATCAGAGCAACTAAAGGGCTTGTCACCAAGATGTAGCAAGTTCGAATCTAACGAAGACAAAATATTCAAAATTACTAGAGGTGTCCGGTCCGAAATTAGTCGAGATTTATTAACCTTTGAAAATGGATTACAAAGATTAGAAGGACCTTAAGCACGCGGCATCACAATAGAAAAACGAGCATCCCAACTAGGTTGGCACCCTCGCATACCGACAATCATATGCCACATAGGACCCACGCAAGCTGGCCCGGAGATCCAATATTACGATATATATATATATATATATATATACGGAAAACTTCACATCCACACCTCCCGGAAATAAGAAAAAATTGGTTTTTTTTGTGTTGCAATTTTTTTTTGGAAAATCCGATCCGTCCAATGTTTTCAGAAGGTGTTTTCAAAGGTCCACGCGAAAAATCTTCAAAACCAAATACCGGGAAGGGCTTGATCCAAGCAGTTTTCGCAAAAACTGTATTTATATATTTTTGCGAAAACTGCTTGGATCAAGCCCTTCCCGGTAATGATTTTGTCGCCATTTTCTAGTCTTCATGAATTGATTTTTATTACTATTGACAATCCAAACACAACCTTAAAAATTACTCAGATCCGACATGAGCTAATGGTGCATGCATGCTTCTTGGATGTTGAGGAGCCATGTGAAATGGTAGTTTTCCCACGACCTTTGTCTCTTGTATAATTTGTTGCATTATCTTTTTTTTTTTTTTGCATTATCTTTGGCAGATACATAACCAATAATGCCAAAAATATTTTTGTTAATGTCGAAATTGTAGTGCATGAAAGTCTTGTATCCTTCAAACGGTACAAGTTTTTTTTATAGTTCTCAATTTTGGCATTAACACAAACAATTTTGTCATTATCACTACTAAAAACGGCTTATATAATGATTTTCTATTACACAAAATGAGAAACTGAGTTATTTTTTTGGTCCAAAAAAATTCATAAAAGTTATTGTCTTGCATAGTGGTGGACAATCTTCTGTAAATAGATGAATAAAATTTTCACAGTTTCTTGAATGAGTTAAACAAGAGTATTTAATCTACTAATATCATTTTAAAAGAAACTGTGGTGAATAGGTTGAGACAGATCTTTTAAAGATATGATCTTCTTTTGGATGATATGAAAAGATTTTCTTTTGTAACGGGTTGTATTAATTTGGTTGTTTACATTGGATTGACTTGTGGGCTTATTTTTTTGCGCTAGGTGTTCAAATATTTTTGGTTGAACGCTCAAATATTTTTAAATTGGGTGTTAAAGAAGGGCTAAACTAAATTAGAACTAAAAATATTATATGTATTCAAAAAAAAAAAAAACATTTGAGGGGATGTTCAAGTGACCACCCTCCCTTACGCATGGATCCGCCACTAATTGTATATAGGATAAAAATTGTCATTGTTCATGAACAAAAAACACTTACAAAGTCTAAGGAACGCAACTTTAAAAGATAACTCTAGGTAAAACTGTATCTAGAGCCGTTGGATGTGTGTAGGCCCATGTGCATCCAACGGTTCCAGACACAGTTGTGTCCAAAATTGTGGTTTGAAATTTTATTTTATTTTTTATTTCAAGTTGTATCCATATCATTGCTCCGAAAAACTAGGGTAGTAGTCCCACGACCTCGATCTCTTGCATTTGTTGCATTATCTTTGACAGGTGTATATAACAAAAAGGCTTACATAAGGAAAAATGGCTAAAACCAACCGTCATTGTTTATGAACAAAAAACTAGGGTTTTGCACATGGGTTCAATAACTAGTTTCCACAAGAAGAACAAATTCAAAGCACAGAGCTAGAAACCAATGCTTTTAATGAGGTTATGAAGAAATGTGGAGTAACTACAGCTTGTGTATGATACCGTTCCATGTGCAAGGTAGATGTGGAATTTATTGGTTTGTTGAGAAAATTTATCTTCTTGTCAATGGCATTGATGGAAACCTCGAAAGGGAAGAGGATATATATGATATGCACTTATACATGCCAGATCTCATTCACACCTTTAAATGCGGATCTTCTGTCCACATCTCACTTTTCCGATCAAATTTTAATAATTCGAACCATCGAATGTGTTTAAAAAGTGTTTTTAAGGGTCCTTACGAGAAATCAGCAAAATAATTGACCAAGAAGGTGAAATTCCTACGCTGCTACTTTAATTAAACGTTAAACAAAAGTAGGAATGAACGAGATACGATGGTTTTTATAGTGTTTGATTCCGTCCCGTGGTTTTTGCCCATTTAGGGTTTTTTCACGTAAACCGTGTATTCATCGTATCTCGTTTGTTCCTACTTTTGTTTAACGTTTGATTGAAATAGCAGCGTAGATATTTCACGTGGTATCAGAGCCAGGAGGTCATGAGTTCGAGTCGCGGGAGCGTCATCGTAAGAGAAGAATTGTTAGGCCCCGAGTGGCCCCATAGATTTGGTTACACAATACTACTCCATGCGACCGCTCTAAAAACAGACTTGTGAGTGTAGTGTCGAATGTCATAAAAGACTTAATTGAAGCCCTCCCTAACACCAATTGGCTTTAGAAGAGTTGGTGGAAAAGCGATTGCAGCGAGTGGCATTATGTAACCAAATCCATGGAAGCACTCCGGGCCCAACAGAAGGGCTTCATCTGATCATTTTTTCATGAAAAGAATGATCGGATAAAACTCTTCTCAGTCATTTTTTTAATGATTTCTCGCGTTTGACCCTTAAAAAAAACATATTTTAAACATGTTGAACTGTTCGGATCATAAAGATTTGATTGGAAGAGTGAAGGTGCGGACAACGTGTGGATGAGATCCAACCTGTCCACTAATATATCCAAATGGCATGTATGCATACGTAAAAGATTATGTTAGATCCCTACCATAAGCATTCGATTTGAATATGGGTGGAGACCACCTTACGTACATCTCAATTAATTTTAGAATTCCAACTCCAGTGGCCCCAGTAATTAAGTTCAAGTGGTGGGTAGAAGACCACATCAAGCAAAAAATAGCCTCTTTATGTCCAATGAAAACTAAAAGCCTAATGGGCGTGATCCCGTAATTACTAGAAGTACGTTGCGCAAATCATTCCGGTATAGTTTTTCTGCATAAAAAAACTCTACATGACAAGTCTTTAGGAGTGTTTGAAGAACTTACTCTAGCCTCAAATAAAGCTCGAATTAGGGAGGGTTTTTTATCAAATTTTCGGGTACTGGGGCGGGTACGGGGGGAAATTAGAAAAATTCATCCGGGATCGAGTCGGGGTTGGGTTTATATTACCCCGCCCCGTTACCCACCCCGAAATATATTTATATATATAATTATACTTTTCTTCTAATCTAATAATCATTATACTAAAGATATTACTATATTTTTATCCTAATTTTTTTTATCATTCTACTAAAAAAAACTTTCATTCTTACCTTAATATTTTAACCATTACACTAAAATTTCACTTTATTTATAAGTATTTACTTTTATTTTGCTTTTAGATTAACAAATTTTTAAAATTTCTTACGAAGCGGCGGGTAAACCCGTCCCTCGATCGGGGCGGGAACGAGGGTACCCAAAAAATACCCGGTCGGGGACGGGTCTATATAATAATTTTTGGATCGGGGTCGGGTATGTCAAAAACCCACCCATTCCTAGCTCGAATTCTCGCAGTTTGCAAAAGAAAGAAATTTATTAATCATTGAAAAAGGAAGATATGGGTTTTGATTCTCTAGGGGAAAAAAAAGAGGAAGATATGGGTGGCTGAAAAGGAGTGGATTTGCAAACACTACAAGGGGCTTGGAAAAGGCTTGAGCTACTACAAAACCTAAAAGTAGCCCAAACATAACTTACTTATTCCAAGTCATATGCCAGGCCCAACAAAACCCCAATGTGGTAGATTTAGTAATTATGCAGGCCCACAATTGCACTGGTGATGTCAATCCCATAAACTTGCGTTTGGATTTTGTATTTCACTTCCCTTTTACCAAACCAAGTTTTATGTCCCAATCAATTGGGGTCAGCTACATGAATCTTTTTTCTCCATTGAGTCATTGTATGATTAAGGTTGTATGATTAAGGTTCATGTCAAAGGTTAGGTTCTGACGGGTCTTTTTATACGATACTGTTTCATACCTAACGCACAACCCTCCTTCTTTATCCGGACTTGGGACCGGCCGAGATCAAAAGATAAGGCTTTAAGAACGTCACACAGTTCAAAAAAAAAGAACGTCACAGGCGGAGTTATTTCACTTCCCTTTTCAATAAACAAATTTTTACAATGATAAAGGGGCTTGTTTTCCCTTGATAAATTTGGTAATTTTTAAAATATAATTGTGTCATTCTTCTCTACGCTCGATAACTAATAATTTGGTGCCGAATTAGCTTGCACTATTTTGCATAAATATGGTGTTTAGAAAAAAAAATTCCAATGTGGCAACTAGTTATTATTTTAAAGGTATTATATGGGTTATTTCCTTGCCATCGTTGTTTTTTAATTCTTGAAATGATGTGATTCTCAACTGCAATAAAAAAAAAATGGGAGAAGACGGACCACATAATACAATTGGGTCTCCTCACTCCTAGCTCTGTCCACATGTCATGATGTTACACATAATAACAAGGGAAGGCATGGACGGAACTGTATTGCCCAAACAAGGCCTTGAGATAGAAACAATTACACTAACGTATGTTCACAAACTATATATATCCAAACAAGTGCAAAAACTAATGAGAACAAAACAAGAAAGGGACAAGTGAGCAAGCCACTTGTTAGACATGAGTGGTTGTGTGTGTCAGTGTGAGAGTTAATGGTGTATTTGCCAAATGATAAAATCAATTCATTCGCTAAAAAATCAATCAAGATTTTAGCAAATGGTTTACTCATTTGATAAGATTTTAGCAAATCTTAAGCTAAAATCTTGGTTGATTTTAGCAAATGGGTTGATTTTATCTCATGAGAAATGACCCCTAGTTTATGTTAAGATTCTGTAATATGTTTGGTTAATACTTATTTTTTGGTAGGAGAAAAATAAGGGCAAAACTTCACTTACACCCCATGTAGTTGGGCCAGGTGCGGTTACATCCCCTGTGGTTCAATTTTTTTGCATCAACACCCCTTGTAGTTTGTGAATTTGCGCAAATCAACGGAAATAACCGTTAAAGGGAGAGACTAAAAGTTCAATGCGCTCACATCTTATTCTTTGATTCTTCTTCTCCCTTAAAGCTAAATAATCCATCCCATGTACAAAATATTGGATCTGAACAGTTCATATTGTAGAGATTGACAAGTTTTATATCCGTACCAAAATTCAAGTCAATTGAAAAATGAGTCAAACATAATTTATTTTCATGTAAATTTTCAATTTAGAAACAACATTTCATTTTAACAAGAATCTGGTCACTAAGTTATTAATGTCCGATCGACATGACTTTTTACAGAGATGCTCTACCCTTTGATTAATACATTATTGAAAAACCAGGGTTCCCTTAAAATCTGTTAAAACCCTAACAGTATGAATGCGAATCACTAATTAAATCAACCAGCAGAGCAGAAAATTACGCAAGCAGTACGCAAGCAGTCAAAACCCACAACACAGAGATATACGTGGAAAACCCTAAATGGGTAAAAAACCACGGGAAGGAATCGAAATCACTATACTCATTGTGCAGTTACAGATATACCTATCCAAACGATGTAAATCCTCACAACGTTCTAAGTATCACCTGCCGAGTCACACGTACACCGCACCCACTGATCTTGATCGCCAACGCCTTGAATCGCACAAGCCTTCCTTGGATACTTTCGAATCCCACCAAAGAACTCTAACCGAAAGTTGATTGTTGAAGCATTAAACCCTTTGAACTCTAAGCATCCGGTCTTCAAAGATCTTCAAGATCCACAAACCCTAGCCGCCACAAGTGTTTTAAGGATGAGTAGGAGTGCAGAGAATAAAGTGTGGCTGCTCAAAAATCGTTTAACCTAGTTGATGCGAATATATTAGCGGTTGCTCAAGAAGAACCAAGTTGCTCGAGCAACTAACCCAACAATGATTTGCTTGACAGATGGTTGCTTGAGCAAGTCGTTGAGCAACTTATTTGCTTGACAGGTTGCTTGAGCAAGTCGTTGAGCAACTTCTGAACAAGTAAAATAACCTACTCAACTCACCACTAAAATAAATACTACCGCACTCTCAACCATTACATAAAGAGATGATTCCTTTCCACACCTAAACAGACACTCTAAAAAAATAAAATTACAACTCGATGTAAATGTGTGTTTTGTCAAACGGAATTGCCAAAAACAAAGAAATCCGGAACTTGGTCCTTATAGGATTGTAAGCTCGGATTACATTTTTGACATATCAGATTAAATATTAAATACATCTCCGTTAACATGGACGAAAATGGGTGCGGCTGCAACTTTTTAAAAATCACAAGGTGTGTGGATGCAACAAATTGAACCACAATGGGTGTAACCTCATATAGCCCAAACCAGGGGAGGTGTGAGTGAAGTTTCCCAAAAAAAAATAGTTAGCCTTCAACGTTGTACTTTTGTTTTAGAGTGGGGACAAATTTGTTACTTTTGTCATTCAAATTTACAAATTCAAGAATTAAATATAGGCTTAAAAGCGACACTAAAGCAGTTTCCCGAAAGCATAGTATTATGCTTCAAAGATTCATGGTAGTGTATATAATACTCATTTTTCCTAATTATTAGAGAAGCTTTAACTACATATTATAAACCCCTATTATAAATTAAAGAAAATTACTTAAATCCAACATGTTTAATTTTTCCTTGATCTTACCGAGGCACGACTAAAGTCACATAATCTTACAGTTAGGATTCTCCGCTTTTACTCATAATTCTCACTCTCCGTTTCCATTCTCAATTCTCGGTTTTGTGAATTTAAGTAGAGTAGTTTGACGCTTTCATGTTCTCTCACACCGTGACGCGCTCGCATTATGTGACTTAGTGTATGACAAGTGGCATATATCTTTTTCATGGATAAATTTATATGTTTGCACTACATATATGTCAATGCATGGGTCCACATTTATACCTTAATTAATTTTGTAATCCATTAATGATGTAGATTTGCTAACTGCATACACTTTTTGATATTTTTTTCTATAGTGGGAATCCACATTTAAAAGTGCGAATTGACTTATCAATCCTATCTAATTTATATGTCTGCGCTAAATATATTCAAAAATATACACATTTCTTGCCTCATTTTGGAGAAAATTTTGGGTGCAAATAGGTACCGCACATCTGGCTCATTTTGGAAAAATCTCTTCGGTCGTCCAAAATACTTTTGAATGGCCAAGATGCACGATGGGTACCACCACGTGGTACCCAGCCGACACCCAAACTTTTCTCCTCACTTTGTTTCACTTATTTCCAGCTGTGTTTAGTTCCGTAATTCTCCCATGAATAATGATACATACACAAACTTTGTGCCACAACCAACCACAACCCCACGCAAATGGGGTGTGGGGCTCGCATGTGGGGTCCATGTGGGACCCACACCCCATGTGAGTGTGGTTGTGGTTGGTTGTGTCACAAAGTTTGTGTCACGATCATTTTTGTTCTCGCCTTTAGGTAGCTAATCAGATCCCCCCCCAAAAAAAAAAAAAGGTGTAGCTTTAATTGAGCTTAAATAAAAAGAATTAGCTAGTTTTCAAGATCAATTGATTTCAGATCTTTAAACACAGCATTAATTAAGCTCAAACAAAGTTTTACCCGAATAATGCTAGGTCCACACCACAAACCGCACAAATTTACGTGGCACTGCACGATTGGTAATGGGAGAACAAGCACTTTGATACTATTTTGCAACCACCAATCATGCAGCGCCACGTAGGTTTGTGTGGTTGGTAGCTAGTCCCGTGAAGTGGTGTGTTCCTACCATCATTACAGTCTTCAATTTTGTGATTTTGATTGTGATGTATAACGAACAAAAAAAAAAACTCGCCCAGGGGAAAAAGGGTAACATATTTAAATTTGGGTCATGTTTGTACTACTACATATTCAATTTTGTGATTTTGATTGTGATGTATAACCAACACTTTTAAATTATTTATTTGTCTCGACAAGAGGATTGTAAAAACCTATGAACATAATATGTTACAAACAAGAAATTTATGTTCTCCTCAAAAACAAAAACAACCTATTTTAGATATTTCAAGAAAAAAAGAAAAAGGTAGACCAAAAAACTTTACATATTGTCTTTGATGGAATTTTTTTTCAAAATTATTACTCCTACTTATCTTTTTTTTGTTTTTTGAAAAATTTACAAGAATCACTAGAAAAAGAAAAGAATCCACAAAAATGAATTTTTTGGTTGGGCTCCTTAATTTATTTATAGGCGGAGTTTTTTTTTTTTTTAACTGAAAGTCATTTCATTAATTCGGCCCGAAAGCCAAGCCAAATACAAGATTTCAATACAAAAACGGAAAGAACCAAAACTACTATGGCTCGGGCAACGAGCACACCATAATAGCCTTGTTGGACCTGCCCCACATTGTTCCTAACCCAATAAATTATGAAAATAAAAAATACTATGTTTAATTCATTCTTTAGATATTTTACATTTTTTTTTTTGGTACAACCTTGTAGTGCTCCAAGAAAATGTTTCCCTTTACTTACCCTCTGACTAGGAGAAATTATTATCTGCCCCTCGAGCACTAGTCAGGGGCATTTTTCTTCACAAATTTGTGTGAGTTTCACCCATAAATGTGTCTTACTTGCACAAATGTGTGATCGAAAAGGCACTAGAGTACTACGGTGCGATGTTGCAAAAGCACTGAATAATCTCTCACGGACTGGACTAGACTCAAGTCAAGATGGGGCTACCGAGAAATTCTGTATGGGCCACGCCAGTTAAGCCTATTATTTTTGGCAAAGTGGGAATCGTGTACTTTTTTTTGTCTTTTATACTATTCCAGTCCTTCCGTCTCAATTTAATAGTCTAGTACGAAATTACGTGTCATTTTTAAATTAAAAATTATGTATTTGTCAAAATAAAAAAAATCATAAATACATTATTTTTTAGTTTAAAAATTACACATAATTTCATAGTGGATTATCAAATTGGGACGGACGGAGTAACTCTTTTTTATTTTGGAATTAATTTTTAAGAAGAATTGAAAAATAAAAAAATTATAGTTGAACTACGTACGGAATAATTAATACCACATGATACTGGATAAAATAAATAAAGATATTATGTAGGAGTATAAAATTATGAGGATGATTTGCTAACCAATCACAGGCAGGCTGATCTTTCTGTTTTCTATTGATGTACACACACTTTATACGGAACCACTTATATCTCTTTAGTGTAGCAATTGTTTGTTCTTTACCAATTACTTGTGGGAAGTGGGGCCTATAGTGAGGTAGCTCACTATAGGGTTATAGTTAGTTCCATCCGGCCGTTCATCTCTGTACCGACAGTTCGGATTTAATCCAAACCTCAAATGATCATAGTTGTTCATTATTTGAATTAAAATCCGAGAGTTCATTACCGAGATAGACGGTCAGATGGGCTCACTACAAGGCCTCTCTCTACAGGGACCCCGTACCCCAGATGAGATTTATCTTGGTTTGGTTGATTGAGCTTATAGCCCATCTGGTTGTACCCCTTGTATGTCAAAGGGGAGGTTTGGAGTTCGAGTCTATGAAGAGACATCGAATTCCTTTTGGTTGTTTAACCTACTGACTAATTTTCCAACTAACCCCGCTGCTGTATATTGTATGACCAAAAAAAAAAAAAAAAGAGAAAAAACAATAATTACAGAGTATTTGTTTTTCCATGAGATAGCATTTTCGAATCCGACAAACTAAACATTTCAAATATAGGGGCCACTGGAGGGTTTGTCTAATCGTTAACTTTAAGACCCCAAAATTAGTTGATGTCTGCAAAGCTCGCCTCGGACATCCAATTATTAAGAAAACAATAGTACATTTTAGTCAGATAGTTAGGTAAAGTGGTTATTTCAAATGGAAGAGAGGTCATCTTTACAAAAAGATATCGTATAAGGAAAATTCTAAAATCAACTCACAAGGCTGTCGTTACGATTTAAAGTGTATTGGAATGTTTGAAAAATGTATAAAAGTGTGTAAAAGTGTATTAAAAAGTGTAAAAAGTACATTAAAGTGTGTGTTTTTGTATCTTTTGTTTGTTTATTGTCAACTCAGTAGACTGACAATAGAAAGTCTTATCTCATAACGGGTTAAAGTGAAGTTTATCCTTAAAATAGTTAGGCAATTGTAAAATATCTCCAATGGGCTAAGCAAATGGAGCAATCCAGTGGAAAACCTCTTACCACAATTTCATGGAAATGGGGATTATAGTGAAATAACCAGTCATATGTAAAAACCCCTTTGCCACAACTCCATGACAAAACCTCTTACCACAATTTCATGAAAATGGGGATTATAGTGAAATAACCAGTCATATGTAAATACCCCTTTGCCACAACTCCATGACAACAAACGACTCAGATCTGCAAAAATCGGAATGATATTAAGATCATTAATTGCGCGATAGACCGCACTACAAAGTTTCCGTTTCCCCAATGGACTATGTAATTGACTAACATATATCTTTTCCTAATTTGGAGTGATTAAATTTAATGAGCTATGTCATTAGTAAATTCACTTAACGATCGAGTAATATAATAAAACATCCTTAAATAAATTACAAAATATAATATGTTGGGTGTAGTATACAGATAAACTCATGGCTGTCTTTGAGGGGAGATGAGGAAGGCTTGCACCTTGAGCCCCAATCTTTTTTGAAATTAAGGGCTCCCAAAAAATTTGTAGGGCGTTATACTTTTGCATTCTTGTTATGGTCAATACTTTCGGAAATTTGATGTACCTAATTTTTAAGAGAGTGATTTTTACACCCCCAAATTGATTTTCACACCCTCTTTTTTGTTTTCAAGTGAAACCACATCTGAAGTTTGCCTCGGATCCCTAAAATATCAGAATGGTCCTATCATAAACTGTTGATTAAAGTCGCATTATATTTCAAGAGAGAGATGGTAGAATATGGCAGTCTCTTTTATTTCAAAGACATTGATTGTTGTTGTCATTTGGCTAATATAGGAAAATTGTACTATCATAAAAGAAATAATAAGAATCAAATGGAGTAATCGATACATTATTCAAATATAAATAACTTTTTAATTATTCCAATTAACACCCCTTATGTACCACGATAACAATTTCTTTAAATTGACCATAATTTTAGAGACTCTTGAAACAAAAAATTAGACGAAGTTGAACAGACTTGGGACCCTATAGTCAGTGTGTAATTTGAGATGTCAAAAAAGATACATGTAGAATACTATTGACAAATTTAAACCATTTTAAAGATGCGTTTAGTAATTTGGACGATTCAAAATGTTATTGAACGACTCAGATTGTGCACTATACTCCTGTAGTGCGGTCCCCAGTACAAATTTAAACGAGGAAAAGCGATTTCCATTGTGTGACTATGTACAAAAGGCTATCGCGGTATCACCTAAAAATTTTATATTCTCGCTCGACCTATGGGAATTTCATAGAGGACCCATAGGTGACGCTACGCAAATACTCTGGCACCATTCCAAACCAAGTAATTATTCAGTAATCTCAGAGTACTACATGGCGCTGTCTACGTGGTACTCAACCATTTATTATGTAACGAGATCAGTAAAGACAATTACCATTTACTTTTGTTGCGTAATTGGAAGGAAAGGAATGACCAACATAGTGTGATGTCGATATTTTACTTGGGGAGAATACCACATAGTAATGTCATCTGGTACTTCCAGAGTACCTAATAATAGTCCTCCAAAGTGAGTAATCTCCTCCAAACTATCCACAAGGGAAAATAACCTTCGTAGTAGGCATAATCACAGAGCTGCCACTCCCATTATTCCGGGAAAAAAATTGGGTGCCGGGCGGGCACCACATATTCGTGCCTGAGCACCCAATCCGACCGTCCAAATACTTTTGAACGGTTCAGATTTATTCCCTCTCTCCTCTTTACCTCTTTTAAATCCAGACGTCTAAAGTGTTTTGAACGACCGAGATGAGTGTTCGGGCACGGACACATAGTCCTTGCTCGGCACGCAAAAATTGCTCCATCATTCCTACATGCAGCTCAGAATTACGGAGTACAGTTTTGGTTGGATTTTGTGCACCCAAATGCACCGAATCAAAATCCTTCCACAATTACCAATGTAATTTTCCATAGGAAATGGATCTTCTCTGGTTCAATTTTTGGACTGAGATGAGATAGTCCTCATTTATACCGTCTACTTTGCTACAATCAATGAAACGGATTTGCCAATCAACTTTAACCAATCCGAGTTGATTACCAAATCTGAACCAATTTACCAATATACAGTGTAAATGAAAACGATCTAGTTCAGTCCAAATGTTAGACTAGAAAGGATCCGGACCTTTTCCATATGATTCATAGTACAGACCTGCCATCCCATAGCCATTTGTCTCAATATTTTTATAATCAATGGGAAAATGCTAACAACAACCCACTGGGTTGTCAATGAGGGAAGAAGAGAATAAAAAAAAATAGTTTTTGATGCGTTAAAAGTAACTTAAAAAGTGTTAAAAGTGCATCGAAAACTGTATTTTTTTGCCCTCTTCCTCCCTTATGAAAATCATGTTGTTGAAAATTTGAATCCATTTGAATGAGACATATTTTCAAAAAATGAATGGTCTGACAATCCATTTTCCTTAGGACAAATTTACTTCAATCAAACCCTTAACAATACCGGATCATTGTGGAATAATTTACACAATAGGTGAATGACTCTGATTTTCAATTGAGACCTTAATAAGATTTATTTTACTTCAAATCTGAGATTGTCACATGAGAGAATCCTTACTCTAAATGCACCACCATCTTGATAATTTTGCTCTGCATTGACCCCAATTGATGATATTGCAAGATTTATCGAGTAGATCGTACAATAAAAAAATATCAACATCAATGTTGGCTTGAAATAGTGATATGAACACATTAATTCAAAAAATTATTTAGTGTCTTAAAGGTCGGCTGACCACGCGTTTGTGTGGGACTCACACACGTCATACTTTGCCCCGAATAACTCTCTCCGAGGGCCTAATTGTCCGTTGGCGCATCCGAGCCGTCCCAAATATGTTTTGGACTGCCCAAATTTGTTAGGGTAAATTTGTCCCAAAATTTACCAAAATACCACCGTTAAATCTTAGCCACCGTTAGGGTATTTTTGTAAATTTTGAGGACAAATTTACCTTAACAAATTTGGACCGTTCTAAACATTTTTGCACGGCTTAGATGCGCCGACGGATACCACGTGGCGTACTCGTTTGGCGTACAAGTTTTCCTCCTCTCCAAAGGAGTAATTGTCCAATTTGGCCTCATAAATGAGGCTAATAATGTCTTAACAAATTTGGACCGTTCTAAACATTTTTGCACGGCTTAGATGCGCCGACGGATACCACGTGGCGTACTCGTTTGACATACAAGTTTTCCTCCTCTCCAAAGGCGTAATTGTCCAATTTGGCCTCATAAATGAGGCTAATAATGTAATTCACATATGAACTCCGGAAGGTAACAAAGCAACATGGAAATTGAACCAGACGTTTTCCTGATGGCATTTCTGTTAATTAATACAAAACACCAGGCAAGATTATAAACAGACCCCATATAAAACGATAGAAGCCCCGCCGCTCATCCACTCTCTCTCTATAAAACCCAAACCACTTCTCCCTCTCCTCCTTTCCCTGTCCCCCCCTCCTCTCTCTCCTCTCTCACCTCTTCTCCTTCTTCCCCTCCTCTCTCTCTCTCTCCTCTACCTCCGCCTCTCACGGCGGCGACGCCATCAGTCATCCTCCATCCGCCTCAGATCCGCCCATATCGTCTGATTTCCTCCACCCTCCCTCTCGATCCATTTTTCATTTTCCCTCTCTCTCTCTCTCTCTCTCTCTCTCTCTACGTCTCTCTCTCTTACATTTTTCAATTATTCTTTCGAACATTAAAAATATTTTCTGCCATTTTACCCTTTTACCCTCGTCTCTCAGCGTTATTCACAAGTTAAACCCATTCCCAACTGTTTCTACTTCTTTTTTTAGCTGTTTTCCGTTTTTCTTCCCCTGTTAAAATGATTTGACGGTTTTGCCCCTACCTCCTTTTTTTTTCAGTCCCTACTCCCTCTTTGAAACCCCTGTTTTTCCTCTAGTAAAAATGATTTGACGGTTTTGCCCTTACTAATGCTCGAATACTCTCCTCCTTGAAACTCCCAACAATAGATTTTGACGTTTCTATCCGACGTGGCAAGAATTCAGATCAGAAACGGACGGCCACGATGAGCCACCACCCACGGTGGGTCTTGCCGCCGGCGGCCGCGTCTAGAAAGCGGAAAGAGATGGAATCTCTCTACCCAAGGAAACCCCCAGCCCCACCTTTCACGGCGGCTACATCCACGCCGCCGCCGTTTAAGGCACCAGCCGAGCCGGTTGTTTCATCCAGTCGGCTCCTGGCCGGCTACATGGCTCACGAGTTCCTAACAAAAGGCACTCTGCTAGGCCAGAAATGGGATCCGGCTCGATCCGAAGCCGTTCCTGTATCTAACGGCTCGGGGGAAGCCAAGAGGTCGAAGCCGGCTTGGGAAGCCGAGCCGAGCCGGAAAGGGAAGGAGCCGCAGCAGCAGCTGAGGGAGAAGCATGATGGCGAGAGGTACGCTGAGGTGGCAAGGTTGTTGAAGGAAGATGGGGCCCACGTGGCCGGTATAGTTAACCCTACGCAACTCGCTCGGTGGATTCATCAGATGTGACGCGGGAGGAGGTAAAAAAGAAGGAGGTGGTGCTGTCGTGGCGGGTTTTGATTGGAGCGGGTATTTTGTTGGTCCACCTGAGATAAGCAGAGACCGACCTTAGCGCATGAGTGTCTCTTTCTTCCTCCTCCTTCACAGGTGGTGAGTCGGTCCAAACCGTATAAACCACGAGCGCCTCTCTCTCTCTCTCCCCCCCTATCTTTGCCTTTAATATTCTCTCTCTCTCTAAAAATCTGTATAAAACTTGCTTACGCTCTGGCACAGTACTCACTGCTGCAGAATGTTGTTAGAATCTGGCAAATGTTCTTGTTAATACCTCTCTCTCTCTCTCTCTCTCTCTCTCTCTCTCTCTCTCTCTCTCTCTCTCTTCTTTCTCTTTTACTTTAGTAATTTGTCTCTCTCCTTTTGGTTTGTTTCCTGTTGCCGTTTACTTTAGTAATTTGTTAGTTGGTATGAATCATGATTGTTTGCATGCTTTGTTGCCTTCAAACTGACATGCTTAATTATCCTAATTATCTGGGTTTTGTTTCTCATGTAATACATTGTTGTGTTTTTTGCTTTGATTGTGTTTGATTCCTTGCCAACCACTCTTGGCTGGCATATGAATGTCCTAGGCTTCGATCCCAACCTCGTTGGGATGTCTCTGTCTCCGATGTGATGCTTTAGTCTTTTTCTTTGATACTGTATATACTGGAGTATGTTTTCATCTGGGGAATGTGTTTGGATTTCACTTACATCAAACGATACATATATACCTATGTGTACGTCTGTGTATTGTCGCATAGAGAGAGATAGAGGTGCATGCCTGTGCGCATCTCTATTTGCATGTCGCACAACATGATTTTGGACTTTGCATTTTTGAAAAGTTTGTACAAAAGAAAATGAGAAGTAGTAGGTTCACGACAACTTTCTCCGAAAACGTTGAAAAAAGAAAAATGAACAGCACAGAGTCACATTTTATGAATCTAACCCGTCTATTTTTTCTCTTTCCTGAACGTTTTCGGGGGTTAAAGTTTCTATGGACCTTAAAATTTTCTAATTAAAAAAAGTAAAAATGATTTTTCAATATTTGGAAGAAAGACGTTTGTGTCTCTCTGAGTCTCTGTGTTCTACTTCAACGGTTCTACTGTAGAACTTCTACCTATCTACGTGGCAGGGTTTGTATCCGTAGAATTACTTTCATGCGTGTACGTGCGTAACTAGCGATCTGTTAACTTGGTGTCACCGATCTACTTATAATCAGCCGTGTGTTCGGGGACCAAGATTAGCGTAAAGTACTACGTCCGTCCAAAAAATATAGTCCCTCGTTGCATTCTAACTCAATAAAAAATCAATTATATAATTTAAACGATAATACATTCATATGTAATATGGATTTTGTTTAATAGATCTCAATTAAATATAAAATACAAAGTTTTAAAATCATATAAAACATTATAAATTTTAAAATATATTGCATTAAAAAGTGACACGAACTCTCAAAATAGACTATATTTTTTTGGGTGGAGGTTGTACTTTTTAGCTCATGGGGAGTGCAGGGATATGGGGTTGCAGCTGTGCAACCATGTGCACAACAGGTTTTGTGCTCATCCGAGCCGTCCGTTACTCGGATGGACGACTCAAATTTCATCTTGCACGCACAACAATAAATAGTTCGAATGCAAAGGTGTCGTAGTGAAATCTAGTCCGTCCATCTGAGCAAATGATGGCCTGAATGTGCACAATACCTGCTGTGGATGGAGTGCACGGCAGCAACCCAAGTCCAGGTGTGCAGGGTTTGAATGACAGGAGGATTGGGTTGAGCATGTGGAATCCATGGGGCATGGTATGTAAATGTGAACTTTGTGATGCATTTAATTTCGTCATCTCCTAAACGGCGGCGAATTAAGGTAGTACTCTATGAAAGTTCTAAGGAAAACAGTACTACAGTTGGGGGCGTGGGCCCACTCCCACTTCTGAAGATCATTCCCCTTTCTCCCTCTCCGATCATTCTTCTTCGATAGGGAACCGGAGTACTTTTAATAGGACCCGACTTGGTGTACAGAAACTTAGGGCCAGAAAATGTGCCGAGCTGCTTGGGAGACCTATTTTTGGGTCTCACACGAGCGATCCGAACTGTTTATTATTCTTAAAACATTTTTCCAAAGGAAATTTTGAATGAAACGGTGAGGCTTTGATTTAAGCACTTCTAACCGTCCGATTGAGCTGAAATTTTGTGGGGGCCCTCGGAAAAATGTTTTAAGAATAATGAACGGTTCGGATCGCTCGTGTGTGAGCCAAAAGTGGGTCCTCCTAGCAGCTTGGTACATTTTCTGGCCCTAAGTTTCTGTACCCGTAGATTTTTCCCTTTTAATAAGTGTCTATACCATTTTGCACGTGACTTGATTAATTTTGAGAGATAAATATTTAAAACTTTTTAAATAATTGATAGTATTATCTCTGTCCCAATTTAAGTTTTTTTTTACGGGAAATTGAGCTTTTTAAGAAAAGATAAAATTTGTACTCTAAATTTTCAAAAGTAACTTTAAAAACTGTAAAGTCAATTAAATGTATTTAAATTACTTATATCCTTCAATATGGATCTCAAAAAATATGTAATAATGATCTTGTTTGATAGATTTCAATTAATTCTATTATACAAATTTTTCAAAATCATGAAAAATATTATATGTTGAAAGATATTGTCAATTTAAGGATGATATGAATATCAAAAACTGTCAAATCAATTAAGAATGAAAAAGTGTTTTTAGTAGGGGTGAGCATGGACCGGATTGGTTCGGTTTTGTTGTAAACCAATAACCAAACCGCTACCTACGGATTATGAATTTGGAGAACCAAACCAACCCACAAAATGCTTAGAACCAAACCAATCCAAACCATTAAGATACGGTTTGGATTCGGTTTTCAAACCACAGTTTGCTTGAAATTGAGATATTATTTCCGTAAACTATTTAGAATACTTAAAATTTAGGTTTACTGCGTTAGGTTTATAGAAAATGAATTGGTCCTCATATATACAATTTTAGTGTAATTAATCATGGTAATGAAGGAAATCAATGAATATGAGTAGGCTATGACCGAATCATGTATAGAAATTTAGAAAAAATAGAAACGTACTGTGGAATCAAAATTGGAATGGAGAATTTCATCACCGAATTTATTTGCTATGACTAAACCACTATTGGTGTTTTGAAATTAGTGGAATAAATTGTGAATCTTAAGCAAAATAAAATCTTGTCAAAGAAGGAAAATAATGAATAAATTAAATTAGGAAGTTAGTGGACTATGGATTATATATATATACATGGTTCGGATCGGATTGGAACCGGAACCATGAACGTAAGTCCACAAACCAAACCATTGACTACGGATTCTAATTTTTTTAAACCAGGACCAAACCACGCTACTAAAAAACCAAACCAAACCAATCGGTTTGGATTGGTTTGGACTGGATTCACGGTTTGACGGGTTTTCTGCTCACCCCTATTTTTTAGGGGTAAAATTGAAAGTTTGGTATGTTTTGATGGTTATTTATAAAAGTAGACACTTATTTTGGGACATCCAAAAATTAAAAGGTGGACATTTAAAATGGGACGGAGGGAGTGTCACGTAAGTTAGAAATGAAAAAAAACCTTCTAAATTTCAAGTCCTTAACCCACTATAGAACAATACTAGTACAAATTACTACGACTACATTTTTAGACGCCTGAAATGGACTCAATATAGCTGAGGCCTCTATATATTTTGCGTAATGAAATTTTCCAACACAATCTTCATAAAAAAAAAAAACTATTACAAAATATTTATCAATTTAAATGTATAGTCATCCAAAACAAATAACCATTACAATACGCCAAGACAATTATTTGAACATTACTCTTCTAGCACTTTTAGCTACAAATGTACTCTCTCCGTCCCATTTTGATAGTCTTGTTCTGTTTCCAATGTAATTATTGTTAATATCTTTCAATCTACAATATTTTTAAAGATTTTAAAATTGTTGTATAATAGAACTAATTGAGATCTATCATATGAGATCCATATTTCATATGCAATTTTGTGTAATAAAATTGCAAGCAGAGTGTTTGCAGTTATAAATTGCTCCACGCATTGCATTTATTGGCTTTGACTTATTAAAAAAGTTAAAGTCTTGATCACCTCTTCTGTCTAAAATATAACAAAGAGTTAATTAATCTCCTTCGACCATCCAATCCAATGGCTGACTCCAGACCTAGACTCCTTCTAGTCTCTGGTCTTGCATTTGAATCGAGCCCTTTTTTTTTTTTGGGATTCCCGGGGCATGTCGTGAGAGGTCTCACTATATGTGTGTAGCAAGCTTTCTTAGTCGTCCGATCTGCGAGTAACGGTCCGGATAAATTGAAATTACAATAAATGTAAAAGTGATTTTTTAAAGTGTAAGACGATCCGGAATGTTGATCGCTGATCGGACGGCCTAGCGAGCTCACTGCACGCATATAGTGAGGCCCCTCACTACAGGACCCCAGTTCTTTTTTTTTTTTTTTGGATTCGGCTGCTCTCCAAGTAAGATAGTTTTGTGAATTTTAAATTTGTGACACAACTTCAATAATTGTCCGATCTATTTGTTGTGGGGGCTAGATTGGACAATTTCCACTTGGGAGAGGATTGTCCCCGGCGGAATCAGCTCCTCTCTGGTCTATGAAAATGAACTAGACCCCTATTTGTGAGCTCTTTCCAGACCTATTTTGATGATCCAAACAGTCTGTATTATAGAGCTTGTCGAGAATAGTAATTAAATTAAAAATCAGGTTGATCGGATATTGTTTGGTATGATTTCAAAACACGTTTGTTTTAGAACCTAGCAATATGACAACACCAAATTGAAACCCATGTAACCCATTAATTTCAAGACAAATGCAACTTAAAATACCACCAACTGGTGCCCGATTAACTTGATTTTTGACTTTATTAATGTTATCGACAAGCTCTAAGTTGTGAACGGTTTGAATTCTCAAAATGGACCTTGGAAGAGCCCACAAATGTTTCTCATGGATTGGTCAGGTTAATTGGCCCTGTTTTCTTCTGGAGGGATTATTACATGTTCCAAGAGCAATACTCCTTTCTTTTACAAAGGCGATAAAATATAGGAGTAGGTAACAAAGGAATTATACCGAGAATGTACATAGCAGCCCGCGGAGCCCACTTTTGGATTCTACACAAATAATCCAAATTGTTCAATAATTTTAAATATTTTTTCGAGTGTCCCTTAATAAAATCAGCTCAATTAGATATGTGTAAGAGCATCTTTATCAGGAGCATCAAATTTTACACCAAATTTAATTTCAAAAACACTTTTTACAATTTAGCAAGTCAATTATCCAAAAATTCCCAAAATCAGACTCAGATCCAAACTTTACTATTCCCCTCAAGTCTAATTAAAAAAAAAAAATTCCTTAAAAAATTATTCTCCCACTTTGGGGAGTGTGCAACCCATACTTTATCCATAAAAAATTGTTAAAAAAGAGAGAGAGAGAGAGAGAGAGAGAGAGAGAGAGAAGCTGGGAAAGTGGGGGAGGGGGACAAAACACGAGGGAGAGGGAGAGAATTGGTGTGTGAACAGTGGATTAAAAAAATAGGTGAATTACTGTAGCAAAGCTACAAGTTTTGCAATTTTGCAAAATATTTGTTGAGCCTGATTTTGGAGGGTTTTGTTGCATTTCACTCATCAAATTTAGGCATTAGGAGATTTGATGCCCTAATATTGATGCTCTAAGAGTGGGTGATCCAAATTTCAATTTCTCAGAATTCAAGATCCTAACTTTTAAATGAGAAATTGAGATTTTGGATCACCTACTTACGCATATTTAATTGAGCTGATTTTTGGCAAGGACATTCGGAAAATTATTTTAAATTTATTAAATGGTTCAAATTATTCGTATGGGACACAGAAAATGAGCCTCGTAGACCGCTGTGTATATTCTCGATACAATATCCTTCGGAACCCCTAGCGTTGTTCTCACAAAAGTGTGTGGTCAGTGTCAACATACTTGTAAATAGAATCTATACACTTTTATGAGAGGGAAGAGCATTGTAAAATAATTGCCCATTTTTGTGAAAGGTAAAAGGGTCCATTACGAATCTCGCATTGTCTATTGTTTACAGGTAATCACTCTGCTAATAATTTATGCAAAAATTTGTAATAAATCCAAAATTAGAACTTCCCGACCACTTTCAGTCAATGTTATCATTAAAATCAGTTTCATGTTAATTGTTAATCCAAAATCAGAACTTCCCGATCATTAAAATCATTTTCATGTTATATTGTTAATCCACTTTTACTACTATTATAGATTTTTAAAAATATATTATATTTTTTAATTTGTAATTATTTATTTATGTCATATTTGTAATTATTTGATTAGATTTCAACTACTATTATGGATTTTTAAAAATATATTATATTTTTTAATTTGTAATTATTTATTTATGTCATATTTGTAATTATTTGATAGATTTCAATTACTTCTATTAAACAAAAAAATTTAAGTTATTGACAAATCATCAATTATGAGATATATATGAACGATTTTTTAAGCAGTACGTAAGTCGAATTGGACTAATAAATTGAAACGGAGGGAGTAGAAAATATGGCAAAATCACGAGACTGCATAATTCAGAACATTTTACATTTTCTATAAAATAATGTAAATACTGTACTATATATACTGAAAGCTACAAAATGATTGGACAGATCATCATAAGGGCCCGGCATAGGGTGAGAGACCCACGTGTAAAAAGTTGCGTGCATAAACAGAAGCACGGGAAGGCTATTTAAGGCTAAACAGAAGGACGTGTAAAAAAAATACTCCTAAATTAAAACGCATCCGAGTCGGGAGATGTTTTCAAAACTCGATCCAACCCCCTCCCTTTAGCCATGCTCCCGCCACGTGTTACGTATCCCCCGCGGTTCCAAAAATTATCTGGTGGTCTTCCGCACGCTACACGTTGCTCAATCAACTTTATTCTCCACAAATTTATGCGGAACCCAACTCTATTGCATGAATGTCACAAAAATGTGTGATAAATAAAAGTACTTGGACACCGTTTAGAGCATCTCTAGTGCACTACCTAAAAATTGTTTCTTTAAAAAGTACACCTGCAGTGGGATGTGGGACTATTTTTGTGTCTTTTGAACTTAATTAAAAAGTAGCTAGCTAAAGAGAAATGCGCTTTAATGGGGCTCCCTAAAAATGTTCATTATCTTTTAGAGTGGGACCCATTTAAGTGGTGATGGGTGCCAAGTGGTCCCACAAAATTCTGCTCTCCTTCCCTTCTTTCTATCTCTCTCCTCTTTCTCTCTCCTTAAGCCTCTCTCTAAATTTAGGTAGACACTTAGAGCATCCTCATCAGCCTACCCAAAATTTTAACTAAATTTAACTTCAAAAACACATTTTATAAATTTGCAAGTCACTATATAAAAAACTCACAAAATCAGACTATCTATTTTAACTTTACTATATTAAACTATTCCCCTCAAATCTATTAAAAAAAAATTTCCCCCCAAAAAGTTAATCTCCCGCATGGGGAGATGTTTTCCAAGCAGTGTAGTGAATCACCCTTATACTTTATAATTACAATTTTATTTTGCTTTCAACAGTCCACTTCCTATCCACACCCTTGAGTTACGGATTTCGTCCGCACCTCCTAGTTCCAGACCAAATCTTGACGATCCGAACCGTTCAATGTGTTTAAAACGCGATTTTAAGGGCCTCAACGGGAAATCAGCAAAAAAAAATACCGGGAAGGGCTTGATCTGAGCAGTTTTTCATAAAAAAGAACATATATCGTTTTTATGAAAAACTGCTTGGATCAAGCCCTTCCCGGTATTTTTTATTTTTTTTGCTGATTTCTCGCTGACACCCTTAAAAACATCTTTTAAACACATTGGACGGTTCGGATCGTCGAAATTCGATCAGGATCTATGAGGTGTGGACGAAGTCTGGATTTTAAGGGTTTGGATAGGAAGTTTAGTGTTGCTTTCAAAATACAAGGGTGATTTAATAACTTTACCTAATAGAGACAAAAAAAAAAAAAAAAAAGGGTGTCAATATCAAAATAGGGAGTGCCAATATCAATTCTCATTTTAAATAAATCATCATTATAACTTAATGCCATCCCATTGGGGATATGGAGATCCTGTAGTGCGTCGTTGATCTCGGTAATCAACAACTCGGATTTCATCTCGGCAATGAGCGGCTTGGATCATACAAGTGTTGAGATGAAATCTGAACCGTTGATTTGTGATCAACGGCAATGCCGCACTACAAGATCCCCAAATCCCCCAATGGAACGAAAGATTAGCCTTTGCAACAACTTGATTAAAGTCAAAACACAAGCGTTGGGTAGTCACTGGTCAATGAAGGAAATTTAGAGTTCTGCTCTCACTATTAAATTTTAAGTTTGAATTTTTCCAAGTGCTTAAATCTTGTGAGGTAGTCTATAGTGGGAACAAGGACTGTGCTGTGGTGCACAACACGCATGCTGCGCGGCAGGTATAGGGCCCACCCCGGGTCTCGTTGTTTGATCCGAATCGTCCGTTTTGTTCTTCTCGTCGAGCATTTTGTTCATGTCAAAATTCAGGTTGATCAGACATAGGTAACTACTTGATCCGTGACCATTTAGTTTTTAGTTTTGTAGAAAAAAATCACCTACAACAGTTACTTTAGTTTTTCATTTTCAAGAAAAATGGTCACCAATCAAGTAGTTATCGATGTTCGATTAACCTGAATTTTTGCATGGACAACATACTCGGCGAGACGAACAAAATGAACAATTCGGATCAAACAACGGGACCCGGGATGGGCCCCAAACCGGCCGCACAGCACAGTCCCCGCTCTCGTCTATCGTGGATTCGGATGTCCTCGAAGGAACACTTAATACTGGATTTGTACCAACTTTATTCAGGTCGAGGAATGATTTTTCTTTTGGAATGACAACTAGATCCAACCCTTTTGTATTCTGTTAAAAGATTTTTTTTTTATTTTTAAAGAGGATTTTCCATTGTTCATGCATTTGAAATATGTAAATGCCACCTTTTGAGCTGCGGAATGTCTTTTTTTTATTTTTGTCATTGTTGACCTAATGTGAGAGTCAAAATAACACAAAAAAAAAGGTGTCCCCATCACATAGGGCCCATAAACAAGCAAAAAGAGCCAAGCGATGAATTTTCAAGCTTAGTTTAAAAACTTAACAAGCTTCACAAATATTTTCGTGACTTGTTTCACACGTAAGGAGATCTCAAACGATATTTAATCAAGCCATCACAATCTGGTTTCGAATAATTTGAAATATTTTAGACATTATAAGATGAACAAGCATAGCGGCAACTTTTTCAAGCTTAGTTTGTGTAACGATCCGCCCCCGCCTTGCACAATATTGTCCGTTTGGTCGCCCAAACTCCTTGGACTTCCAAAAGGTCACCCATCCCTGGATTGCTCCAGGGTGAGTACGCTTAACTGTGAAGTACCAACAAGCTTTGACGCCCTCACGACTTTAAAAGGCCTTGTGCAAGTTAGGGCATGATCTATTCTCTTATATCATAGAACTCCGTTGCAACCAGGTGGGTCATGGGCTGTCACAGTTTGATTATCAAACAAACCCCTACAAAAGTTACAATTTTTTTAATAAAAGTTACTATTTTGTTTATAAAACTTACAAAACACACCAAAATGTGATGAATCGTATTGCTGAAAAGTTACGAAAAATAAAAAATGTTACGATTGTCAATGAGCTCGAGCAAAAGTAACTTGGGTCCTTTAAGAACAAAGACTTAAAAAGAGTTTTTTTTTTTTTTAGAATATTTATTTTATCAAGAGCTGGAGCTAGCTCGAGTACAGCCCTAACATTCATTACAAAAGGACAATATCATTGTTTACAATTATCGCAAAAGAAAAATGGTTTAAAACAGCATGAAGGAGAGAAGAAGGATGGTTAAAAATTACAAATAAAAAAAATAGATAGGAGAAAAGAAAGAAAAAAGAAATCAATGTTGAAATGAGGTTTCATGAGTTGTGGTCAATGCTGGGGCGGACTTAAGGGGTGCAAGCGAGAGTTCGGGCCCCTGTGACCTGTACACTCCCCAATTATTTCAAATTTTCTACAACTATATTTTATTATTTTAGGTTTTGTTTGTAAAAATTATGAAGAAAAATCCTCTCAAAACTGTGTTATAATATATAATGATAATATTTAATTGTTAATTTATAAATACACAGTTTGATCTCCGAAACAGAAATCCTGCGTCCGCCACTAGGTGAATAGATTTAGAATTTCCAGTTTTCCAAGCAATGGCCTCCTCTATCAACCACTTAAATTGGGATCCATCTGATCTCTCTTTTATTCTTAAAGTGGAGTATGATTCTCAAACTCCACTTTCTTACACCATGATATGTAACTTTATTGAAATACATCTCTGGTTCTTAATTAAATTGGACCGGATAGTCCAAATGTAGACCGACCCTTTGCTGCAATTAATAGTTTGAATTATTCAAAAACTATTACCAGTAAGATTTTATGAGTAAATCCGAACCATTGTTTCTACCAATGAATGGGTCGATTTTGACTGTCTCGTCCGATCCGTAACTCAGACGGGAGAGAATCCGAACCCAACTTTATTTTTTCCTGTATATCCGAATTTGTCTACATATATTCTTTCACTATGGCTCGAACTTCTCAAATTCCTTTTCCTCTCTTTTGAGAGAAAAGTCCAAGATGCTAAAGCAACTTAAACCCTTGGTTTCTTGATTCAATTCTCACATCCCAAACCTTTTGAGGTTGAAATACTAATTTAAAGCACTTTAAAGCTCAATTCTACTTTTAAGGATTGATTTTTTTGAAATAGAGAAGCAGTATTCGTACTGGGAAAATGATATTATTCCCCAACTTTCACAAAGAATCTTTCCCCAAAAAATGAGGTGACAATACTATTCATGTATTTAATTGAATTTGTATTTCTCTTGTAGCGTAACACCGCGATTGGATGCAAAGTCACACGTAGGGACCAAAGAAAAAGAATAAAGCCATAACATTATGGGTCTCGAGCTGATTTTTTACGGGACTACTGGAAAGATTATTTCGTGAATCATATTAGAAGTATATGGAACTGCGAGTGCACAAAGACTACAAGCTGGATGCTTCTCTGGTTTTGATCTAGCTTGAAAAATCTGCTTAAAACTTTTGTAGATATGAGGGGATTGTACACAGCTTCCATCCAGCTTGTGTTCCCCAAAAAACTTAGGAGTACTTAAATAAGTTCGGTAGAAAATTACTACTCGGAAGCAACACTTGCAACAAACAGACCCGAGTGCGATTTTGTGGTCTCACCTCTGCAATACACTTTTTTGGCAAGGATGAGATCACTTTTTATGGGATCCACACTACCTCAATCAATAGGAGAGAGCCAAAGAGGTAATAAGAGGGTGAACAAGGATCCGGGGATTCTATAGGGAGGAGTTCCCTACAGGGTTGTAGGGCGGGATCTGGGCCGCCCAAAGTGTTTTCAACAGTCCAGATTATCTATAGATAAAATAAGTATCATACAACCCTGTAGGGCACTCCCCCCTACAGGATTGTAGAGCGGGATTTGGACCGTGCAAAGTGTTTTCAACAATCCAGATTATCTTATAGGGTAATAAGATATGCTAGGGAAGCTTCTTACTCTTTTTCTGAGAAGTCTTCGCAAAAGCATCACAAATCTCTCTCTTCCGTTTGTCATTATCGTTGCAGTGGTCGTTGCTTTCGTTGTCGCCCATACTTGGTGTGACCTGCAGCGCTTCCTTAACAAAAAACTTCAACCTCCACAATGTGGTTTCACTCTGTCAAAGGTACACATCATTATCAATAGATTGTCATTGAAGATGTTTTGGTCTTGGATTCGGGTGAAAACAAAAAGGAAATGGAAAAGATACGAAAAGAAAAATGAGTCAAATCTAGGTTTTATTTTTTGGTTTGGTTGGTTATGAATATGAAAAGCAAATGCATATTACTGTCAAATAAGTCATTTTTTTATCGGTTACTCACAAAATTACTAACATGTATAAATAGTTCCATTTTGCTTTTATTTCGTTTTCGCTTGGAAAATCTATGTAAGAATCAGAACAATTTTGTGTGATTTGGAATTTTGGATGGAGAAATGCTTTACGGAAATTGTGAAAGAAAGAGGATAACCTGGGCATCAATGTCAAGGTCAACCTCTTCGGTTGTTGCTTGGAAATTTGGGTTATTTTGAGCGACGATTAGTAATGCTTTGTTGAGATCATCAGGACACAGATGGGTGAGAGCAGTCCCAAGTCTTCTTTTTTCTTCACTAGATATCCTTCTGAGATAACACATCAGAATTAGTATTTTTGACAGAGAGTATAATATTGCATCAAGGAACACAAATCACACCGACATATCACTAAAGAACTCTGGGGGATAATATTTGGACTTCAATTTGTGTAGAAACTTAGGTCCACATTACGAAAAGATCTCGTCTCTCCTTTCAGTTTCTTTTGTTTCCTTCGGATCTTCCAACAGCACCCAAACAAGCCCTGTTGATGTGTTAATGTGGAATAGCAGCTCCATGATCCCTCATAAGACCTCCAATGCCACATTAATAAGGTCCCGAATAACAGGCCAAGCAAAAGTAAGTTTGTGTTGGAGAAGAATTCAAAGAAACATACACATTCTCAGCCGGGGTGGCAAGAGAACGAACAGTAAGGGAGAAAAGAAAGCTTAAGATTTTGAAAGCAGATTTGGAAGCCATAATGTCTGCCAACTAAGACGAGCGAAAACAAACACATCACTTGGACTTGGACTTGTATATATATTTGAAGACACGTTTTGATCAGCGCACTAAAGTCATTTCAGAATGATCATTAGATATGGGACTCTGTAGAGTCCAAATGTTGAAGCAATAGTATGAAGATGAACCTGCAGTTCTGGAGCACCAGTTCTCTGAGTTCATCCAGATACAGTACAGCTTCATCAAGCTGGAAAAAACATCCAAAAACAAAAATCATCTCCCAACCCCCTCAAGCACATAGAACATCAGAACCAACTGAAATTGTAAGAAAATTCTTTTGACAAGATTTCCCTTTAGTACTACCTCATTGCTCAAATCTCTTGCCATTTTGACATGCTCAGCTTCTTGAGCAAGCTGCACATCAAACCGGGCCTCAGCTACCTCCTCATTTCGTCGTTTTTCCTGAACTTAACCAATGAATTACAAGTACAAAAGATAATATCTTCCAGGATCATTTCAAGAGCCAAGAAGCATCAACTCCTGGAGTAGCAAATTTACCTCCTCTTCCTCAATTTTTGGCAAGAGTTGCTGCCACTTCTCCTCAAATTTTGCCATCAAAGTTTTTGCCATCGAATGGACATCATCTCGTTCCTCGTTATACTTCATTGCATTTTCAAATATCAACCTCACATCAGCACATATCTCCCAGACACTCTTGTATCCAGTACCATCCTTGGCATCCATTTTGCTTTTTATGGTATTGAAGTCCATTGGTTTTTCAATCACCTAGTATACAACATTAATGAACAAAAATACTGACAACATCCCAAATAGGAAATAGAACGGGAGTTGAAAAGGCCCACGATTGCTGTAGCAATAAGAGTTCCACAATATTTACCCAAAAAAAAAAAAAAAAAAGAGTTCCACAAGTATAGCACGATTGTTGTATATATATTTAAGGGCATGTATGACTTGGTATATTGAACCAAAAGAATAGGGGAAAAGGCTATACCTTAAAGTAATCATGCAAACAATGGCCTGCTGCATCTACAGGCTGCAGAAATGGTCCCGCGGACTTGTGCTGGGTGATCTGCAAATCAAAGAAGAGACTCATGATGCAACTTCTGAAGCAAAATACCAAAGAGAATTGACATTTGTTGCCGATTTAATCATCAGATCATTTGGTAAGAATTAATAACATGTATTCAGTTTACGGACCAGAAGAAAAACAGTTTAGGAGCAGTACGAGAGAAAGCATATGCAATACATTTTCGGGAGGAAATAGGTAACCGGTTTGTCAAAATCAGCATCCAAAAAGTAGTAGTTCTCTAATCGATTCCAAGAGTTTTATTGGTAATATCCTATCAAATGAGTTTGAGGATCGTACAGAATTTACTCAACAAGTGAATCTTTTGAATGAGGCCAAACCTCACGTAAATTTTATCTGGTACATGAAGCAGATAATTCATAACAAATTGGCAACTAAAGTAAATTCATGAGCTTTGAAGTATGGCTTATACAGCAACTTTTTCATAAGTTGTCATCTACACCACGAAAAATATAGACACGATTTCATGTTCTAAAAGATGCAGGGAGATCTCACTGCCTAAACATATTGCCTAATCCATGTGTACACCTTCGGGATATTGATTTTACAGCCTTATCACTCATTCTTCATAAGGGAGGAAGTTATAATCCTTCTTCTAGTTTCTTCACAGAGGTGCAAATAGTGAAAATTTTGGCAACTCACTCCCTCAATCCAGTAATGGATGTCATATTCTTAAGAAAGTTCAGGACAACTTTTTCTTACATAATAAATTAGCTATTAGGATTCTTCAGATTAAAATACCGCATTTTAGCGAGAAAGATCCAGGAATAGATAATTAATGTTCAAAGACCCCAAAAAATTTCTCTACTGTAAATGATAGGCGTTACACGCACATAACAAGTCATATATAAAATATCAAGCACGTTAGCAAAAGAATATGCTGTCTGTGCCTATTCAATTAGCGTAAGTTAGAAGCACCAAGAAAGGATAGATTCATTATCTCATAGTTATACCCAGAAAAACTGACGAAAAACCAACTGCCTATAGAGGGGACACTGGAAGTTATAAATTTCGTTCTGAATTTAAAAAATGAGACAGAAGGTGGAAACATATTCCTAGATCTACATCTAGGATTATGTTTGACCTGCTGCAGTTCAACACAAAAGTCAATATTATAAGGACTATAAAGGGAAAAGAAAATCATTGGTGATTGCCTGACGTAATATTGTGCCAAATCGGCGCATGAGCTCTTGCATTCTCTTTGAAGCAGCTGCTTCTCTATGTGATGCATCTTGCTGCCGCTTCTTATAATTAGCATTCTTACTTTTGTCCCTGACAATTGAGTTACCTTTTGAAGTATTCAATTGCTTCTTACTGGCATTGGAGAAGTACTGTTCTACTTCATTCAATCTTTGCTCAAGCTGCAAAATAAATAGAATGAGTGGACAGCGTGGTTTCCATGGCGATAATAACTGTAGTATATGACCAAAAGATACAAAGGATTAATGTCCTATATATAAGTTAGTTGCAGGCTTGCAGCAGTCCAAATCACATACGTTTCTACTCCAGCAATTGATCTTACCTGATCAACCTTTGTGAACATTTCATCAGCACGATGTCTGAAATCCTCCATTTCACTATGGTTACCTTTGGCTTCTCCTCTTTCTACTAATCAACACATTCTATTATTGGTGCATCCAATGTTTCCATCAGACAAAACAAACAAATTAATCTAAACCTCTACGAACAGAATTACAGAAGAAAAGTCGTGTTACAACCAGTGAGACGTGCAACCACTAATCAGTCTATGCTGAAGTAGGAGTGATATGCCTTCAACAAAACGATGAGAAAGTTCAAGATCTTTCATGCAGATGACTTTATACTGAAAATTTTGATAGGTCTCCCATGTCACAAAAGATTTATCTAAACAAAGAAAATAACCCTCCAAACAGAAAGGTCACCTACCACATAAACAATATTGCACAACAAAAATGCATCAACATGGAACTTTGAAAACATGAAAAAAAAAAAGGTGATTCATGGATACAACAGGGTATGAGTACTCTAAATCTCAGCGAACATGTAGCCCTTGATAGAGCTAAATGGAAAAACAGGATTCATGTAGCCGACCCCAATTAATTGGGACAAAAGGCTCGGTTTGGTTTTGTTTGGATTGATTTGCATACAAAAGGGAACAAAAGCTAAATATACATACTACAGGTAGTCACAATTTTCACCTTTTAAATTCCAGCTAATATACCTCTTCCGTATGCAAATACAGACACATTGAAAGGGAAAAAGGGAAAAAAATAAGGATAAGACACGGCAGAGATAGACAAAACATATACATAAACGTGCATATAGTGTTTAACTTCTCCCCGGGAGGATTGGACTATTCAAATGATGTTCTCCGCTCATCTTGAGCTTCAATGCCTAAACAAGAACGGAGAAAGGAATTAGCAAAATGGGAATTGCACTGTGAATGGCAAGAAGAGCTAAAACCAAAGGCAAGGAAGCTAAAGATTGTTCCTTTCCAGTTAACATGGAAGAGGAAATATAAAACACTAATACCCCTGACGTGCAAAAGGAATGGAAAAAGGAAAGAACAAATCATGGTATTGATCCTAGATCCTAAAGAGAAGAACAAAAATACCCAGATGGAAAAAAGAATATACAGCCGAAAGCTCTATTTTTCACCACTTCAAACTAGTTTTTGGAAGGAGAAACACTGCTTAAGCACCCAAGTTTCATATCTTGTTCAAAACTTCTCGAGTTATAACAAAACCACAGTTTGTAAAAGTGATTAATACCTAAATAACAGCAGCAAATCAACATATAGGAGCTCACACTTCGGTTTTATTTCTTAATAATAAGATGTCCGGACCAGCTTGCTCGCACCTTGACTAAACCTAGAGCTCACACTTTGTTGTAAACAAGTTGAGTGTCAACACTTAACAATCAACAGATGGGGAAGAGAACAAAAAATCCTTACGAGAAATTCTAATGCAACCCAAATTTGTTTTCTTTCAAACCCGTAATTTTTATTCTCTCCCACTGCACATACACTCACATAGACAAATAAATTGAAGGTATACATACAAATTGCACACGACCCATGTATCCGTGAAGGTAGAGAGGGAGAAAGCAAAAACCTGGGGAAGGAATTATGATCGCCGGAAACTGGGTAGTAAATCTTTGAATCCAGCTCTAGGCCCATTAACCGTTTTACGCAATAGTGTATACAGAAGACAAAGTGACTGTAACTCGTTTCCAGATTTCGGCAAACTCCGGCGACAGCCGTTGAGGACGTCTCAGAACCTCAAATATGGAGAATCCGGTGGATTTACTCCTAAAAAACTCCGGCAAAGCCTTCACCGTTGTTCCGGACCATACAAAATGCCATCACCGCCTCAGAAAGCGTATTTATCAAACACGTTATTAAGAAAGCGTGATTCGTAAACACATTTCCACGTAGTTTCGGAAAAAAATTGAAAAAGGCACGTTTTAATTAATAAAGTTTGGAAAAAAAAACGTAAAACTGTTAATTGGCCCCAGCTCTACCGAACCTGGGGGTGCTGTGCAACCCCATGGTGAGGCCGCGCCGGCATGTTTTTGACGATCGGAGACGTTCACTTCGTAGATCTTGTCAAATACTACAAGTGTGCCAAAAATCAACTCAATCGGATATATTTAAGTGCCTCATCGGCACACAAATAACATGAAAAGTGGTTTTGATCCAGTGTTTGTGTCCATTTGTGTTCCATTTGTTTTCAAAGTATTTGTGTTTCGATGACGTACTTAAAGATATCCAATCGAGTTGATTTTTTCTACACTTGTAGTACTCGACGAGGTTTACGTGGTGAACGTCTCCGATCGTCGAAAAAGTGCCGGCGCAGCCACGCCATGGCTGCACAGGCTATTCGGAAGGGAATTGTGAGTCGGATTAGAACTTGTGAAAGAGAAACAAAGAAGAAAAAAACAATCAAACAGGAAAGTACGAGAAAATTAAGATAAAGTTTGCCTTCTTTTTTCGTCTGCTCCAACAAATTTGCAGTGTTTTGGTAAAAATAATCCAAATAGATTAATTTTTTGTTTTTATTTAAAAAAATTTGCATTTATTAATTTTGTGTCGATTTTTTTTGGATTATTGGTTCGAGGAATCTAAAGAGTAAAAAGTATATTAACCAAGCTAAGATTTTTGTAAATAAAGACAAAAATAATATAATAATCCACAAAAATTTGAATTAGTTTTGTCTTTAGTGAACATTTTTAATTGATAATAATTTTTGACTTTTTAGTGAAATTTTTAATTGATAATAATTTTTGACTTTTTAGATTTTTTTCCGTCGAGACGAACCAATAATCTATAAAATCTCAATGCAAAATTAACAAATGAAAAAATAATAATAAATAATAATCAAGACAAAAAAATCCATTTGGATTATTTTTGCCAATTTATTATTCGCACTATCAGAAATGTTACGTGAAAAATGTACTCTCGGACAAAGTGATGTGGTGAAGGAAAGGAAAATGAAATTTACTTCCTTGGTGGGATTTGTTTATAATTAATTTTGCAGGTAAGTAGTTTTTTTGAAGGTGTGGATTCCAGTAAGGTGGTTTTTTGAATAATTAATTTTTTACTTTTAAAGGTGTGTTGATTAAAATGAACACTACTAGTACAAAAGTTGTAGAAAAAAAGTTAATTTTCACGTCATTTTTGTACGATTGAACATGGCCGAAGTGTTACTGAGATTTTTCTCAACCAAATTCAACTAAGATATCCCCATCTTTTCATTTTCTTTCCCTCCAGTTCCAAACACATCCTAAATTTAAGAGTGAAATCAGGTCGGTTTGGTCAATTCAATAAGAATCAATCTTTTGATTTTTAGGTTCTTTTAAGGCGAAATGGTTCAATTTTTGGCTATGTTCTAACTCGTCAATCATGAAAAATGTGATGTTTATATTCAAAGCCTCAAAAGTTCTCTTTATCCAAGAAAATGCTAAAATGGTGTAATTTGCCCAAAGAACCTTTAATTTCCCTTTCAGTTACTCTTTCCAATCCTTCTCTTTATCCAAGAAAATCCTAATGGGTGTATGCAAAATGACGAAAAAAATTGATATTAATACACATTATGAGTATCAATATACTTTTACGGATATCAATATAATTTTTGTGATATCGATACACTTTTTACATATTATCCTCCATCCTAAGGTTGGATGTTAGCATTTTCCTTCCATTTTTTAT
>CM029272.1:32707683-32737398 GCA_016920895.1 Vaccinium myrtillus
AAAAAAAGTTAGTTATCTCGAGAGGTTCTAAAAAGAAGGCCGACTACATTGAGCGCTGAAGGCCCCTCGCCGACTAGCCCGCCAGAGCCGAAAATTTCTTAAACTATTTTCCTAGAAGCCTAGAAGGTGTCTGGCCGTCCTGGGAGTGCCTAACGAGTTTTAGAATCTATGGCAGCACTACATTGAGCCAAGGGTGTTCATTTCTAAACTATTTTTCCTACACTTGATATTTCATCTATTTCAAGGTTAGTTCATTATTTGAATACCCTATTCAATCAAACTTTGAAGACAAAACTCATTTAAATTTGAACACCTAAATAGTTTACTACCCAATCCAAAGCCATGTTGTTGAAAGAATAGATAAAATTTACAGTTCAGAGAAGCAATTGAAGGTTGAAAGTTTAAATATTAGGTCAAAAAGGAAAAAAATAATATGAAAAAACCGAGAGCTTTGTGTGAAAAGCAATATACCAATTTATTCAGTTATTTATTTATTGATTATTAGAATTGATAGCATTTAAGTTACTCTATAATGACCATCCTAAAAAAAATTCTTTGAGCCACCACTACCTGCGACACGCATGCTCAATCTCGGTTGGTCCCACAAATACAGTAATATATGCAACCGGACTAGTTGAAAGTAGGCTATTACTGCATTTGTGGGACCCGAAACGTATGATTATACGTATTTGTAGCGAAAGTCATGAAAAAATGTATTTTCATGGTAAAACTCAAGCTTCTTTGAGCAATATTTATAGGGATTAAGGACTGGGTAATACGAAAGACATTTTTCTTTTGTTTTTTACTCCAACTTATAGATTTCAATAATGGGCTTACCATGTATATGAATATGAACTTGCTATAGGTAAGGAAAAGTACTAATTACCTACACTTATTTTTGTTGAGTTGGCAATTAAATTCGGGTCCGTATAGTCTATGTCGGACTTTTTTTACCATATAAAAGCATCTCAAATTGCGAGAATTTACGAGCTTTCCCAAAATGGTGTGACTCGAGCTAGTAGTGGACCACTTATTAACTTCCATTCTTGCTATCATTAATTACCTAATATAAATGAGATGAGGTTTCTGCATGTACATATTGGACTTGAGCATTTTGGGCCGTATGATATGGCTTACAGATCAAAATCAAGGTCCTTAATTGAGCAGTGGTCAACATATAGCGTTATAGGTGGTGTCAAATCAATTCATGTACACGACCATGTGGGATCAAGCAAGAAAAAGACCCGGGTAAAGCTAGACTCTGACTGCTGGCTAGAGAAAAGACCCAGTTAAAGCTGTGGTGACTCTAGTACTTAAGATCGCGAGGATGCGAGAGTATAAAGTTGGAGATATTGTAACACCTCATCCCACATCTATACATGGGTGATCTTAGATACGTAAGGAATCATGTAAACTATTACTAGTATCTTGGGTTTAAGTATTTTGAGACATGTGATATTACAAGAAACCCTTTGGTTTGGATTGGTTTAGACTAGATTCGCGGTTTGACGGTTATTTTGCTCACCTCTAAAATTTTCGGCGAATGGCATTACCGAACCGGTTGATTTGGTTTGAAGCTTTCAAAACCGAAATTTGAGGGCGGGATTCATGTTCTGAATTTGATTGCTGGGTTTAGTCAGCGTTATAAGAAATTTGGTTAGGTTCGAGTTAACGTTTTTCTGTTTCTCTTTCCAATCCTTTATTCTAGGGGTGTCAAACGGGCCGTGCCGGCACGGGCACGGCACGGGCACGACACGTCGGGAGGCGGCACGGCACGCCAGAGGCACGGTAAAATTCTGGCACGGCACGGAATGGCACGGTATAAGTTGGCACGCGGCACAGCACGGGCACGGAAATGAGCAGGCACGGCACGGGCACGACACGGGCTAAGGTGGCACGTGGCACGGCACGACACGGTCTTCTACGGGCACGGCACGGGCACGATAAAAAGTCAACGTGGCACGAGGCACGGCACGGCACGACTTTATTCTAGCACGACACGGCACGGCACGGGCACGAGCACGGAAGTTGGCACGGCATGACACGGAAGTTGGCCTGGCACGGCACGACACGAGCACGGAAGTTGGCCTGGCACGGCACGACACGGCGGCTCGGCACGGGCATGGCACAAGGCAAAAAAAAAATGTTAAATAATTTATTTGTATGTATTTTTTGATAATCACAAAAATAAAAAAGAATTATTTTTTGGTTGTGTAACTTGTGTTAGTCAATTATATATTTATTTCAATTTTAAAAAAAAATTAAGTCATGAACAAAAAATAAACAAGAGGGAGAAATAAGTTACAAAATTTTATTGATTTATTTTATTTTATATTTTAATTTTGAGAGAGAGAGAGAGAGAGTTTGGACAAACAAAATAAAATAAGCTTTTAAAATATTTTTTTACATGTTTGATAATTGATACATTGTCTTTTAATTTTTATCTAATAAGATTTTGAAAAAAAATAAAAAAAATTTGTTTGTGAAAAAAATATAAAAAATAGTGTTTTGCTACTTTTGCAACTTGTAAGTCATGAACAAAAAAATAAACAAGAGGGAAAAAAAAGTTACAAAAATTTAATTGATTGATTTTATTTTATTTTATTTTATATTTTAATTTTGAGAGAGAGAGAGAGAGAGATAGAGTCTGGACAAAAAAAATAAAATAAGCTTTTAAAATATTTTTTCACATGTTTGATAATTGATACATTGCCTTTTATCTAATAAATATTTTGAAAAAAAAAACATTTTTTTCTTTGTGAAAAAAATTAAAAAATAGTGTTTTGCAACTTGTAACTTGTAAGTAAGTCACTAAGTCATGAACAAAAAAATAAAAAATTTAAAAAATAATAATAATTTTTTTAGAGAGAAAGATAGAGTGTAAAAATTTAACTAAAATAAGCAAAACTTCATATGAGTTATAAAGGAAGGGTGTAAAAATTCAGACCTCGAACTCCAATTTTCGAAGAAAATTTTGACAATCTGAACTGTTAGACGTGTTTAAAATGTGTTTTTAAGGTCCTATGAAAGGATTTGGCAAAAAATATTACCCGGAAGGGCTTGATTGGAGCATTTTTTTCATAAAATTGCTATATGAAAAATTGCTCTGATCAAGCCCTTCTGGGTATTTTATTTTTGCCAGATCCTTGTGTAGGACCTTAAAAACATGTTTTAAACACATCTACCGGTTCAGATTTTCAAGAAATATATTAGATGGCCTTGAATTGGTGCATTATAGTGTTCAAATGCCACTGGAAGTACTGAATGTGTTCCGATCGTGTGGTTACTGACATCGGATGATCATCAATTTCGGGGAGAATGAAAGAATTGATAAGATGTTAAATCGTATCGGTTTAGATCAAACATTCAAGAAAATGAACTAGTATCCACCATTCAATGTTATACATTGAACATACTTAGTTATGAACCAATATATACTGCTATAGTCTAATGTACGTTAGCCACACGTTATCAATACAATTTCGACAATCAACACCGACTATTTTGTTTTTCTTGGTGTTTTAATGAACCTCACAAAAATTTGGACCAATCGGATTTTGAAAAACCCTTCATGAGGAGATTCCGGACGTGAGAATCATTAGTAGGAAAATATTTGTTAATTTACTTAATTTTTGACATGAATGATATCATCCCTCATAGAAAAAAGATAGACGGTTCCGATTTTCTAAAAAAAACTCGAAAGGCCCCCGAGTGATGTATTGTAATTTTACGAGGATTTTTCATACATGTGAATGCAATGCACTGCACACACACAATCACACACGCCATTTTTTGGTCCAAAATGGGCTGAATTTTTCCTCCCGCTAGAATTTCCCCCCAAACCCAAAATCAGACCCCCAAATCCTCTCCCCCCAAAACCAGATCCTAACTCTCTCCCTCTCTCTCTCTAAATCCCAGAAAAGCTACCAAAAATTGACTATTTTCTTTCAATTCAACCCCAGAAAACACTTCATACATGGCTAGCTACATTGTCTCCTATTTGTTCATCATCTACGTAACTACATTTGTTTCTTCACGAGCCTCTGTTTCGCGGATGACCCTTTGTTAACTTCGATTTTGTGGTCTCCTACATCAAGTCAGCCACGGTTCAGGGAGAAGAGGAAAGAATGATGTTTTGTTAAGAAAATCCGGTAAAATGTCCGAAAGGAAGTAGCGCTCAGGTACCTTTACAATTTTTTTGCTATTGCGTTGCTTTTTTCTCTTTTTCTTTGTCGCCATTTTGGTGGTGGTGAATTTGTTTGGGTGGATGTATAAAAAGTAGGCCATGTTACTGTCTTTGCACCACCCACCAAGTGTTCGATTAAATGGCCAAGTGAGTAAGTGCGTTCTGTGCACTCCAATAGTCACGGGATATTTTACTTCAGTTTGTTTCTGTAATGTTTGCTGAATTCTAGTGCTTATCATGCCAAATTGTTTGGCAGGTATTTACTACAGAATATTCTCTAATATCTAAACTTCACGAGTACCAAAAGCCCTATATGTGCTTCATGGATGGTACAACAATGGGCTTTGGAATTGGCCTATCTGGTCATGGTCGCTACCGGCTCATTACTCATTACTGAGGTTATTGTCTTTCCTAACAGATATAGTCTCGAAGTGGCCTCCACTTTGTATTGTGTCACTCTCAATTTGCTCAGTGGGGGATAAGGTGACATCCGTGTGTATTAACTGCAAACTAGTATTGTGCAAACTAGTATTTAGCTCAGGCCAAATATACCTCTAGATGTCGTATATTAGCTATATACTTATCACCCAAATGGAGTGTCCAACAAATCACCTTAAGGTAAGACACACAGTTTATGTATTATATGTTTTCTTTTGATATGTCTCTGTTTTAGTGATTGCCAAGTATTTGATTGGGTGTGTAGGATTAGGAGCAGGAGGAGGAACATGGAGAAATACCCAAAAGACAGTGGCTATTGCTGTGGTAGGAAGTGGCGGGGTTTAGGCTTGGGATTGCTTTTTTATTAGTTCTAAAATCTGCGTTCAAGATGCAAGAAGGTAAGTATGGAAGCTGAAACTTTTTACTAATAAGGCCAAGCAAAAAAAAAAAGAAGAAGAAGGCATTCCTTGGTATTATTATTTGTTATTTGTCTCCTTGGAAGGAGGCATTCCTTGGTATTATTTTGGAACCAGGTTTTGTTACTTGTCTCCTTGGAAGGAGGCATTCCTTGGTACTCTTATGTCTTTTTGATGTGTCTCCTTGGAAGGAGGCATTCCTTGGTGTTTATGAATATGTGTTTGTTTTAGTCTTTAAGCTCTGCCATGCTCACTTATGCTTTTGACCATCCATGCTTTTTAGATAAGAAACACAAGGGTAAACTAATTTTGGTCTATTTTGGTCTTTTTCTTTTTTTCAAATTGGTTTTGGTCCTTTTGGAGATTATACCGTATACGAGGTATGATTAGAATCCAATTCGACGGCATGGTCTTATTTTCTATGTTTTTCAAGTAACTTTGAATGATTTTTCAATCATATTTTAAATTTTTTAGGTGTGAGTGATTGGAAACACTACTAGAGCCTTGATGGAATTGTTTATTCAATTATCGTCATCGATTCGATGGACTCTCTTTGAACCTTACTTGAAAAGAAGGATAATTCATTTTAATCGTGTTTGAACTAATCTGAGAGCTAACAAACTGGAATTTGAGAAGGTAGACCACAATGTAGTAATGCACTAACGCATGTAGTTAATAAATAAAAAAGTACTTCAACTATTTAAAGAAAATATCCGAATTTACAAGTGGTGAGTCATCCAAACTCTAACACGATAAGAAGGCACGGCGTCGGCAGGCACGACTAAAAAAATGCACGGCACGGCCCGCACGACATGACTAAAAAAACGCACGGCACTACACGAATAAGGCACGGCACGGCGCGAGCCGCGCGACAAAAAAAGCACAACACGGCACGACAAAAAGGCGCGGCACGGCACGGCACTCCACGACAAAAAGGCACGACACGATAAAAAAATGAACGGCACGGTACAACACGAGTAAGTCAACGGCATGGCACAACACGGCACGATTAACTAATCGGGCACGGCACGGCACGTAGCACCCCATGGCACGGCACGCCGTGGCACGATGAAGTAAATGGGCACGGCACGGCACGACACGTAGCACGGTTGGCACGGCACGTCATGGCACGATGAAGCAAATAGGCACGACAAGGCACGGCACGACACGGAAGTTGAATGGCACGGCACGGCACGGCACGCACGTTTGACACCCCTACTTTATTCTATCCAAGAAAATCTTATTTGAACAGTCGACAAATAAAATGAATTTCCAAATCACTTCCTTTTATTTTGTTTAAGTTTATTGTTTTTCCATCTTTCCGTATCCTACTCAAAAGAATATCCCCCAATGCCATTTTATTTGGGAATTGATATTGGCACTCCTATTTTCTCTATCGACACTTTTTTTTTTGTCTTTACATATAAAGTGGAAGAGTAGGTTTACCAAATAAAGACAAAAAAATGGAGTACCAATAGAGAAAAGATGAGTGCCAATAACACTTCCCTTTTATTTTGAAAACCCAAAAACATGAGAAATTTTGGGTGCAAATAGGAAACCGCACACTCGCACAGTGGTGTCCGAGCGCTCATCTCAACCGTCCACAAGTATTTTGGACGGTCCAAATTTCTCCCTCCCTCTCTCCTCTTTTCATCTTTTAAATTCGGACCGTCTAAAACACTTTTGGACGGCCGAAATGCGTGCAAAATTCGGACCCTCTCTAGTCTCTAACACACTCTGCCACACCCCCTCTCACATGTGGGGCCCCCACATGTAAGAGGGGGTGTGGCAGAGTGTGGTAGAGAGGGTGGGTCCCCCCACATGTGAGAGGGAGTGTGACAGAGTGTGGTAGAGAAGGTGTGTATGTATCATTGTTCCAAGAATAATGTTCCCCAAAAGCTATACGAAACATTACCTCTCTTTTATTTGAAAATGTCAAGTTCTCATTCAAAGCCTGAAGACAGAAAGATTACATCGCCTAATATAGAAATGAACCAAAACAACTAGCATATGACATTACCTCTCTAGTTATCAAATTACATATATAAGCGATTATCCATAAGGTAAATTTAATTTTCATTTCACAGACAAACTTTTGAGCCTTTCATAATTCTTTAAGGAATAGCTTGTTCTACCGATGCGGCAAACTTTTTGGGAGGAAAGCATTGGCAGACTTGGTTGACACAGTAGGCAGGGGCTTTTCCACACCATCCCGTGCAATCCCTGTCGATTTTGCAATAGGGCCAACTTACTGCTTCTGCTGTTGGTACCTTTGATTGTCCGAAGCCTGTAAACAATAGTAGATATGTGTAATAAAATCAAGATGCAATATAGAGGCCGAAAACTTGCGACGCCGCATATTCAAACTCGGCACGTAGGTCCCCCAAATGCGGAGCCGGAATAGTATAACCTAGGCTATTACTGCGTTTGTGGGACCCACAACGAGGAGTAACAATATCTGTAACCATAACGAGTGAGTCCATCGGTCACGCAATCACAATGCATTGACGACGGTTAGAATCATGTGAAATTCTCGAAACAAGAAACAAATACAGAGGACCGAGGAGGGGGTGAGGCTAACCTGCTTTTAGGCCAACCGGAGGATCATTGCATCGGCAGAGATGGTCGACACAGTACGGGAGTCTTCCACACAACCCCTTAGGGCAATCCGAAGGGATGTTGCAAGAGGGCAGTAGCCACATTTGTGCTTCTGCTTCTGCTGTTGGTACCTTTGATGGTATGAAGCCTGTAAACAAAAGTAGATGTTTACAGCATTGTTAAGTAATGCGAAATATTAACAAGATGAAGTATAGAGGCCGAAAACCTGCGACACTGCATACTCCAACTCAGTAGGTCCCACAAATGCAGTGTATGTAGCCGGAACAGTAGAACGTAGGCTATTACTGCATTTGTGGGATCCATGATACGGGAGTATGCGATATCTGTAACCACATTCATATTAATTATGAGTCCGTTGGTTACGTAATTTGATAACCGATAGAATCGAAACAAGAAACAAAGAGACTAACCAACTGTTGTTACTAAAACGATGACGAAGAGAGAGATCCTCAATTGAGCCCACTCCATTGTGTTGACCTAGATAGGTTGTGTTGCCTAGAACTTCTTGTAAAACTCAAGCTTCTTTGAGCCAGATTTATAGGGAAGGACTGGGTCAATTTTCAGACATTTTTGTTTTGTTTTTTACTTAATAAGTCTCAGTAAATGGTTTACCATATTTTCCTATTATCGACATTAATGGACGTACCATATATGAAAGGAAAAGTATTGACCTACATTTATTTTCGGTTGGGATTTGGGGTAACCGTAGTGATCCTAGTCACTACATCTCCGTAGTTAACTCAATTATGGGTCTTCTATAATCTGTATTTGGGATCGGAACCGTGCAAGTTGTCAAGAATGTCGAGTAGATCATTCATGTAATAAATAAATAAATTGGATATTGGTAGTCATATGTTCGGATACCATTTGGTAGCCAAATGTGTGTGGGACCCACATGCTATGCGAGTGTTTTGTGTAGTTATTGTGTGTGTGTGTGTGTGTGTGTGTGTGTGTTGTGTGTAGCTCTAATTGGGGCCAACACAAACGGGCAAAATTTAATATTTTTCTTAAAAAGGTAGTCATTCGAATCCCCAATGGTGGACCACTTATTAACTTCGGGCAGTGTTTGGATGATCGGATTCTTGAGTAGAAATACAAATATGATTATTGAGAATCAAATTCCTGAAAAAATTTCTTGGGTAAGAATATGAATATGATTACTGGGAATCGAATTCCTAGGAATTTGATACTTGGATTAATAATTCAGTAACCTTACGTGGGAAACAATTATTATGGAAATTTATTAAAGTTAACATTTCCTTTTCTCATCTAGGGGTCTCATTGTAATTGTATTAGGTTTATCGCAGTATCATTTAGTTCATTGGTACTTTGATGTTTTATGTTGCACTGCTTTTAGATATTTGTGATTGATGTAACAATCTGTTTTTTTTTTAAATGTTTAAATTCCAGAATCCCCGCGGGGATCGCCGTTCCCCATTTGGTGCGGGGATGGAGAACACAAACGAAGTTTGGAGATTGGGGTGGGGACGGTGGTGATGAAGGAGATCGGGGACAGAGATAATATTATCCGGCCCTGATCCGCCTCCATGCCCATCCCTAGGTGAGACACGAATCATATAAAACCCCAAAAAAATAATATGATTGTGCACTTTAGTCCACAAACCACAATAGGGTCATACTAATTTCTAATTGAGAGAAGGTAATCCACACATGGCCCAAACTGCAGAGGAAAGGAAAGTAACTATAAACATTATTTGGAAAAAAAATTGGACGGGATTCAAATGACATGACAAACAGTTTTAAAATAAAACGGAAATCCGAAAATGGAGGGAGGGAGAAGATCTTTCTCCATTCTAAGCCTTCTTAATGGCAACAGATCTTGCTTTCAGATTCAGAAAGATAGCCCTGAAATCAACAAATAGACAAAAAGTAAGTTATGAATAGCCAACCCGAGCACTGCTAAATTTAAAAAGAGTAGACATGAAGATATTCTAACAAGTCCTGCATACATCACTTTCGTAGATTTGGATTACATGACAGAAATACGTAATAGGCATTATTTGACTCGTATTCAAGATTTTCGCAGTGGCCGTAACAGATATATTCATGTTAGCATTAACCCCAAGGGGTTTGCACAGTGATAATCAACTTTCGACCATGGGCCCCCAGAAGGCTTTGGTCGGGTTTCGACTCCCACCTGCATGCTATCAGTTTTTCTGTTGGGTCAGTCCATACGGGACTTTGCCTCGGCTTTAAAAGTGCCCCACGCTAGTAGAGGGCCAAGGTGACCTTACTGGAGGTTTCGCATTTCATCTTGTGAAACTTTATGATTCTAATCAAGCATTTAACGGACCATACCTATCTCCAACTTTCTTTGCTGGAACTACCTTTAGGTTGTGTTTGAGAAGGAATTGATCCAAGGAATTCAACAAATCCAGCCTTATGCCCAAAATATTTACAGTACTATTTAGATTTACTAAAATAAGTTTTCCTCTCCAATTCATTCAATTAAAGATTGAATGCATTTCTATCTATACTGGGCAACGTGATGCATATCATGCTGAGGAGGCCTGAAGTATAAAAGGGAGGAGGCAAGAGAGAGAAATGTAGGAAATAAGATGTACCCACCAGCACGAGCCAACGAAGCTTTGAAAAAGAACGCGGAACTGTATAGGCACATACTGGTAATTGATCCAACCAACTATAGGCCAAAACTGCAAATCAATCACCGTGAATTATTATACTTGACAACATAGGCAAACAAAAGCTTCAGTTTATCAAATAACTTAATATGGACTGTACCTTCCATGCGGTCAACTGTATGGAGGGGTAGTCATTTCGAACTTTATTCTTAACTAAACCCCACGGTCTTCCTGCAAATCACAAAAAAGATCATGCTCTAACGTGGACTAATTTCTTGTGTAAAAGTAAAACTATGGCTAAAATTAAGCCTCTGTTCATGAAGGAGGGGGCTTTATAGGTTATTTTCTAGTTCTATCTCAATTAATTAGTGCTTTCCTGCTAGCCTTTTCTTGTTCTTTTGTTTTGTTTTTTTGGGTTGGAAAGATTATGGAAATAAACACTCCATTGGCAGTTTCAATATTAGTGCGTGCAGCAAGAATCTCAAAATAATGCATCAAGAATTAATCAATCTGGAGATCAAAAAAATAGTAATAACTAATCAATCTAAGTTTATGGTTGGTTTGCCATTAAACCGAGGAAATCGTCGACAAAGTAATCCCTTGTTTGAAGACTGAACTGGAATCCTGCTCTTGGGTATTGACAACCAAAACTCAGTCTTGTGAAAGTACTAAAGTTGTCCTGGTGTTCATTTCTTCTGTTCGTGAAGCTTAACTAGCTTCAAAATGAAGCCTTAATTAATACTAGAAAAAAACTACAACAGAATCCAAGAATACAGATGGACAAATTTTGAGATCTCATATCCTTCGCCAAATCCAAAAATATAATTTGCTTTCAAAGCAGAAGATTAGTCTTTGCTCCTTCAAATGTGGGATTAGGGTTGTAGATCAACGTGTAGTAGTTCCCCAAAAAGACAAGAAAACTTATCATAAGACAAAAACGAAGCAGCAAAAAACCTTGGAAAAGTTAGCAATTAGTCTATTTAGTAAGGCAACGCCATAGCAGAATGATAGGTGGCAATTTTTATTCGTGTATTGAGAGAGAAATGAGTAATTCCCAGATAACCCATGTTTCAAATAACAAACTACGAATCACTCTTAACGAAATGAAACACATTGATAATAACAAATGACTGCAAAGCAATAATTTCCTGTCCCAAGTAATCACTTCAACTACTGCATACCTTCGACTACCAATCCATAGTACATCATGAAAAGAATATTGTTCCAAGGAGAAGCGCTCAACTGTTCCAACACCACCTGAACGGAGCAAAACAAAAAGTGTATGTCATTTTCTCAATCCTCATTGGATCAACAAGACTTGATTAGAGGCTATTCATCTTAGAACTGCAAAAATGTGTCAATTGGCATGTATCTGTGTAAGTGCACGAACATATGGTCAAAGAAGCGTTTGTTTGATTGAAATTGGGTACCTTCTTTGCAACAGTTGTGTTGCCTTTCTTTCCTTTGAAGATCCTGTCCATCAACTTGTGATAGAAGTGCCCGAATGGTCCCGAGTATAGAAGTCCATAGAGCTGCAAAGAACTCCCAAATTCCAAGCTCAACAATGGGTACATAATAATCAAACCTAGAAACCACTATCTACGTCCGTAAACGAGCCTAGCAGAATAGAGCAGAGAGTAATTCAAGCCTGCTTTGGAAACTTAGCGCGGGCTGCGCGGCTCATAAAATAATTCAAACTTCGTTGTTTATTAGTCTGGAAAATCTCAATCGAGTTTTAACAAAACCAATCACAAGTCAAGCTATTGACCAAGTAGTGGTTGTTAAAGCTGAAGCTTCAAAAATGTGTTCAAACTTGATTTATGCATGAAACAAGCTGATTTAACCAAATACAAGTCGATCTCGAGTAGCTTGAATCATTTAACAGCCCTACCACCACCACTAAATTCCTCAGCAAAGCATATGCAACAATAGTTGACTTCAACCCAAATCAAGAAATACCAAGAAAATCAGAAAGCACCAGGAATCTGAAACAATACCATTAACAGAAGTATTCTTTTAAATTGGAGTCTTTTGGCTCCAGTGATCTTCTGAGCGATTATGTCACTGCTTCCAATCAAACATCCGGAAGTAATTGCCTAAACCCATTTCAGAAAACAACCAAACAATCACATCTAACAACATAAACATGCAGTAGAACAATAAGATTCAACTAAAGAGAGAAATTTGATCCCAAAAAAATTAAAGAAATAAGGAGAGAAATAAATGTAAGTCTGTTCATATGTGTGAGACGGACCTTGGTTCTGAGGGGGTGGAGTTGCAGTTGTTGCAGATATTTGTTCCAACCTTCTTTGACGATCTCAGACATGGTGTGATCAAAATCTCTCTCTCTCTCTCTCTCTCTAGAACAGCAAAAACTTCTGTTCCAGGGTAGATGGGAGGGTTTGAACTATAACAGCAATTGGGAATGTACTGACGAGTAGGAGAGTGGTAGGTGGTGGAGGGAGGGAGGGAGGGAGACCAAATCAATGGCTTTTCTATTCGGTCGCTGATATGGTGAAGTTTCAGTGCTTTTGCAAAATGACATTTCGGCCATGTTGTAAATTACTTGGAAAAACCAAAAACAAGATTTTCCCCCGAGTAACAAAAGAGATCTATACTTTCAATTGTCACATTTTAAACCCTCGTAGTTTCTTTTCGTGCACGTCTGTTAAGTCTCCGTCATTGGAGACTATATATGGAAGGACTTCTCCGGCCTTAAAAACACGTTTTGAACACATTGGACGGTTCGGATCATAAAAAAAATATTGGGAACGTGGAGGTCCGGAGTCCGGACTAGAAGCTTTCCCTATCCCTACGGCAAGCTTCCAGTCAGAGATCCCTGACTGGAGATTTTTAGGTGTTTTGAAGTTTTTTCAAAAAAAATATTTGCAAAATCCGAACCGTTCAATGTGTTTATACAGTTTTTGTGAAAAACTGCTCGGATCAAGGTCTTTCCGGTATTTTGTTTTGATGATTTCCCGCGGAGCCCTTAAAAACACGTTAGACGGTTCAGGTCATAAAAAAATATCAGGAACGTGGAGGTCCGGAGTCTGGACTAGAAGCTTGCCCTTTATCCCTATATATGGCCGCATGTATCCTTAAAGTTGTTTGATTTGGACATATTTTAAGCATTTGGGAATTGGCATCATCTGTTGTTGATAACAATAGTAGTTTTGGTTATTATAGTTGATTTCATTCAACTTTTTGTTTGTTTGTTTCTTTAATTGAGACTTTTGGTCGTATTTTATTGAATAATCGGTCAATCTCTACAAGAGGGATAAAAAAGGTATTAAAAAAAAAAGGAAAAAATCAAACTTGAAAAAAGCTCTAAAAATAAGAAAATTTATACATGTCGAATATTGCGATGTGCACTCTCGTCGAGAAGAACAATAATTGAAAGCAATCTCCGTTGATGGAGACCTAACGAAGCCCTTACATTCTGCACGGAAAAACATTACAGAGTTTAAAATATCACAATTGAAAGTGTAGGATTTATTTTGTTACACGAGTGAAACTCTGAGGTTTTTCAAGTAATTTGCACCTTTTCAAAAAGAAAATACTGGTATTTTTTATTTACTCTCACAAGACTATTGGGAAATCTCCTGATAATGACCCAAATCTTTTTGTAACCTCCTAAACAATTCAGCTATGTTTTTATCAAATTTCCTTGTAATTTCGAAAAAAGTACTTGGAAATTTCCAGGCTACAACACAAACCTTTTTTTGTAACTTCCCAAACATTTCAGCTCGGTTAAAATTTAGAATAAAAGGATATTATCATCTTGTTCTCTCACAGTACTTGGAAATTCCCGGATAATAAAACAAATCTTGGGCCTCCCACTGGGCACTCGCTCGAAATTTTTCCCAACGGGTGCTTGTCACCGAGGAAACACTTGAAAAATGACCCAACAGTGCTTGACACCGAGCAACCACTGGAAATTTACTCCAAAAATCACTCGACGAGTGTTTGGTAGTATGAAATCACTATAAAAAAAACACCCGAGGGATGTATAATTTTCTAAACATTTCAGCTAAATTTAACCCAAAAAGAAAATCTTGTGATCTTGCAGAAGTACTTGAAAATTTCCTGATAATAAACCAAACATAAAAAATTTAGGTCAATGACAATCCACGTGAAAAGGTTGGTTTGAAGAAGTCATTATCAGATCCAATCAAACGTAATGCATATTTGCAACAGCGAGGCCCTGGTTTGACTTACAAGAGCATTTTGGCTCCCTTTATCCCCGCATTTGTTAATTTTGTGTCAGATTTTTATGAATTTGTTTCGACGAGATGAATTGGAAAAGTGACAATATATGATTCTTTTTGGCTTATTTTTGTCTATATGTATAAAACTTAATGCAAAACAAACAAATGCGAAGAAAATGAATAGAGACAAAAAGGGGAACAAGCAAAAGCTGGCCTTATTAACCCATAATTTTTTAAGCTCCAGCCAGTCAAATTAGTCAACGTTTTCACTACAAATTTACCCATCAACAAATTCACAGTTTCAGATAATATCTTAGGCCTCATTTGATAACCCAGATTGCTTAAAACTGAATGAATTAAGTAGTAATAAGTAACTAAGTAGGTTTGATAATCACATTTTATATTATTTAAAAGATTAAGTGACACTTAAAAGGTAAGTTAAAATGTTGATAAAAATTAAGTAGCTTTGATTAAATTTAGTGTTTTCCTTAATTTTGACTGAATTTAGTGTTTTCTTTCAATTATTTTTTCCTTCACCACTACCTATCACACAACCGCAATTATTACCTCATCCCCACACTACCAACAACACCATTTTCACTACTTTACCACTACCACCGTTTCCACCATCACCATTACCACTACTCGCCACTACCATCACCATTCCACTGCTACCACAAACACTCTTCTACTGCATACACTACGCCGCCACCGCCGCTCCTATCACCACTCTACCACCACCACCACCATTTCGTCACTCGCACCACAACTACCACCACCACAATCACTCACACCACCATGACCATCACTCTATTAGTAACTACCACTACCACTACGGACCGTCACTCCCACTACCACTACAGGCTATCCGCTGCCGCCGCCACTACACCACCACCACACACACCACCATCATTACCACTCCACCACTCTCATCACCATTGCTGCCATTATACCACCACCGCTCTTTCACTCCCACCACAACTACCACTACCACCACCACCCGCACCACCATAACCGACACTCTGCCACTCTCACCACCCCACCACCGCCACTCCTACCACTACTACCACCACTAACAATACCACTTCGCCACCGCCACCCTTCCACTCCCACCACCACCATCACCACTATGACCACCACTCCGCTTCTCCCACAACCACTGCCGCCACTACACCATCACGGCACCACCGCTACTACTATCATCACTCCCCTACCACCACGATGCCACCACTCCACAATCACTACCACTATAACTGCTATACCACCATTACAACCATCACCATTGTTGTATTACCATCTTGCCAATATTATGCATATTTTTATTATTTTGTACATTTTTTCATTTATTAATTTTATTTTTGCATTCCTGGATCAATATATGAAAGACAAAGTAAGAAAATTAGTGAATTTAACACCACCGATATACCACCATCTTATCGATATTCTGCATATTTTGATTATTTTGATAAATTTACTCTTTTATTTATTTACACATTCCAGTATGAATATATGAAAGGCAAATTAAAAAAAATAGTGAATTTAATACTTTAGCTTCTTGTATAGATCAAAAAACTTATTTATGTAAGTACTTAAGATCCAGTACATATCAAACAATTTATTCGCTTAATAAATTCAGCATTAAGTTTTCAGTACTTAATTTTCAGTTTTCAGCTTCATCAAACAGCCCCTTACTACTAAAAAATGAAAGCGGGAGTTGAAGTATCTCGTGCAGGTAGATGAGAAGACAATTATAACCTTTTCTAATTAATGAAACGGACAATGTGGGATCTACATTAATAAATTTATAATTCGAAATTAAACAAGTGTAATAGTAGTGGGATCCATTGCAGAAAATTATTCAGGCTTTTAAGGACTCGCAATATTAAATGCGATATATATTTTAAAATTAAAATGAGTATAATAGTACTGAGACATACCACATTTAGATAACCAATATTTCTTCAAGCTTTGTGGGACCCACAATATAATATAGATAGAATATTAATTTCTGCTTAACGCCGCTAGACTTAAAAAATATCATTTGATACTGACCACAAACAAATTGATGGTTGCAATTGAGATTGATAATGAGAGCGATTGAAAATACTAAATAATGAGTATGTGAGATCCAATGTTAAAATATATAGAGACGACTCACATTAGTTTATTAGAGAAATTGGAACAATAGGGATATTTATCAAGTTTAGGGGGGCAAAGAAATTCACTAAAATATGAGGATGCCGATCCTTATCGAGGAAATGGTCTTATTAATCAACAGAAATAGTGACATTTTTTTTTTTTAACAAAACCATATATGCAGTATTCGGATCGCAAATAAAACTTTGTAATAGCATGTTGATGGGTATTGAGAATATGCAAAGTATGTGCCCCGCGCTAATATAAAATAAAGGCGGTGCAAGTGGAGTGAAGTGCAGTTGGTGCTTCTCTTATACTCTCATGAACATGGGCAGGGTTCGATTCTCGTAAGTACTCATCCCTCTCCACAAGTCCCCTAGGATAGAGTAGATTAGGATTAATGAATAGCAAAAAATTTAAAAAAAAAAAAAAAAAAGGCGGCAACTTCTCCGGAGATCGGCATTGGACTAAATAGAACACGCTCATGCATTCCAGCTATTTTCGATTTTATTTTGATTTCACTTTAATGATTGGACTCGTTCATATTATAAAGTTAATCAATATCATTTTTGTTTGCAACAAGAGTATACTGAGACAAGACTACTTTTTCCTGTACTCTAACCCACGTCAATTCTATGGGATCTCTATTATAAATTTATAACCAATATTCAGTACACAAATTACAAGGGATACCACCTGTTTACCCGTAAGAGAGTAAACTTTTAAATCTACTGCATGTAACATACCCACAATTTAGCCGTCTAGAAAGAGCCCGTAGTTGTGGCTCCGTCTGCTACCCCGCCGGTTTTTTCTCTTTGGTAAATGGGTGTGATACATACCCAGAATTTTGTACCCAGAATTGACCCAAACACACACACAAGTGTGTGGGCTCCACATACACTACACATCCAGTGTGTGTGGAGCCCACACACTTGTGTGTGTGTTTGGATCAATTTTGGGTACCGAATTCTGGGTACTTAGCATTATTATTGGTAAATCGGTTCTTAGCCTAACGGCTAGGTGGTTCGGGCTGATCCGTGGCATGGTCGGCGATGGCCGCCCCCGTTTTCATTGTTGGATGATCCGGGTCTTGCCTAACGGCTTGGTGTGCTTCCGCGGCAACTTGTTGGTTTGCGATTTGCTTGTCTCTCCGATTGGGTGACCAATGGCAGCTTGGTGGTGCTTCGGGTGATGGTTGATCGGTTTGGTGGTGGTGCTGTCTGATTTGATGGCTGCCGGAGTTGGGGTGACGGCAGATTGTAGTTTGCATTGAAGTTTAATGTTAGGTTTAGGGTTTCTTGGGTTTTTTGAGGCTCATTGGGCTTGTGTTTGGGCTTATTTGTTTTATTTGGTATGGTATGCCCAGTTTGGGCTTAGGCCATTAGGTGTTGTTTGGGCTATGTCATTTGTTTATTTCTCATCCTCGTTGTTCTTGGCTTGGCCTTTGGGTGCTTATGGGCTTGTCCCATCTAGGAGTTTTCTCCAACTTTTTGTTGGAGTCCCCTCCCTTTCTCCCCCATCTTGATGTATCCTTGTCAAGATTGCATTAATAAAATTTTCCCGATAAAAAATAAAAATAAAAAAAAGAAGAAGAAACAAAAAGTATTGTTTGCTGTTGGAACAATGCTCCTCACTTATTGACGTCAACAAAAAGTGCCACAAAATTGATACGCCCACCATTGTGCCACAGAGGGAAACAGAAAAACATTTGCTAGTCTCAATTTTTAGCCACTGCCCAGTGGGTTTTAAAGTCCAGGATGGGGTACATTTTGTGCTTGTTTCTGATTATTAAATATAAAAAAAAACCCCCCTATTTTGTGTTTGTAAACTTATTTCCCAGTCCCCACATGTTGGCACTTGTGGATCAACTTTGCATATCTTTGCCCTTCTAGCTTAAGGGGGGTTTTAAGAGGGTGCTTGGCACATATTTTAGGCTCTGATTCTGGATTGTGTTTATGGATTATAGAAGTATTTGGTAGGGATTCTGACAGTGGATTCTAACATAATGGATTCTCAAAACAAACATAAAGAGTCACAATCTCAAAAGTAGTTTCAAGGCTAATTTTGGATTCTGATTCTAGATTATGAAAATTTGATTGGTATTTCGAAAATGCTACTCGTGCATAATAATTCAAAAAAAAATTAAGATTTACAGTTTCAAAAGAAAATACAGTAATGTCATATATGTTGATTATGTTCACATAAAGAGACAAACTGGCTAGGGTATTATGGTTAAATGTCCACCCACAATCAACAATCTGAATTATACTTTCAAACACTTCACATTGCATAACTATTTTTCACACTTCTACCAAACACTTTTGCAGATTCTGATTATGAGTTTTTCATAATCCAAACTCTATAATCTACAATCCAGTCTCTATAATCTGACAAAATAATTTATGACAAACACCCACTAGGTACTGCCAGTAGAGTTTGAGTGATGTAGCTCTCTCGATTCAGCAGTTCACATCAGTAGACATGCACAAGAGATTGCAGCGGAAATAAGTGGAATGGAAAAAATTTCTTTACCAAGTAGAACTTGTGATGGTGTTCTGCTGAAACTAAATGACAGGCCAGAAAGTTAAGAGAATTTCACTACCAATGCATATGAGCACTTTGGCAAGCAAAATGAAAGCATTCCTAACAACTCTTTTCTGGGCTTATCGATCAGATCAAGAACTTTCATTTTTCATTTTTCAAAGAAAGTCATTTTGTGTTCGACCTCCGTGACACTTTAAGAGATTTAGTGAAGTCGAATTAGAGGCAAAAGACATGTATTTCATGAGATTCATTGAACTTAAATCCTTACTACTATGATACTAAGCAAGACAATTAACACTTCATAATAAACATAATGCACATCCCTTGTTCTTATTACAAATAAAAGAACTCCCTACTAGGATAAACAGCACAATGCAAAATTATTTTAATCTTTCACACAGCATACTAGATACTACATTGAACATAACATAAACAGCAGCTGCTGCAGCACTAACCACGCTTATAGTTCGCCATTTAGAGCAAATAAGTTAAACAAGCCTTCAAGGATAAATCATGATTGTGACAAGTACCTCCACAAAGCCGGACGATCTCTTGATATAAGGAGAGCACGGTTCCCTGAATAATCAAAAGAAGGAGAATACAAGTCATCCGGTCCAATAACTTCTCTAACCTTCTGCAAGTTACCCCAATCTGTGGAGAGAGACTGATGCAATCCATCATCGTCTGATGCATCAAACACAAACAGTCCCAATCCACAAACTCCCATGACATGGTTTGAATTTCCCCAGACTTGCGTTAAGGCAGTGCAGTGGGAGTGAGCATTGGATTCTGGCAATGAGTAAGTGCCAAAAAGCTGCTGTTTGCGCAACGAAAAATGTTGCACCTGAGGACAGGGTTGCTTCATTCCCGAAGACCTGGCATTATTGCAGCCAAGAAAAATGGAATCTCCCCGTGAGAAAACGGACTGTGCATTGACACCAAGTTTGGATATCTTGAGACCTATGCCTGATGGATTGCGGAAATCTAGTACGTTGATCGAATCAGGGGTGCAGAAGACTCCATCATTTCCTTCTGCTTCAGATGAACTTACTCTGGATTTCATGAATGCACAACATTAGGTCTGGTATGAGAGCATCAGTAGAACTCTCCGATACATGTGCCAAATTTTGCAACAATAGAAGCATTGACTAATATTTGGTTACCAATCAATGCTAGCATCACTGTAATAAAATAAAGCTAAGGAGATGAAAAAAGAAATGCAGTGACAATCATGAGACAAATAATATCCAATTTTGTTTAGGGCATTTTTCAGCCCTTGCCTTTTACCCATACCACCGCTAAACTTTGAGTAAGAAAACCTAAAATCTACTGTGGTCTGTTAGTTGAAACTCATACGATCTATGCGTTGTGCATTAATTTTTTACTTGAACAAAGGCAGACTCTGAATTATCACTCAATTCTTTTTTTATTCCAAATTTTCAAGGTACCTTTGTGCTTTCAATTTACTACCGGGCCATTAGTGAAGCTTTTTATTTAGATTTATGTTTAATATGTGTTTACCCATTAGAGTGCATCATATCAAATAGAGCTTTTACTCAAAGTCACTCAAATTTCTGCCCAAATCAAAGTACAAGTTTGAGCAGGAGATGGCCTTAAACCGCCACAAGTTTGAGCTTGAATAAATTGATGACCAAGCTATGGTGGAGCAAAGGAAACAGACAAGTGAACCAACCATAAGCCAAGAGTAAAAGAAACCAGGCGAAAACACAAGCAAAAAGAAAGTACTCCTAAAAGATTTACCTTTGTCTTACTCCTCCCCCCGGTTCAGCATCAGTGTTATTCACATGAAGCGCAGTCACCTTCCAGCCGCAAGAAGAAACAGAAAGTAGAGCTTGAGAATCTAGCGAGCTTACATCCCATAGAGAAATACTTTCGGCCTCTGCTACGACCACTTTCCCTCTGTTTCTCCATTGCAGAGGACTGGAGTAATTCATTGCCAAAACAGGCTTCTGCAACTCCCATTTCATAATCTCCTCACCATCGCGGATATCATACACTCTAACCGCCTTCTGACAGCTGGCAGTTGAGACGATAAGTGGCCCACAAGGCCTATACCACCATTGGTGGTTTTCTGGGGCAATAACGGAAGATAGAGTGTTTCTTCTATATGTTGTGTTATTTGGGAGGGGAGCAAGTGCTGTTCGTGAATAATTAGCAGTGCGTTCCTCAGTATGGAAGGCTCTCACATCTTTGCTATAGAAGTCCCACGAGCAAAACCCTGAATCCAAGGTATTGCCAGCAGAAGCAGCCACAACATACCTTCCAGAACACCCGTCTGCACCAGGGGCACGAATTATCCAACAATCCCTCCATAGATTAGGTGAGACTTCCACAGGGGGCTTGTATTCAGCTTTCTCCTGAAATGATGGTATAACATCAGTAAATGGCTAGGCTTTGTAGAAATAGCATTCTTGTGATGTTGTTCTTATGGGATAATACTTACATGTTCGATCAAAGGGAATAATCCAAGACACAAGGACAAAGGAAAACATCAAAGAATAGATCAGTATGACTCAACAAGTAAACCGATGTAAAGCTCGGGGTTCTGTTTGAATAAATTCGGACTACGAATGAATCAATATAATTCCAACTCAACAACAAATAAAATAGGTAAAGACATATAGGTGGGTTGAGAAATTAGAATAAAAGGTGGACTAGATCCTATAGCTAAAAAGGCATGTTATTCCAAACTCATGATAAAGCTCCCAAACACAATATCGAAATACATAGTTACGGCCCTGAATATGAGATAATCTCATTCAGTAATAATGCCAAGTTCCTTCATTTGGAAAATTTCCAACTTACCAAAAAAATAATAATAATAAAGGAAACGACATCTAACCAAACGGAGCCATAATGTAAATGATCATATCAATAAAAAGCATGCAGCAGAATGCATCGTGTGCAGATATCATTTGATAATTTGAGAATGTTAAAGTACTATCTTGCACTTATCAAAGATAAATTTATGTTAACTACTACTTACTAACTAATTTGATATAAAAGTAAATTTAGGAAGTAAAAGCATACAGCTATCTACAATAGCAATTGTGATAAGTGTATTAGGAAAATAGCTGCCCTACCTCACAATTAATGATATCATAGAAAGAACAAGAGCCGTCGCCATGAGCAAGAAGAACAGCTTCTCCCTCAGATACAAACCACCCTCCTGTCGTGGTCTTTTGACCAATTTCATTTAGCTGATAAATCAAACTATCATCAGTCTCTTCTTCAACTCTCATTGCTGGTCTATTCTCTTGATCATCATCAAACTCATCCAGTTTTTCATCTGTTGTGAGAATCATGGCAACACTGCCTTCTCCACTGGCCGTTTTGAAAGAATCTTGTGCTGCTGAATTAACAACACAATCTGTTTCTTGAACATCAGTGAATTCCACACCACCAATTTCACCCTTCATTGTAATCTTAGATTGCTCCTTGTTCAGGGAAGCCAAGAATTCCAATGCAATGGAGTTTTCATCATTGGAGCCCAACAACTTCTCTTCAGGCTTTGACAACTTCTCTTCAGGCTTTGACAGCTTCTCTTCAGGCTTCGATACAATGCTAGATTCGACAAGATCAGTCTGATGATTTGATGGCACTTTCGACGATGTCCTGTCTCTAATTAACATTTGATGAGGAAAAAGTCTTGCCTCCAGGTCTTTAGAATTCAAGCCTTTTACAGAACTTTTCAAATGATCCATTTCCTTGTTTTCGCTCTTATCCGAACTTTTACTCCGAACATCACCAGTTTCAGTAGCTTTGGGTACACCTATCTTTCCATCAACACCATTTACACTCTCCATCGCCTTCTCGATTCCTGAGATTTTCTCTTGAATATCCGAAAGTATCACTTTTGATGCATCCGGATTATTCATATCCAACATCTCTTTCGTCTTCTTAATGTCAGATGCAATCCTCTTCACCTTTCCTTCCAAAAAGGCAAGCTTCTCATGAAGCCTGCTTGGATATTTTTTTATGCTCCCACCAACTGTACATTCTTCGACAGAACTCTTTGGCTTCGAGATCTCTGAGCCTCTTGAACTATTTGACGTTTTCCGGCCCAATTCTTTCACACCCAAGTCAACACCACTCACAGATTTTGGCACAGCACAAGATTTAGACTTTGATTCCTCGTAAACTCTAGAACCATTTACGACTTTCAAACCCGCATCTATATTACTATTAGAATCGCGACCACCAAAGCATGACTTTACCGGAATCGGGTTCAAATCAACATTTCCTTTCAATTCCTCTGAAACCCTAACCCTAGCTTCTTCACTCCCTTTAGTAGACAGCTCACATTTCTTATGATCTTGACTACTTTTCTCCATACCCACCTCATCATTCACTGAATTAACGCATTCCTTCAAGACCCTAGCTCCATTCTCACTTCCTTCACTTGATTTCACATTTAAATCTTTCAAACCACCCTTCTGTTGCCTAATTCTCTCAAGAACACTAATTTTAACTTCTTCACTAACTTTACAATTTGATTCACCTTGCTCAGAAATCTCACCCTTTCTCTCATTACCCACCTCACTAACCACTGAATTTCTCCGTTCGGTTAAAACCCTATGCCGATTCTCACTTCCTCCACTAGATTTCGCATCCGATTCTCCCAAAGAACCCTTCTTTTGCTGAATTCTCTCAGAAATCTCACCCCGTCTCTCATTATCCATCTCACTATTCACCAAATTCCTCCGTTCGCTTAAAACCCTAATTCGACTCTCACTTCCTCCACCCGATTTCGCATCCGAATCTCTCAAAAAACCCTTCTTTATCTGACTTCGCTCGGAATCCCCAACTCTATTCACACTCTTCCGACCACTCGAGACTGACCGCCGCTCGGTCTCCCCTCCAGTCGCTGAAACCCTAGATACCCTATCCTTTCGCAAATCAGACAAAACTCTATTGAATTCAAAAGGACTAGAGCACCTACCTTTCGGCACCGACGAAGTCGACTTGTCGATTCGAGGCATTGGCCTTATCGCCGGCTTCTGCGCCGTATTCGTCGCCAACGACGCACGTGCCCTGGAAGTGGGTCGAGGGTTTTCTTTTCCGGCTGATCTCTTAAGGGCATCTAAGGTTGAGACTGGGGTTAGAGTTTTTGTGGGTTTTGCCGCCGTAGCAGCCATGACTGTCCCTCCTCCTCCGCCGCCGCCGGGGGCGTATTCTTTTAGGCGGCGGATTGATGGAGTTGACATCTCTTCTGTATGTATATGTTTGTGTGATTTTGTAGAAGTTCTTATGTGGGTATGAGGTGAAAGGGTATAGGGAAGGGAAGGGAGAGGTGAAGATTTTTTGGATTTTGGATTGGAATACAGTGGAAGGAGTGAGAAAGTTGAAGGGGAGAAGTGATGGGGAGTTTTGGGCGGGAAAGTGGAAATTTGGTTTGGGTTTGTGTTTTGGATTTGAATTTTTTGAGGTTGCGCCTCTTGTGGGTCGTTTTCTCCGATGTTAGCAGCACGTGACAGTCATGTGTTTCTCGGTTTCTCCTAGCTAAGGAGAATGCCACCTGTTTTTCTTCGGGAATGGAGTGTTCACGCTGCTAGGTGTACCGATTCAAAGGGACCGAAATTGTACCGATCGCGTTCGGGTTCATACGGTGAGAGTTTGGTTCGAGCACTTCCAACCGTTCGATTGAGCTGAAATTTGTGGGGCCCCTCGGAAAAATGTTTTAAGAACAATGAACGGTTCGGATCACTCATGTGGGACCCAAAAGTGGGTCCCTGAACGCGATCGGTAGAATTTCGGTCCCTTTGAATTGGTACCTGTATCTTTATCGGTTCTTAAGATACCCGGTTTGGCTAAAAAAATAAGGCAGGATTACAGTGATTAGAGCAAGTGCTGCAGAAGGACTTCTCCAAAATTAAAAATTATTACTCTGAAAAGTGCATAATATTCTTTTTATCTACTAACATCTCTATTAATAATCCAACAATATTATTCATTATACTTTTTTTTATTAAACTATTATACTATTTTTACCTAAAATATTCTGAAGGAGAGAGAGAGTATGCAGGAGGATAGAGAGGAGTGACGGGAAAAACAATAAAATAAAATAAAAAAGTTTTGCTTTTGAATAATGCATAGCTATTTTTACAATGACTATAGCACCTTGTTTGGTTTGGGTCTCAAGACCCACCAATTCACAGTCCCCATTAAAAAAATTTCTCTCTCTATCTACTCATTACCCCCCAAAACTCAAATTGAACAAAGCTTGGCTTCCCCTAATCTGCTACAGTGCAGATTCTTGGCTTTTCGTCTCCCTTGCACCGAAAAGGGGGATAGTGATGTTGCTGCTCTTGCTCTTAGTGCTCTTTATTGGATTATTGTCTTGTTGAGCAAGATGGTTTGGCTGAGAAACAATCTCTTTGCGCCTTTGAAAGGGAAGCGGGGGGCCTGTAGTGAAATAACTCATTACAGGATTGTAATGAGCCCCATCCGAGAGTCTATCTCGTTACCAACAGCTCGTATTTAATCCAAACTCCAAATAATCAAAGCCGTTCATTGTTTGAATTAAAATCTGAGCGTCATTATCGAGATGAATGGCTGGATAGACTCACTACAATCCTATAATGAGTCCCTCACTACATGAATCCCATACTCCTTTGAAAGTACTTTTCAAACCATGACAACCCAATTGCTCTTAGCACACCGTTTGCAACCCAGCTCGATTTCCCAACTCGAGCCTCTTGGAATGGGGCACAGGAAAATAAAACCCACTTTTGGTAAGTCAATAATCTACTCCCTTCGTCCTAAAAAGTTTGGCCTACTTTCCTTTTTTGGTTGTCCCAAAATATATGACCAATTTAAAATTTTCAATAAAGAAAAGCCAGTAAATTTAATTTATGCTTTTAACAATCAAAACAATGACACCAAAACAAGAATAATTGAAAATTTTAAAGTTTAAAGTGCGTTTTAAAATTTTGAAAAAGTGCTCCGGTTACATTGGCAACAAGATTTCTACTTTCCGGAAAAGAATTTAAATTCAAAACTTGATTAAATCCTATTTTATTAGAGTCAACTAATGAAGGGCAAACTTGAAAATTTATAAGTTTAGGGTAACATTGTGTATTATACATAAAATTTGGAAATTTATAAGTAGGCCAAACTTTTTGGGATGGAGGAAGGACTAGTTTAACTTTTTTGGCCAAACTAAAAGCATATCCAAAGTTTTGTCTCCCATACCATACGGTCTGGTGCGTATTATGTTTGTTTTAAACCGGTACCCAACCCGTTTAATTTTGTTTCAATTAAAATATCGCATGGCACCGACCGTACCAGAAATACTGAACGGTACTGGGGGAAACTCCCCCTAAGAAGGTAAATCCACAATTAAGAGCTTTGACTTTAAAAAAACAAATCACAATTAAGAAAAACAGTGACCTTACCAATATGGTCTTCAGAACCTTGACCTGACTGTTTGTATGTATGGTCGAGACAACCATTGGCATTCTCACAAGTACTGAATCTCATGAAAATATTTAAATATGTAAAATATTATTTCAATTTTGAGCAAAATAGAACTGTTTGAAACAGTTATAATAGAAGAGGAACCCAACTCTTTTCTGTCGATAAAAAAAATATATTCTTTCACTTTAATAAAAAAAAGATAATCAACATCCTAAACACTGAGCAAGTCACATATCTATTCTATCTATCTAATACATAAAGGGAGAGCACCCTTTGGTGTGGACCAATTTTTGAGGCTCCCACATTTTTACTATACCTAAATTGCCCTCTTAACAGTCACACAATTGCCCTTGCTACACGTGTTTTTCCCAAACCAATGCCTTTTTAATTGCCTAGGGGTTAATAAAATATGAAACTGTCATTCACCAGTTTCCCTCTCTCAAGTCACGTCCCTCTCCCAAGTCACTGCCATACTCTCTCTCTCTCTCTCTCTCTCCACATGCATCTCATGTGCCCTGACCTCTAGTGCATATAAGTATACTCAAGTTTTCACACTTTGCATCATTTTTATTTATTATTTTTGATAACCGGATATTCGGATCAGTTTGTCGTATCTCAACTAATTTGAAGTCCTAAAGTTCACGATGGACAAACCTCTAGTGGCCTAAGTTCTGAAATGTTTTGGCTTATGTGCGAATAGAACATGTGACTACATAGAAAGAGCACTTAATGCTTTCATATAACCTGGTCAACCCCCTTAGAGCTCGTTTGGATAGGGGTTGAGGAGGTTGGATAGGTTTGGGCTCGGATGACTAATCCTAGGCCCACACATCATTCATGGTTTGGCACAATAAAGCCCACCTCAATGAATTAGGGTGATTTCCCATTGCGGTATTTTTCTGTTACTTTTGTATTCTACTATAAGTTATCAAATCTAGGGGTGTTCACGGATCGGTTCCGGTCGGATTGGTTCGATTGTCGACCCGATCCGCTCATGGCGGATTTTCGTTTTTAAGATCTGCAACCGTCCGTGGGTGACATACGGATGGGTCGGTTCGGTTGCTGATCGGGCGGATTTGACGGATCAAAGAAGAATTATTGGGCGGATCAAGCTGATCAAACCCGAACCAAACCAAACCGAACATCAAAATAAAAATATTAGGATCCATATCCATCCGTAACGTACCTCAGGTGAGTAAACGGACGGATCGGTTTGGGCGGATTGAACGGATTGGGCGATCGGCTGGGCAGCCTTGATCAAATCAATTGATATATGTAAGGAAAATAAATTGTTGATTTGACAACTTGTAATATAAGAATACCGAAAATACATTGTTTTAATGACTGAAATCTTGATTAAGAATATGAATATAATTGCTGAGAATCAAATTCTCGAGAATTTGCTTGAGTAAGAATAGAAATATGATTAGTAGGAATCAAATTCCTAGAAATTTGATACCTTAAAGTAATTTTATTCCGGTGTTTTTTTGAATGTCATTATCCACACACCCTCTAATCACAATTCTTCATTTCTATCTTAATGTTTCAAATTTTCATTCAATTTGTCACTAAAACTCAACTTTTCCTCCAAAATTTAAAATTTCAAAAATTATCAAAACATATTGGAAGATTCGTTTAATACATAAGATATAATATCAAATGCTCTCTCTCTAAAATCTTTTCTCTGACCTCTCTCTAAAAAACGCCCAAAACCACCTTAGGATTTCTGATTGGGGGGCGCTGTCGCCGCCCTTGTTTCAGTTCTAATAAGCCTCCCCAAGCACTACCCAAGTCTGCGATCCTTTGTTTCCCACCTTCGGCCATCCCCATGCAAGCTCGGTTCTGGCCAGATGTGAGGTTCAGTCGTCTGTGGTTCCCGCCGTTTCACCTATGTCTTTTGTCATCTGGTAAGGGAGATTATCTCAACCCGCTTGGATCTATGGGTTTCGGTTATTGCATGTTTATTCGGCTCCTCTTTCATTCAACAGTAAATCCTCCGGCCTTTACCTCTGCCATTTCTTGGTCCTTAGGTTTTGGACCTTCAACAATCACCACAAAATCCTCCAGCCCATACCCCTGCCATACCGTTATCGTTGTTGTTAGCTTCGAGCAAGCTAGCCGGTGTTTCATATATGGGTTTTCAATATTTGATTTTTTAGTCGATCAGTGTTTCAAAATATTGATTTTCAAAATTGGTTTTCAAATCTGTGTTTTTAAATATGCTTAATCTGTGTTTGGTTTTCAAATCTTCTCTTTCCGATCGGTTTTCTTGGTTTGTTTGCTCGTTGCTGCGACTTTTCTAGTTCTTTGCAGGTATTGAGCAAAGGATGGGAGTAAGGTTATTGATAGGTTTGTTCGAGCATAGGAGGGGAGTAAGGTTAATATTGTGCATGTTGGATGTTGTGTGGTAAGGCGATGGTGGTCTTCCCTTTGTGGGCGCCTGTACTTTCCGTGGTGTCTGTGATGGTGGTTTCTGTAGCTTTATCTGTTGTTCGTTGTTTGATTAGTTTTTGTTTGTTTTGATGATGGTGCTTGGCTAGGTGCTTAACTTACTTTTGTTCACTATGTCTTTGTTGGGTAGCTAGATGTAATGACATTATAAGTCTCACTGTATTCTGATCGGTTACATCATTTAAGTCTACTGTATCGGCATTGCTCAGTGATCAATAAAATTCTCTCTATTCTCCAAAAAAATAAAAAAAATTGGAAATTGGTTTTATTTCGAAGGTAAAAAAGATGAGAAAAAGAATAAAAAAAACACATACCCGAAGTTAATTTTTACACTTTTACACACTTTTTAACACACTTTTTGGTCACAATCTAGTACTGTACTATTCTGTCGGTTAGAATTGTGTCGGTCAGATCTTTTTATAGATTGGCACCGCGGTTGATATAAAATGGTCGGTAGAATATTCCCCACAAAATAACCTTGACTTTTTTACTTCAGATGTCAATCACGCCTTCAAGCTGGTGGTTCCACTGGGTTCTTCACGCTCTCCGTGGAACCATTAAAATTGCAAATTGGGATTAAATTTTTCAATCAAAATCTATAAAAGCCACAGACCATCCATTCAAAATGAAGATAGACACCCATTTCTCCATTTTTTCCTTCCCAAAAGTACCAA